>JAGPOW010003648.1:40970590-40992744 GCA_030014935.1 Caiman crocodilus
CTAGGGAAGTTGTTCTTGCTCCTACCTTGGGCATCTTTAAGAGTAGATTGGATAGATACTTGGCTGGGGTCCTGTGACCCTGGCACTCATTCCTGCCATGGCAGGGGGTCAGACTTGATGGCCTGCTCTAGGCCCCTTCTGACCCTAGATACTATGATACTAACAGTGTATTGAAAGAGGTCTAATTGTTCAGTCTGATTACTAGACATCTTCTTAGTAAATTGCACAGATTATTTTTGACACAAAACAGTGCTATATGCATGTTTTCACTCTAATCTAGATTTAAGAACCTAAATAAATCAATCATGAGATTATTTTTGTAAGCCTTCCCACAGCAGGATTCTTAGTTTCTTGCAATCTATGTGCTTGCAATAGCTTCAATACCACGTACAAGAGATGACAGCTACATTGAAGGAAAATGTTTTCAGGTTTTGTTTTGGTTTTTTTTTTTTAAAAAGGTAAGTGGTCAAAAATAGGCATACTGGATCGCTCTCAGTTCCAAATTCTGTGTTCTCCATGGGAGGTACGCTAGAGCTCAAGTAATCTTAATGGTGTTAGCCTATCAGTTGATCAACATTAATCCAACATGTAGCATTTTGCATAAGACAATTTCCCTTCTTGCAGAGTAGTACTCCAACTAAAGTATAGAGATAACTTGCAGTTCTACCAGTCTAATATTTTCTCATCTTAGCTTCATTATATTGCTGTAACTTCCTTTGAATGTGAAAACAGGAAATATTTCAGCTATTAGCAGCTGCACACAATTCAGATGGCTTCTCATTGTATAGGGAAAGTAAAACAGAGCAGCAATGCAAGTGACCTCAAATGTTGTGGTACTTTATTTAAGTCCTGAAATATAGCACAGGGACTCTGAAGACTCTGAATTTATTTTTGCTTTTGTTTTTAATTGTGGGGATGACTATACTTTCAGGTCAAATATCTTGCTGACCTTTAAGTGTAAGAAGGGTTTTAGACCAGTAAATTTTCCAAAATAAGGAAGTAAGTTTAGACACAAGTTTCTTCAAAATGACTGATATAAACCCATGCAAAAGTTAAGAGATTTTAGCAAACTGTTTTACAATTCAGTTTTAAAGTTTATCAGTAGACAAATGCACGTCCTTTACTAAATAATGGTTAACTAAACGATGAGCTAATCTGCAAGCCATAGAGCAGCAGTTTGTTAGCATGGCACATTTCATAGCAAAGGAATTGCAATTTCTGTCATTCTTGTTAAAAACAGGCCTGTACTGCAGTGAGTGACCCATTGGTCAGATGATAACCATTCTGCTGCTAGTACTCCAAAGTCATGAATGCTATTACTACAAGGCAATAATAGGATGCCCTAGTCATAAAGCAAGCTTGGAAGTTTAAAACTATTTTTCATCCAAAATGTAGATGACCTAAACTATATTTCTGGAAAGAGACAATCTACTCTAATGTCAAATTTCTGCTAGAATCCTGGAACAGGACACTGCAATAGAGACATTTTCATGATCAAGCTTAGCATTCTGTTTCATTTAGACAGTTCCTCATATCTGATCTTAATGTCCTCAGAAGAAAGTAAACAACATAACTTTCTAGCCTGGTCAAACACCAATGCCAGAGGACTAAAAAAGAAGTTCTAACCTCACAGTAACTGGAGTCCAATATGTATTTTCCATAAGCACATGGTATGCTAGGGTGTACATGCACATCAAAGTTTGCAGACTGTTGAATAGTAGTCACTATACCAGGGGTGGGCAATTATTTCGGGTAGAGGGCTGCTCCTGAGTTTTGGCAGGCCATCAAGGGTCACATGACCAGCAGCCAGGGGCAGATAAATACAAATGTTCTAAATTTTTTAGAAGCCCCATGGGCCGCATAGAATTGGCTGACGGGCCACATCTGGCCTGTAGGCCACACTTTGCCCACCCCTGCACTATACAGTTGTGTCCTGCCATACATACTTTCTATCAGTGGCTTACAGTGAAGAATGTGCCTATGATTTGGTAACTGCAGGTTTGCAGGATTCCGAGGAAGAGCTGGACTGTGGACTATGACACGTGCCTATGAGCAATACACCTCAAAGAACATGAACAACTGAAGAGTAAAACAATATTTCTTTCAAAATTGCCCACAAGCACAGTCCACTGTGGATGCCAAAGCAGTGAGCAATCTACCTGAAGTTGAGATCTCAGAATTTGAGAAAAACAGCAAATGAAGCACCACTTTGCCAGATACCATTTTGAAGCCTCTGGATGAGGTGCTATCATGTCTTGTGAACATACAAACACAGAGCCTGGCGGCTGCTTTGCAACAAGTATCTCAACTGGATGTTTTTCAGCAGCGCTGTGGTAAACCATGCTCTAAAGAGCTAAAGAAGATATTCTTACAATTATTTTGTACCCTGCTGTCAGAGATCAATTAAAAAGCCTGAGTGGAAAGTGCTATACCATTCAACCCTTCTGCTGTGGCTAGAATGACAAGGAGATTACACAATGATTTTTGCCTTTTGTAAGTACAAGACCAGGACATCTCTCATCCAGGGTATGGAGTGATGTCCATCCAGCATGAAGGAAAACACACAAGACTTGTTTTTACAAACTACTTATCAAATACAATACAAACTCATCTCTGTTAAAGGTGTACCCAATCCCAAGGTATACATAAATACAGATATTTATCATCCACTGTGGCCCAAGTCAATATCCACAGAAGAGAACCTGGAATTCTGCTCTTGTCTTCCTTTCAATCTCCTATAGCTCCTTTAAATTTCATGGTCAATGTCAAACTTTGTGTTTCTTCACCTTCATGTGGAACTTGAAGGTGGTTCCATGAAAAATATTACAGAGTGGATTTGTTGGTCAAAGTGAACCTCTGCAACCATTCTTGGCAGGACCTTGCTGCGTGCCCTTAGGAACATATTGTCTGGATAGAAAACTAGGTGTCAACAGGAAGGCTTGTAGGATGGGCCTGTCAAAGTTGCAAAGACTACACTGAGAAC
The DNA here is from genome assembly GCA_030014935.1 of Caiman crocodilus. Lineage (NCBI taxonomy): Eukaryota > Metazoa > Chordata > Crocodylia > Alligatoridae > Caiman > Caiman crocodilus. The sequence goes on from JAGPOW010003648.1 coordinate 40,973,574, forward strand.
CATTGGTTAGTTTGAATGCAGTGCATATTGATCAAGCCTTCTAAAAACTTTAGTACAGTGGGTTGGGACAACAAGCCTATTTGTAAAGTCAAAATGGCTTGTAGATGTTTCTTGGCTGAGCTGAGTGAAAGGCTGTTCTGCTTTGATTCCAGAGTGTATCCTAAAAAATGGGAAGTATAAAATGTTTCAGACAGACATAAGAATCTTCTATTGCAGCAAGAGCAGAACCTTATCTACTTTACCAGGCATGTTTGTCTCTAAGATTTTCCTGGTACTGCCCAATACATTGTGAACTGGTAATCAGCAAGACCACTCAATGTTTGAACCTATCTAATTTGAAAACTTTGCAGTACAAGGACATTCTTTCTGCCTTTGGAGATTTTGGCACAGGCCTTGGAATCACCCATCTCACAACAGGGATAGCAGGTATTCAGCTGAACACTGATGGAGCCACATCCCAGCAAGCAGCAAAGATTTTCTTATACATCATAAACACCGACTCCTTAGCTTGATTTGGGACCAAAATATCCATAGCACTGCAATACATATGTACTTTGTTAGAAACCACTTGGCCCATGAAATCTTGATAGAACGTTTAAAAAAAACAAAACAAAAAACCCCCAAACAGATGGAGAACACATAAAAGGCAGTTCTTAACTGTGGATGTACCTCTTAAGCACTCCCTACCATTTACTACTGACATTTTCTTGCCCAATTTTGATGATTCAACTTAAAGTAGAACTTAACAATGAAGAACCTCCACTAAAATTCAGTTTCTTTGATGGCAGAGGAAGAAGGGGTGGGGGGAAGGGTCCCACTCTCCCATTACCAAAGCAAACCCTACTGATTTGCCCAAGATACTTGTCATCTGCTCCCTTTAAGTGAAAGGCTTGAGGACTGCATATTTTTCTAGGATCTAGGACTCTCCCAAACAGTGCTCATCAATAGGGGTTCTATTTAAATTGCAGAGAAACTAAATTAATTTCACGGGTCAGTCACAGTATAAGTAAGACATTTGGCAGATATTTTCCAGATGTGCTCATGCATGATATACATAGCAAATTATATGTCAAGTTGTAGAAAGTTTAGAAATGCTAATTTATACTTACCTTAATAAAAATAATCCATTAAAGGTAGGTTCCTATGCCCCAGCAGGAAGATGAAGGACAAAGGGGATGATTTGCATGCAGCTGGAACCAGGTAGAGCCACCTTTGGCAAGATGACTGCTGCCTTTGTGCTGCCCCACTAGACAGCATCTTCCCTACCTCCAGGTGGGCTGCAGCAGCAGCAAAGACCACTGGTCTTTTTTCTTCTTGTGGAAATAGTACACTGCCTCTTCAAGACATTTTATTTGGATTATGTTTTTTATTATTGTTTTTATTATTTTTTTAAAATATGGGATTGTCCAAGAAATCCATTTGTGTTTTCTGCAAAGTCCACAGAATAATGAACTGAGTAGACCTTACTCATCCATCACTGAAATAGCCCCATGACAGAATGGACAATAGTCTTGTCCTGGCAATCTTGAGGAGCTAATTCCAGGTTCAAGGATTTTTTCTTCTTGTGGGAATAGTACACTGTCTCTTTATGACAACAGTTACTGAAAATAAAACATTAGAGCCCATTTTCTTGTTCAGGACTGGTGGAGACTAGTTTAGAGCAAAGAAAGCTGCTGCAAAACACTGCTAGTCTTCCATGAAGATAATAAACAAGATTTGCTTTTATCAATAAGGTATACTCCTGGATACCAGGCGGCTGTCCAGGGCTCAAACAAAAAGGGAGCCCAAAAATGGTAATTTTTTTTCTGTTGTGCGATTGTTATTATCATTATCTCTGGCAAAGCAGGGCCCGATACTAAAAGTTTGCCTGGGGTCACCAGGAGTCTACATATGGTACTGCTCATCATTACATGGTACCAGGAGTGGGGTTCAAAGAAAGGGAAGGGAAAGATAAACTGTTGAAGAGATGGAGCATCTGAAAAATCACCAAGGAACTGAAACTGTCAGAAAAAGCTGCTGAATCATGGAAAAAAAGTAAAACAAAGCTTTGACATACACATGCAAACAATAGGGTATGCAAAGAAAGATGAGCAGAAAATAGCCATATCCCTGAATATAGCCAGACCTGAGGACATGGATAGCTTTAATTATTTATTTTATTTAGCAGATGCAAGTCCACAGAGACAAGCAATAGCCTCCTCATTAAATGAGTTCAAAATTATGAATCCGCCTCTTACTGTAGAGGGACACTCCTCAATAATGTGCGATATTGCTTGTGTCTCTTCTGAAGAGCGCAATGGGTTAGCACTGAGGCCCCAGCAGTGAAGGTTGGCCGTGCAGGGGCTTTGGCTTGTCTTGAACCTAGTTAGCAGGTTCTGGCCATGTTAATTTAAAAGGCAACAAGTTGACAAGTGGGGTTTGTCACAAGGAACTTATTTGTGACTTCCTGGTTTTCCCATTCCTTGATCCAAAGGGTATCTGCAGACAGGTCCTGATCTAGGAGGTTGCTCCATAAGGGGCATTGTGAGGAAAGTGTCAACTTTAGCATGCAACTAAACCAAGATGAGAGGAAAAGCTAGGCGACTTGGTTACAAAAGTTTGCAGAATGCTGCATACCAAAAGCAAGCGAGACACTTGAGAGAGATACAAGTTTCACAAGAGAGTATAAAGAGGGTGAATCTTTTGAGGAATTCCCAACAGACCTGAAGCTGATGAGCCAGGACTGCAACTTTGGGAAGCTGAATCTATTACATGGGATCAGACTCCAATAGGAATTAGAAGTTTGAAACTACAGAAGGGAAAAAAAAACAAAAAAAACCAGCTACTCCTGGAGGATGTGAATTTGCCCTTAGACAAAACAGTGAGAGTAAGCTAGGCTAGGCAGCAGAAGTTACTTTCCACACTCTACAAATAATGGAAGGGGGAAAAAAAAAAAATCAGAAACAGCTACAGTAGACTAAGCAAACAACAAGCAAAACAACAAGCAAAGAGAGCAGGAATATCCACAGATAACCCAAAGGATGAGGTTACAAAGCAGCAAACTACAAGAAATACAGAATCAGGCATTGAAACAGGCCATGTCCTGCACTAGGAAAACAGTGTAATGCATGCAAGCAATATAACCAGAGTCAGCAACCAACAGCAGAAAACAGAGAAGTCAAAGCATGCAAACTGATGCAACATATCATGTCAACACTGCTCAAAACACTGAGGAGAAAGTCTATGGCTGCAGACACAGGAGATGACCGGACTATTACACTGGAAACTAATGGAAGGGGTCATTAACTACAAAATGGACACAGGCACACAGGTAAATGTGCTTCCAGAACTAATTGTTAGTAAGTTAAAACAAAAACCAAACTGGATCAAGGGTAAAAATGTAAAACTAAGAGCTTACAATGGAGAATGATTCCCACCAAAAAAAAGTATGTGAACTAGAAGTAAAAATTAAGGATCAAATTAAATGATAAAACTTGTAATATCCATAGGGAATACTATGCCAATACTGAGACTAAAAACCTGCCAGAATTAGGTTTAATTAAGGGAGTATATATGGTAACAAATGCCAAGCATACACTTATAGAAGACCAATATTCTGATGTTTTTGAGGGCACTGGCAAATTAGAAACTGAATAGGAAACTGAGCTGACTAATTATCTGGTCATTTATGCTCCAAGAAAGGTTTCTCTAGCCATCAAAAGAAAGCTAAAAGAAGAGCTGAACCAATTAGTGGCATTAAAAATAATTGACAGAGTAGAAGAACCTACTGACTGGGTACATTCATTAGTGTGCCATCTTTCTTTTTCTATAACTACTAAGATTATACTTAGATCAAAGCTCAATAAATATGTAAAAAGAAAGCACTTTCTATCGCCTACAAAAAGAAAATATATTTAGTGGAATGGCTGATGCTAAGTATTTTTCAATTTGGGATGCATCCTCAGGATTTTGGCAGGTTCCTTTATACAAATAAAAGTTCAAGGCTATGCACTTTTAATATACCCTTTGGGAGATATTGCTTTTGCAGATTCCCATTTAGCCTCAAATCAGCACCTGAAATCTTTCACAGGAAAATGCAGCAAATAGTTGCTGGAGTAGCAGGTGTCAAGGTATAGATTGACGACATCCTTGTATGGGGCAGAAACAGAGGAACATGATTTGAGGCTACAGAAAGCCCTCAGCAGAACAAGGGTAGCAGGGCTGAAATGCAATTCAGAGTTAAAGAAATTGCCTACTTGAGGGAACAAATACCAAACAATGGGGTGCAAACAGATCCTGAGAGAATAACAGCAATATCAAATATTCCACCCCCTAAAATAAGGAAGGAGTACAAAGGCTCCTGGAATGATCACCCATGTAGGCCGGTATATGGAAAACCTGGCAGTGCATACCAGCAAACAGAACACTACTAAAAAAATAGCAGATATGGGATGTCAACATGGACAAAGAATTCACAAAGTTAAAAAAAAAAATTACTGAAACAGCTCCAGGCTGCAAGTATTTTGAAAGCAAGAGAAACCAAATTGTCCACTGATGCCTCAAATAAAAGCATTGGGGCAACCCTATTGCAAAAGTATGACTTGCTGGGGATATGCATCCAGAGCCCTCATAGAAATAGAATACCTACATGCACAGATAGAGAAAGAGGCTTTAACTCTGATGCACAGGTACAAAAAATTTCATGTTTTTATATATGAAAGACTGGTTATGGCACAAAGTGACCACAAACCTCTGGTCACCTTTACAAGAAAGGGGCTAGCTGATATAACTCCCAGTCTACACAGACTTTTTTTCAGTTACAGTTATGCAATTTGAGATTAGAATATAAACTAGGCAAATAACTAGTGATTGCAGATATTTTGTCTAGGGCCATTGATAGCACTGTTGATGATGCTGAAATGGAATCTGACATTTTGTATGTCAACAGGATAAAAATAAATAAATATTATCCAGTATCAGATGAGATGTGACAAAACTTTGTAGTGGCTACAGCAAAGGATGGCATACTGAAGGTTATCAAAGCCATCACCACTGGATGGCCTGGTCATTATATACCAAGTCCATAGTCTCAATTTCAAGCAGAGCTCAGTGATTGATGGCATTTTGTTCAAGGGCCACGGGACAGCAGTACATAAAGCACTACAAGCAGATGTGATCAAAAGAATATATGAGGGTCATTCAGTCAGCAAAAAAATGCAAAAGGAGGGCCAGGTAGGTATTATATTGGCCATTCATAAATAGATCGAAAGTGCTGTACATAAATGTGACATACCAGAAATACCAGCCTAAGAATAAGAAGGAACCAATATGGATACACAATGATATTCAAGAGGGATGATACAAAGGGAGAATGGATTTGTTTTAAACTAGCTGGCAAAGATTATCTGTTGGTTTTAGATTATTTTTCTCACTATCCTGAAGTTGCTTTATTAGACAATACAACTCCACAGCAGATTATACTGTACCTTAAAGCAATCATTTTTAGACATGGAATTCCACATAGTTATGCCTGACATAGTTATTTGGGGGCACAAATTTCCATGGGACTATGGTTTTCAGTATGTTACATTGAGCCCAAGATACCCACAGTCTAATGGGCTTGTGGAAAATGGCAGTAAGATAAAAAAGAGATTATTAAAGAAAGCCAATGATTCAGGTAGTGATCCATATTTAACAATTCAACTCTCAATTACACATCAGCTCCTCTAGCACACGGTCTGTCACCTGCTGAGATTATTTAACAGAAAGTTGAGAACTAGGTTACCTAGACTGACAGTAACAAATCACATTACTGACTGATTTACACAGGTATAAGCAAAAGACCAATGCTAAACAACAATTGTACCATGACAAAGGGTCACAGACATTGCAAGCACTGAAACCCAATGATGAAGTTTGTATTTATAATGGTGCAAGGTAGGAACAGAAAACATGTGGGTTATTCGTAAGGTTGCTCCACAATCTCACAATGTACTGGCTCATGATGGTCAATCCTTTTGACGCAACAGGAAACACTTGCAACACATTTCTGAATAAGGGGAGGAAAACAGGAGTGAACAGCTGAAAACTACACACAGGCTGACTCAGGGAAGTTGCTCAGAGGAGATGACAAAGGCATTAAAAGAACAGACACCCACTTCCATCACTCGGGAGGCTGAAGCAGCACCTCACAGATCAAACAGACCACACTGAGCACCACAAAGACTTACTGAACAGTGATAACAACAGTGTTCTAATGTAATTTTTTAAAAAATGGTTAATTAAAGTTTTGTTATTGTTAGAAAGCTAAATGTTTAAAAAGGGGAGATGCTGGAATAGTACACTGTCTTTGAGAGAACAGTTATTGGAAACTGAAACATAAGAGCACGTGTTTGGTTATACAGGACTGGTTGAGACCAGTTGAGAAAGGAGACTGCTGCTGGTTTGCAAAACATTGCTAGAGTCTTTTATAAAGATAATGAACAAGACTTGCTTTTATCAAGGTGTACTTTTTTTTTTTTTTAAACAAAGAAAGGTACCAAGTGACAACTTGGAAAGACTAATGTATTTTAGCTTTACCAGTTTGTTAAAGGAGTTAAGAGCTTCAGTCTGTGTGCTGAAAGCAAGAACCTCTATCTGTCCTTTATGTCATCAGCATGTCATTAATTAACATGTCATTCAAAACCAGAAACATTTAGTCTTTAAAGGACACTGCATTTCTGTACAACTTAGTGCACTGAGTGCAAAACAATTCTTTAACAAATAAGGAGTTGACAATGCAATGAAGTCAACCAAACTGCCCTCCTTGGCCACCCGTTTTAGGGCATGGCATACCTGCAGCACACATACCACAAGTGGCATGAGAAGCCTACATACATGGCACAGCACATCAGGGGGGTGGCAGGAAGCAGTGCAGCAGGTTAGGCAGGAAAAGGGGACCACAGTGGCAGTCAGGGAAAACACAGGACTTAATTCATGGCATGCCTGCCAAAAGAATGACCCCCACTATTCTAAACCATCCCCAGAACAAAACAGATCTAGAAAGTGTTTATATGGAAACAACCATCTCTACTAGTACCTAGGTAGCAATTTGAAAAAAAAAGAAGTGTTTCTGATGGAGGAGTTAAACATATCTGAACCTGCAAATGTAGGACCCACAGTTCACTACTGTTGCAACTCCAGCAGCAGAATGGGAATGTTAGCATTTTTAAGAGACTACATTAAGAACAATTCATTGAAATGCTACTGAAAATACAGCCCCAGTTATTGCTATTTTGGGTACTGCTGAAGCACTAGCAATTTAGAGGAGGATCTTAAGTTTGCCAGTCTAGATGCAGCTACAAAGGACTAAAATCTTTACCATCTTTTAACTATATCATTCTTTAAAGTCCTGAAGTTAAAAGAGTGGTTTGTTCTTTTCATATACCAGCAACTGTAAAAATCCCCTGAAACCTAAGAGGTTCCAATGGGGAGGGGCAGGGGGATGATCAAAATATTCAAAAAGGAGTTCTAAGTATACTAGTAGAAATACTAATTTGAGAGGCCTTTTTTTTTTTTAATTTCATTACTGTACATCAGCTGGAAGGAGTAGAAAATTTATAGCAATACAAAGTTTGGGGGGGGGGAAAAAAAATCAAACATTTTTCTTTTTTAGAGCATGAATATAAATATTTCAAAATTCTTAAAAATGCTGAAATTACAAAATACATATAAAAGTTCCAATATCAAAATACAAGTATTGTGAGTACTCATAGCATGTGCAGCAAAGAAACAGTTATCTAACAAGATTCAGGTGCATGTGCACACCCAGTTCCTGATTTGCCTATAATCAAGGCAAACCTGTGCCCCTCAGATCTGTGCACAGGCAGGGGCAGGCATGGACTGCTTGCTTCAGGCTTGGGCTCCCACCCTGCTGCCCTCCTGTGGTGCCTCCACTGCCCAGTGGGTGCAACCCAGCACTGCAAGGCAAAGCAGGACCGCATGGAAAGTCCTTGCCACTGCGAGCTCTGCACTGCTCTGGAGATGCTGCTGTATACTCAGGGCAAACAAGGGGCACAACCCCACACTTGCTGCTGCTGCACACACAGGGAACATGTTGCCAGAGGCAGCACAGAGCTCACAGCAGTAACAAACCTGCTGTTCCCACACAGCCCCACTGTTCCCTGCAGCTCTTGATCGTACCCACTGGGCTGCAGAGGCTGTGAGGGAGGGCAACAGGGCAGGGAGCCTGAGCCAGCAATTGGTAACCCACGCCCACCCCTGCCCCGCACACAGATCTGGCGGGGCACAGGTTCCTCCTGCCCCCCTTCTCCCCCCCCCCAGTGCACACAGCAGCAGAGCCAGCCCCAACCCCCATCCAACCCTGCAGCAAGCAGACATGGGGGGGGGGGAGCTGGGCTCCACTGCACTGCAGCAGCTGCCACCTCCTGCTAGGGTCCACTCTGGTGGTGTGGGGGGGAGGGGGCAGTGAAAAATGACAGCTTTGGGGGTTATCAGAGAAGTTGTGATTTATTTAAAATCAGGGAAAACCAAGATCCCTAGTAATGAATCAGTGTAACACCACCTCCTGCATGTTACCCTGGGATAGGTACTAATTTGTCCTCTTTGGATCCTGATATATCTATTTTGTATGCTGATATAAATTACAAATGTGAAGTCCCTCCAGTGCTACTCGTTCTGACAAGAGAAACGTAGCTTCTAGAGTGCTGTGCCCTCAACGCCATTATGGGAACAGTGTTCCCATAATTTCCAATATTTCCCAAATTTCACGAGATGGAGTTTAGAGGATATATAACTGGTGCAGCTGTATACCTCCTTATTTTTTGACAAGCTGCTTACTAAACAGCTCAACTGTACTGAAGCTAAAAACCTGGTTCCAAGTGCTGTCATCAAGTGATACAATAAATCTTGGTGAAGCGCTGGGACAGGTATTGGGCACAACAAAGCATTGAAATCTCATTTGATTCCAGCCTACATCCTTTGGCAATGACTTATCCTTAAGTTCCCTGAAGAAACTGAGTAGTATAAAGTAGTATAAAACTGGCTGCTGTAATAGCTGTTAACATCCAAAGTGGCTTGGCAAAGAGTATGTTATTGGTTGGATGGGGATGGTATTTAGTAGCCTGGGTAAAGGACCAGGACCAAAGAGTTCATAATCTAAGCTACGTCACTATGGCTCTTCCAATTAAAAGCCCCTTATACATGGGGGCTAAAGGCACATTGTACTAAGAACTTGAGGCCTGGTATAGGCGGGGTATAAGAGCTGAAGACGGAAACAAATAGCTGCATGGATTTGGTTGGGTGAGCTGACATCAACAGGAGGTGAGCTTAGTAAATATTTTACTCTATAAACAAGCTATGATCCTTTTTTCAAGGCCTATTCCGGTAAATAAGAGTCACCTCCACCCTCCAGTGGGTTGCCAGTTTGCCAACAGAGAAAACAGACTCAATTCTGTCCTCTTTCTCCTCTTGGTTTCCTGGAAAGATATTAGATGTAGATTTAATTCTAAACTTTAAACTACATGTGAATATTTTTATTCTAAAAGAAGATATATCTTTCAATGCTAGAGGGTGAGGCATCTATATCTGTGCACAACAGAAACAGTCAGGCCTATAGAATATAACCATCCAGGATTAGAAAAGCCTTTCTGGGTTACTGAGTCCAGTCTTCTTTCACAAAGGGATCATACTTTTTAGCAGCTGCTTCACAGCAAAAGCTGCTGCCATAGCAAAAGCCATTCTTCCACACTGCATCTTTTTCCCCTTCTACAGTTATCCCCAAAAAACAAAAGAACTTGAAAAGCCTTATTTTGTGGGATCCCTCAATGCTGGGGATGCTGCTCTGCCTCAGACATGATTGGTCTGGCCCACAGGTCTCAACAGCGGCAACAGACACGGCACAGCAGTCACCTCTTCAAGAGATGAGCCTGCCCAAACACCTCTTCGTTTAAACTGCAACTTGAGCAGGCGCACCCCATGCCCATGCTGCATCTAGGCCCCCTGGCACCTAGAGCTGGGCCTCCAAACAAGTTATGTGAAAGAAATGGTGTCTCTCAGAACAGAGCCAGGGCAGTTCCCTGGGCTCCTCAAAGCCCAAACAGGAGGGAGAAGAAGTGCTGCCCAGCCTACTCCTCCACACACAGCTTTACCTTGAGCAGTTCCCCGCCCTTTGCCTGCAGCAGTGTTGCCAGGTATATGATAAGTACAGTATTTATACAACAATTTCAACCCATATATGGTGTCCTAACAATAAAGTGCTCAAAGTGTATAATAATTCAAGGCAGCTATTTGATGCAGCATATGTAAAACCAAAGTCACTCTCAGGGAGTCTTAACTGACTTTTGGGTTTGCTGGCTGCACTTTCTTATGACTGCTTGCCTCGAACTGAAGAAATGTCTCAACTTTGATGATCCAGTTCTCACTCATTCACTGGTGGCTTACAGACAGCAACATAAAGAAAATAAAAAGAAGACTTTGTTGCATATTTTTTCAGTGTACCATAGTTTTTCAGCGAAGACAGTAATTTTGAGCTTCCAATGCAGGCATCTCCCACTTAGTGCTCTTAATTGGTTCCTGAAAAACCAAGCATTAAATGAAGCCAAAAAGTATCTGATGACCCAAGATGGAGACTGCAATTGTTTATAATGACCCAAGATGGCGACCTTGAGCATTATAACGAAACTTGCTGAGCACTAAATGGAATCGGGTATCAATTTCAAATGAGCGTTATAGCATAATAGCGCCAAGTAAAACAGCGTTAAGCAGGGATTGCTTCTACAATAATTTCATATTGAAGAGCTGGCAACGCTGGCCTGAGGGGAATCTCCCTCTGCCAACATCATCTCCTGCCCTTGTGAGCGGGCTCCTCTGCTGCCACCCCAGACACAACCCTGGGGGGCACAAGGCCCCATGCTGGTAGGCTCCCTGCAAGTGTTGCCAGGTGTACAACAATTATTGTATCTTTACAAAAATTTAAACCCTTTTACAATGCACAATCAGTAAGTGTACAAGTGTTCAAAATGCAAGATGCAGACAAGGTTCTTTGGGTGAATCTGGTATCTTTTATTAGACCAACTTAAGTCTGATAAGTTGGTCTAATCTTTTATTAGTCTAACTTAAGTTGGTCTGATAAAAGATATCAGATTCACCCAAAGAACCTTGTCTGCCTATCTACTTAGACCAACATGGCTACAACCTACACCCCCAAAACAAAAGATCACTTTTGACAGACAAGATTATATGGGTAAATGTGGTGTCTTATTTGTCTCTCTCAAATAGTTGGAAAAACTCTTCTTTGCAAGCTTTCAGGTATAAATACCCTTCATCAGGCTGAGAAAGCATCTGCAGTTGATATGCACTCTACAGCTTACACCAGGAAGCTTGCAAAAAATAATTTTTCTAACCAATTGAATTGATTCAATACAAATTAGGATTTGTGATTTACCCAAAGGACCTTGTCTGCCTAGGTTATTAGGCCAACACGGCTACAATACCTGCACCCCAATCATTTTTGGGGCAAGTAACTGATAGCAGCACATGCAAAACCCAAGTCACCCTCAGGGAGTCATAACAGCACTGGATGCCTGCTTACCTCCGAATAAACACTTCCACTCCCATGACCCAGTTCTCACTCACCCACTGGCACCCTCCAGCCAGCAATACCAAAAAGAAGACTTACAGGCATCATTAACTGCATCTTTTCCTGGTTTTTCATCAAAGACAATCAATGCTGAGCTCCCAATACCCTCATTTTATAGCAGGGCTTAGCGGGGAGTCTCCCTGTGGCCGGGCGGTGGCAGAGAGCAGCCGCTCAGTGCGGGGGTGGGGACACAACACCGCCGGGCGCGGGCTGCTCGCACGTGGGGGGGCTGCCTGCGCGGGAGGCGGAGCGCGGCAGGGACAAAGGAGACGCAGGAGGCGGGAGCCGCCGAGCCCGGGGCGAGAGATGGAACCGCCAGACCGGGGTGGGGGGGCAAGGGAGATGAATGAAGGTGACTCCTCACCTGGCACCTGCAGACGACGTGCGCGTCCTGCGCCAGAAGATCCACCACCTTGCCCTTGCCCTCGTCGCCCCACTGCGCGCCCAAGACCACGGTCACCTTGTTGCCGGGCCCGGGCACGGCGCACTCGCCATTGGGCAGGACGGCGGCGCTGCCGAACTCAGCCATGACGGCTCCCACAGCCGCAGACTCCGCTCCAGCTCCCCAGGCACATGCGGCGGCGCCGGCGTGAGAAGAGGAGGAGGAAGAAGCAGCGCGCGCTCAAGTGCTCCTCCTCTCTCGCCCCCGCGCTGCCGGATGCTGCATCCAGGTACCGACGCCCCGCCCCCTCCCGCCGAGCCAGGCCTTCCCCCACCTAAAGACTACACTTCCCAGCGGGCAGCGCGTCGGAACCCCGCTGCGCGCCGCGCGCCGCCGCCGCGGTGGCTGCTGGGAGTCGTAGGCCCCGGAGGGGCCCCGCACCTGCAGGGAGAGGGGGTGGAGGCTCAGCAGCAGGGGAGGGCACGAGATGGGGTTGGAGGGAGGGGTCACGTGACCTCGCCAGCAACGGCTGGAACGAACGAGGGCGGGGATTCCAGCCTTACGTGGAGGCTGCAACCGTTACTGAGGATGGCGATGGGTGCGGCGCTGCTGGTCATACTGCTACTGTGGTGGGGCGGCGCTTGCGCTTTAGCCTTGTGGAGGTGGGGGGCGGTCTGCTTGCTTCACTCAGGACTGAGGGGGGAAAGATATGAGTTGGGTGTGAATAAGGAGGAGCTGGGGCTGAAGCTCCCCCATAAGATTTGAAAATCATAATCTGGGGGTGGAGGGTCACTTAAGTGGACTTATTCATCAATGAAATGTATGTGGTGTTAAACCCCCAGAAGCGTCAAAGTGTAATTCAAACCCTTAACATGAGGAGGAGTACCTCAGTCCTGCGCACTGGGCATCACCATACCCATAGGTATCTGGTGCCTCCTGAATTGGCAGGGTGGCACCAGATTGTGGACTGGGCTGGGGGGCGAGAGCAGTCCCCCAGCAGCGGATCACGAACCAGGAGTGTGCAGCCAATTTCAGGCACTCCGTATGTGTCACCAATGACCATACTTAGACTCCTGGCAGCTCCAGGTGAACTTTTAGTATCACCCCCCCCAACTTTGCCAGAGATAAAGATAATTTTTAAATTACCATTTTCGTGTCCCCTTTCTGTCCGGTCCTGGTCAGCCACCCATTTTACCCATGCCTGTGTCCAGCCCTGGCCCTGGGGGTCTGGACTGCCCTGTGCTCCCTGGTGAGGAGGAGGGTACCCAGGCACCCCATAGCTGTGTGTAGCCTGGCCTAGTCCCACCTCACCATGGGGCAGCCTGCTGGGAACCTGCGCCTTGCTGCCCTGGTTCTCACTCTGGACCTGGCTTCTTAAACTGCAGCCTGATGCTTCCCATATGTCTACAGGCTCTTGCCTTGCCACCTGTTGCAGGGGCCCGCTTGTTTTCCCCCTCACAGGAGCTTGGCCACCAGTTTTTCCTTGGCATGGAAATGGGTTGGCCCGTCACATCTGGGTTTGCTTTCTTGGCAGGTACAGGACTCCCGAAGGAACCTACGTTCTCTTTACAACCCGGACCACTGTACGTAGTCACAGGCTGGCAGTTCATGCCATCTGTCGTTCTGGTCTTGTTCTGTTTCACTGCAGCCACCAAATAAGGTTTGGGGCCTGGTGATATTTTGGATCAAACTTTGATGTCCAGCTTTGTTTCCATGTAGAAGTACTCTAGTTTTTCCTGGACATAGACTTTTTGGAGGGATAGGAGGCATCCCTTCTTAAGCACTGTTAGTTGATACAGTGTATTTTGTTTAAGTGCATGTTCTGGAGCCTGAAAAAAAAACATGCACTTACCTGAGCTTCATGTAAACCACATTATTAAAGTACAGCAAGGGTGTCAACCATCCGGCCTGCAAAGGTAGGTCTTCCAGCCTGAAGGGCTTCTGGCAGGTACAACCACCCACCTCTGCAGGCTAGATTCAGCCCATGGCTGCTGAAGCTGTTGCTCATCACCCCGGCTGCTGGAGCTGCAGTGCAAACTGGGTGCATCTACATTAGATACTACTGCACAGTCATTACTGTACATTGATTTACTACTTGTATTAGCAAGTACTAAATCAATGAGCAGTAACCGGACTTACTGTGCAGTAGCACCAGCGGAAATCTTTTAGGTGATGCTACAGTGCAGTAGCCTAATACTACTACCCAGTAGTGTATTACCATTGTCCATGCTTTGATGTGCTACCATGCAGTATTTTTTGGCTACTGCGCAGTCAAAATCCCTTGTAGACATGCCCAGTGTTTATGCCTGATCTGGAAGCCAGGGAGGTAATGCACTCACCTCCCCCCAGAATCAGGGTTTTTAGTTGCCCCTGGTGGTTAAAATCATCCATAGGGGAAAAGGTGGAGGGGGAGGATGGAGGAAAAAAATATTAAGCAGCCAAAATGTTAACTTCCTGGTTTCGAAAACTGCACTGAAAGAGCTGCTCCAGCAGTTGTGGGGATGGATGCTGTAGCTCACATGTCATATGACTATGGGAAGTCTTATGGTCTGGATCTGGCCTGCAGGGCCCAACAAGTTTGACGTACCCATGAGCAGATCTAAGTTTTTTAAAAGGTGGGGGGGTGCAGATGATGGTGTGGTACATCATTGTATATAAGACAACACACATTTTTCTCCACAGAAAAAACAAACTGGAAGCTATGTTAATATGCTAGGAGCCTAGAGCTATATTATTCATTTTAAGATTAAAGCAGAAACAATATCATTTTATTAGAGTGTGCACTAATTAACTATTATATATTATGTATAAAAACAAACTAAGCAAAAAGACTCAAAATATGTTGTTTTTAAAGTTCTGTTGTCATTAGAGTTAAATCTACATTTCTTTCAGCTCATAAAACAAAATCTGTCCTTGAACATGTTGACAGTGCAGTGCTTCACTAAAAGTTATTTCCTTCTCTGATTTGATGTACACCTGAGTTAATTTTTTCACACCTGAGGTAATGTTTTTAGCTCATTAAAAACAGTCTACAGGGCTGTCACTAGAAGCTACATTAGCAGGAGCATCTAATAAACAGCAGACTTGCAAAAGAAAGTATACTTGATTAATGGAACATCAAGACCATTAAAAAAGGAGAGAGGGTCATTAATACTTGTGAAATGGAGTTTAGAAGGAGCCAGGTAAATTGTAATGAGCCAAGACACCAATCAACTGCCTTATTGCTGCTGTCACTGCAAAGCAGTTGATTTTAAACTTCAGTTACAGCAAGAATCAAATAGTTGGGGGAGGTGACTGCAACATCTCACCCCCCTGAATCTGCCCCTGGACACAGCTGAAATGCAGAATAACCTATCTTTCCCAGAATAGGCGACAGGTGCCTCCTGGGGGCAGAAACAGAAGTGCTGCCAGTTTCTCTTGGCACCTCCACTCCCCAGCTGGCATCAATCTTGGGTGGGGCACCAGCCGGTACTTCTTTCGGTGGCCCCACTCCCAGTCCAGGGAAGGCCAGTCTCAGGGGGGCATGAGCTTCCCCCATGCCCCCTCTACACATCACCTGTGTTCTCCAGTGGAAGTTCTGTGGGACTAGCTTCTAGGTCTTGAAAAGTACCACAGCTTTAGAAATGGGGGTCTCAAACCTCTGGCCAGGTGGGACAGAGTAGAATCAGAACAGTGGTACAAATCAGTTGAGCTAATCTGCAGTGGTTTGACTCATTTCATTGAGGGTTATGCTGCCGTGGGTTTACTGTGTAGTAAGAGCACACACACAGACAGTTCTAACAGACCATCTGATGATGATAAAGTTCCAAACCCCTTGGTCTTACTGTAACTTGTTCACATGCCCATATCTCTAAACTACACTCTGGCATTGCTTACTGTGTATATCACTTTTCAACCAGATATTCTAGCCTACTAACAGTGGCCACAAAAATGGCTGCTGTGATTGAAAGTGTTATTTACAAGTTTCATAAAACAGTCAACATCTTATTGTATTTACTCACAGATTATGCGTACTCACTCACAGTATGCGTTTCCTCTGCTCTTCCCCCCCCCACAAAATTGAGTTGAATCTCTTTGTAGCCACCGGGCCTCAAACATCTTACCTCGGGCTTCCTTGCCCTGAGGGTTTGCAGATATCTGGCTTGCCGTCGCAGGTAGCCTTTGGGGAAGTCTTTCCCCATGCTGTGGTCTGCCCCTTTCTTGCCTGCCATGACTTTGATCTTCCAGAGGGTGGGGCTTCCTGTAGCACGATTCCCTCTTCAGCTACCTGCGGTGTAGGTCTTCTGCGAGGCTCCTCCTCCCGTCCACCTCGCCCTTACCCTGCCCGGCGGATCTTGGGTGTTTCTGTTGGTGCTCCCTCAGGCACGCCGCTAATGAGCTCATCTTTAGTTCACTCCGCCTATCGCCATGCCTCAGCCCCTTCAGACCCGGAGTAACACAACTAACACAAAATTCTCAGGAACTTAACTACAGCTCACTGCCTAACGTGATGCCGGGGCCCCCTGTCCCTCTGCTTCCCTATTGGGTCACTGCCCAACTCAGTATACTAGCCCGCTCTCCCCAGGCCTGCTACCCACCCACTCCTTGCCCTGCATCTCCCGGAGCAACCCTCTCTCTGGGTTCTCCCTGACATGGACCCCTCTCTCTGGGTCTATGCCATCTCACTGTTCCCTTCCCGGATCTTCCCTTTACTGTGGCCTTCCTTCTGAGTCTTCCCCCAACCGCAGTCCTCTCTCTGGGTTTTCCTCAGGCAGCTGCTTCCTCCGTGCTGCCGCGGCTCTCTCCCCGCTCTTCCCTGGCTCACCCACTGTCACTGCGCAATCCTCTGGCGTCCTTTCTACCCTGGGCTTTCCTGCTCCTCCGAGGTGCACACCGGCATCCAGCTCTGGCATTCCACGCCTCCCGCAGCCTCCGCCAGTCCGGTCTCTTCCTGGCAGCCACGTGCACACTGCCCCGCTCTTCACTGCGGTCGGCTCTTTTAGCCTTGCCAGCCGGCAATCTGTGCTGACGTCACCCGCTGTCCACAGGTGATTAAAGGCTTCGTCCTGGCCCATGTGCAGGCTTCTCCAGCCGTCCATGTCCCTCCTTGGCTCCTGTGGTGAGTAATTTAATTTTTTCCTTTTGTTGTTCGTCTCTGTGGCTCCTTCCATGAGCTCGGGAGTTTCCTCAGCCTTTCTCCCTCTGTGACACTCTAAAGTAGGGAAGCTGATTTTGTGTCCAGAATAGAAGCGCACTCCCTGACACTGTCTTCATCCAAAGTTTAAAACCACCCATCTGGCAGCACTAACAGTTGACTTAATGGCTCATTGCTCTTCATTCCACAGATGTAAATGACTGTCTCTCCTTTTTAATGGTCTGAAGTTCCACTAATCGAGCTTACCTTTCTTCTGGCAATGTTGCTGTCTGATAGCTACTCTTGATTTTTCTTCTCCTATTTAATAGTTCTACAGACTGTTTTTAGAACTTTTCAAATTCACAGATCATCCCATAGGGTGCAGACAGAAGTGATCATTTTTGCCTGATCCGGCCCCAGAAAGTGGTCTACAGCTGTGACCAGACTGAAGTGAATGACTGCAGGCTGCTTTAGAAGTCCTGATCCTGCGAAAATCTTCAGATGAACATGCTCCAAAATGGAGCGTGTTCTGTAACTTATGTCTGTGGGGCTTCTAGCCTATTGCTGTTTTCAGAATGAGAGGGGATAAAGGGAGCAGAAGGAATTTGGTCTGGGGTTTTTTCAACCCACACTGAAGGATTTGATTGGAGCCCCCCTGAGGTGGGGAGGCTTCAAACTCCTGACTGGAGTTTCCTCTGCTCCCTTTCCCTCCTCCCATTCTGAAAACAGCATTCAGGCTGGAAGTGGGGAGTAGCATTGCTATGGAAACCAGGCTGCAGGCTGTCAGCATGCAGCTGGAATCCCCAACTCTTAGACCCAACAGTGAACTTCTTTGGTTTGGGGAGTCATTGCAACTCAGAGCGCTTCCTACAAAGTGTTATGAGTTGTAACAAGGAGCAGCTCTTCTTTCTGCTCCCATAGAGACTATTCTTCAGCAGCAGTTACAATTTGAATTTTTGGCTGAGCAAGAAAGGAAGAGAGAGAAAGGTAGAGATTAGGCTCTGTTCCTGCTCTGTGCAGACCTAATTCTGGAAAAATCTTTTTTCTTCATTCTGTCTTTTCATTAAAAGGTGCAGGTCTTATTTGGGGGTGTTCAGTATACAAGAGAATGCAGGAATTCTTGAAGTGTGCTTTACATATTTGGTCCAGTCTTTTTCCCATTGAAATCACTGATAATTTCCTATAATTTCAGTGGGAGCAAGACTAGGCTTAAATACTTTAGTTATTACTATTGTAAACTTGAATTTTCTCCTAAATATTTTAAATATTAAAGGAAACTAATTTTTGCTGTATAATTAGAAAGTTGTTACTGAAGGAACATTGTAATCTTAGAATCCTTGTACAGTTGAACCTGTAATTCCATAAATTGTATATTTGTATATTCTAGTACAAATTCTCCACTCTCCATTTAGGTATTTTTAGAATATGAAGGAGAGTTATTTCTGAGCTGGAGTATTCCTGTGGTATGTACTATTGCAAATGAAAGGTATGAATTTCAAAAGGAAAACTAACTTCATGAGGTAGGAATTAGTGTTATATTGAGCACTTTTGAAAATTCCACCCAAAGCTAAAAGGTGGTGGTATTTGCATCCATGTCTTGATAAGATGGAGTTCAGACACTACAGTCTTTTGGAAAACTTTTATTTCTTAATAATTGGTGGGTGGATTCTTTGTTTCTGAAAGAGAGTTGTGGATTAAGATTTATAAAAAGACCGGAGGTGATGCCAAAGGAATTAAAGCAACTTTTTTTCAAATCTAGATCTTCCCCAAGAAAGAAAAGTGAATTGCCACCATCTTTACAAAAATGAAGCTAGTGTTGGGGTTTCTGTACAAGATCTATTCTAACTTAAACATTTGCCTGTTTAATGGAATACCTTCTCTTACTCAAATTATATATATTTAAAATGTCTGAAATATGACTGTATATTCAAAGCATACTGGTCCAGTAAATTTTGAATATATATATATATATATATATATATATATATATATATATATATATAGTTTCATCGTTGGTAGTGTCGGAAGAAACCTAATCAGATCATCAAGTCCAACCCCC
>JAGPOW010003648.1:41005971-41024772 GCA_030014935.1 Caiman crocodilus
GAACCACCTCCGGTGGCAGGCTGTTCCAGACCTTGGGGGCTCGGACAGTAAAGAAATTCTTCCTTATGTCCAGCCTGAAATGGTCTTGCAGTAGTTTATGACCATTCAACCTAGTCGTCATCCCTAGGGGTGCTCTGGTGAACAACCGTTCCCCCAGATACTGGTGGTCACCTCTGATAAACTTATAGGTGGCCATCAGATCACACCTGAGCCTGCGCTTTTCCAGGCTAAAGAGCCCCAGGGTTCTCAACCTGTCATCATAGGGTCTGTTTCCCTGACCTCTGATCATGTGCGTGGCTCTTCTCTGGACTCTTTCAAGGTTCTCCACATCCTTTTTGAACTGGATCCAAAACTGGATGCAGTACTCCAGCTCCAGCCTCACTAAGGCCAAGTACAAGGGGAGAATGATGTCCCGGGATTTGCTTGAGAAGCATCTATGGATGCAAGCCAGCGTTTTGGTCACTTTACTAGCCGCAGCATTACACTGCAGGCTCACATTTATCTTGTGGTCAATGATGACCCCCAAGTCTCTTTCTTACATAGCACTGCTGAGCCTATAAGGATGCTGCGGGTTTTTGTTCCCAAGGTGGAGAACCTTGCATTTATCAGTGTTGAACACCATCAGATTCTCATTCGCCCACTTGCTGAGCCTGTCCAGGTCAGCCTGGATCACTCACCTGTCTTCTGGTGTGGATGCTTTGCCCCAAAGTTTGGTGTCATTGGCGAACTTGGCCAGTCCGCTTCTGACTCCAGTGGCCACATCATTAATGAAGATGTTGAACAGTATGGGTCCAAGGACAGAGCCTTGGAGGACTCCACTGGTCACAGGACACCATGATGAGTGACTTCCATCAATTACTACACTCTGGATCTGATCACGGAGCCAATTTTCTAGCCAGTGGATCGTGGTGGACCCAAGGTGACAATTGGCCAGTTTCTCCAAAAGGTGAACATGGAAAACCAGATCAAAGGCTTTTTTGAAGTCAAGATATATGACATCAATATCTTCTCCCTTGTCCAGGTGATAGGTCACCTGGTTGTAGAAGGAAGTGAGATTGGTCAAGCAAGACCTACCCACAACAAACCCGTGCTGGCTGTCCCTTAAGATGTTGGCGTTGGCCAGTCCATTAAGGATGGCCTCTTTAATAAACTTTTCTAAGATCTTCCCCAGGATAGAAGTCAGGCTAGTGGGCCTATAGTTAGCCAGATCCACTTTCTTCCCTTTCTTGAAGATAGGCACCACATTGGCCTTCTTCCAGTCTTTGGGCACAACACCAGAGTGCCAAGAGTTTTCAAAGATCTGTGCTAGAGGCTAGGCTAGGCTAGGCTATGATGCTCGCCAGCTCCTTGAGTACCCTGGGGTGAAGGAACATCTTGAGAAGCTGGATACCTTCACAAAGTCAGCATTAATGGAGGGCAGGGGATCACCCTCACCCAGACTTCCCTGTCCTGTAGCGGGCATGGGCATCCCATGAGACTGATGAAAGACCGACGCAAAGTACCCATATAATAGGTTGGCTTTTTCCTGGGCGTCAGTTGCCTCATCTAGTTCAGCAGGGGTCCAATGCTTTTCCTACAGCTCCCCACATATCTGAAAAAGAACTTTTTATTGTCCTTGATACTCAAAGCTAGTTGGGAGTTCAGTTGCAGCCTTGGCTTTCCTGGTGTACTCCCTACAGGACCAGACCAGTGCAGAATAATCCTCCTTGGAGGTAACTCCCATCCTTTGTAGGCCTTTCTTTTTAGCCTCAGGAGGCCTGCTAGGTCCTTGGAGAGCCAGGGGGGCTGCTTTGCCCTCTTGCTGCCTTTCCTCCAAGATGGAATAGACTTAGTTTGTGCATTGAAGATCGCTCCCTTGAGGAGCAACCACTCTTCTTGAACTCCTCTCTCCCCGTGGTATCCAGAGTAGATGCTTGCTTTATGTTCTTAAAGGTATCCAGAGTAGATGCTTGCACTACATCTGGGGGAGGATCTATTCCAGGCTCTCAAGACTCGAATGTTAAACAAGTTTTCCTTATGTCCAGTCTAAAACAGTCTTCCAGCAGTTTGCGACTGTCTGTTCATTAGGGCACCCAAGGGAAGACGAGATCTAACATTCTCCCAATTCCTGATGCACACTCCTTATATACTTATAGGCTGCCACCAAGTCACCCCTGAATCTTTGCTTCTCCAGGCTGAATAGTCTCATGCTTCTCCGCCTCTCCTCATAAGTCCTGTTCTCTTGACCTCAAATCATGTGCGTGGCTCTCCTTTGGACTCTCTCAAGCATCTCCACATCCTTTCTAAAGTATGGAGCCCAGAATTGGATGCAGTACTCCAGCTGCAACCTCACCAAGGCTGAAAAAAGCAGGAGGATGGCTTCTTGGATCTTGCTTAAGATGCATCCATAGATGCAAGCCAGAGTTTTAGTTTCTTCGCAAGCTGCGGCATCATATTGGTGGTTCACGTTCTTCTTGTGGTCAGTCACAACCCCACAAGTCATGGTGTGGTGGTAGTGAGTGTAGCACTGCCAAGCCTATATGTATGATTTGGCTTCCCCCCCCGCCCCAAGGTGGAGCACATTGCATTTCTCCGTGCTGAATGTCATCAGGTTTTGATCTACCCATCTTGCAAGCCTGTCCCAGTCAGCCTGGATCCCCAGCCTGTTCTCTAGAGTGAGTGCACTTTCCTATAATTTGGTGTCATCTGCAAACTTAGTCAGTCCACTTATGACACCCAACTCCAGATCATTTATAAATATATTAAAGAGTACTGGTCCGCATACTGAGCCCTGGGGGACTCCACGGGTCACCATGCACCACGATGACTCAGTTCCATCGACTCTCACTCTGTGGGTCTGACCACAAAGCCAATTCCCCTGCCATCAGACCATAAAATTGTCAAGGCTACAGTTCCCCAGTTTTACCATAAGGATATATATAAGGTATGTATGAGATGTGGTCCATGGAACCCTATCATCCATCTCCAAATGCCATATGCAGGGGTGGTCTGGCATACTCTGCATACAGTGTGCAGAGCCTGGGGTGAATCCAGTCCAGGGACACACTACATGTGTTGTGTGAGGCAGGTGCATGTGTTATTTGATGTAGGCTGCATACCACACATGGGGCTAGTCCAGGGTGCTCACTGCGTATGACAAATGCAATGTTATACAACATTAAATAGTATGCAAACATTAAGGCACTCATAATACTTGAAGTTAAATCCTGGCTGCAGGGCCAGATTAACCCTTTAGTGGGCCCGAGCGAAATAATATTGTGGGTCCCAGGCAGGTCAAAATCCCAGCTCTCCATCCCAGTGCTGCTGCCCACAGGAAGCAGGGCTTGGAGCTGCTGCTATAGGAAGCAACTGCTGCCACAGCAAGGCCAGCAGAGGGAAGGAGAAAGGAAGGGAAGGGAGGCAGATGGTGTCATTCGCATTGCCGCCATGGAGGAAAGGACTAGGGTCCCCCACAGCTCAGGGCCCTAGGTATGTGCTTAGTTTGCCTATGTGTTAATCCATCCCTGCCTCAGTAAATTAGTGATAATGAGCAAACTCCTAAGGACTTGAAGAGGGTATAATGCTCAAATTGGAATTCCAATTAACTCATTTGTACTTTTTGTGAATTTATTTATATATATGCAAGTATTCATATGATAATAGACAAATAATGGTACAATACAGACAGCACATAAGACTAAAGTATGCTTTTCCCCCTTTTTTAAGGAATTGGAGTACTCTGAGCGTTTTCTCTCTTTTGCCAAAGATCTGAATTGCTTTTTGTGGTATGTGGTAACAAATTCTACGTGGAACAGGTAGATAATGTCTTTGTTCTCATGAATATTTAATCTATATGAATGTTGCCAAACATATCTTTTGTCAACACCAACCTTCAGACAGATTTTCCACCGGATTTAATTGGCCCCAAAGTTTCCAAAAGCATGGTTTGCCCTTTCTGTAGGAGCAGTTCAGACTACTGTTGCATTACCTCTCACCAAAGCAGTTGCAGCCATCTGAAAAAAATGTCACAACTGCTTATTGCATGCATCTTCACAGAAGCCATAATTGTGTTGTTGGGTGCTTTCTTAAATTTCATTGTCCATTCCTATGCCCAAGTCAACATATATAGTTATATATGACTGGTAATAGCACAGCTTTGCTACTTGTGCATACTTGTGTCACTTACTAAGGAACATATTTTTGGCCTAGTTCTGTAATGTGATAGTCAGTTATCTTACCTCTCTCATCTCTGACCAGTTTATAATGGACACTGGCAAGATCAGTATAGACTGCATATTTGAGGATATATAATATAACAGTATTCAGCTAATGTTTCTAATGAGGCTGTTATTCTTAATGCCCCAGTTTATAATTTGGGGGATTTGTCTGGGCATAGCTTGCAAATATTTTTTAAATAGCCAAGTCAGACTGGAAACCCCATTTTAAATGTAGGGCTTGTTTCCCTTCTTTGTTGTTATTTGTCTCTATATGCTATGCCTGCCTCCCTATGATCAAAGGCCCGATAAAGAATGTCTTGCATTCAAAACCTTGTCTAATGTTATGCCAACTACACAGGTGGTCCAATAAAATGTAAATCTAAGAAATCCTTGCCTGTTACATTATTGCTGGACCATCATGGCTACATCACCCTTACATTAGCATCAAGCTAGAAGTCAGAGGAGGTATGCAGAATCTTATCCTGTTATCTCAGAGAACTAACCAAGAACCTTGAAACTATGATCACCCATTCAGGTATAGCATATTATGAACAAAAAGATAGCTCCTGTCCAGGAAAAATCAGTTTTCTAATGCAGAACTCCACAAAGGAAATGACTAAGTCACAGATCATGTGATGGGGGATTTTGATCATCTGACAAAGGGGATTGGAGGCTTTAAGAGTCTCTCTTACTGGCCATTGCATAGAGCAGGAGGACACTGACTCGTGGAGATAATGTGTGCAGAATCGGGGCAATTCTATACCTTGGACTTTCAGGGGGTGTCCCCTAGGACACCAAGGAAACTAGGGCAGGGGTAAGCTTACAAGTGTTTTATTGTTTTGACTACATTTGTATTATTCCTTATACTAGTTAATTTTTAAATGCTCATGAGATTTATATATGTCTGTCTGATTCCACACTTGTGTGTTCCTGAGAGGATGGTCTGTGTTACCCTTCTTTTGGCCATGTGCTTAGGCCTTCCCAGATTCTTTTAATGAAGGAAAAATTGGTCACGTGCATCATGTAAATGAGACCAGGTTAAATAAAACAACCTACAAGGACTGTACACAGGGTTTGGTTTCCTTGAATACAGAAGAAACGTACAAAAATAACTTGCTGGTTCACAGTTTCCTGGCTTGCCTTTCTTGAAGCCTATGCCCTAAGAAGTTCTGTCTCTGCATAACTACTTCCCTTCTTTCCCCTCAAATAGATATCCTTACACACAACCAATTCCTTATCTGGGGTCTGTCCAGTTTAATTCTGAAGTTAAAAGGGAATTTTCCAGTAAAGTATGACAAAACATTGTCTTTTTTGCAAGCATTTGAGTTATAATAATTTTAATACAAAAATTCCCTTACTATAAACTTTGGCCCGTGTCAGATTTTGGCTTCTAAAAAAGGAGGGTAAAATCTGGGCACCTTCCACCCTTTAAAAGATAATTTTACTGCGGACTTCAAATGGATCAAAAATTTCACTCTGGAGGTACAGTAAAACTATATACTCTGCACAGTTAAACTAAATAAATCCTCCTCTTTATCAGAAAGATAATACTTAAAATAAGATTTTTAGGCATTAGTAATTTGAGATAATGTTTAAATAGATTTCTGCTTCTCTTAGAATTATATTCTTTAACATGCTTGAATAGTAGTTTTCTTCTTGTGAAGATGTTTTCTTTTGAAATAATCTTTTATTAAAAGTCATAAGTAAGCAAAATGGTTTCACAGCAGATTTACAGAAGGTGAACTCAAAAGACATTTATGCATTCAGCTTCTAGAAACCTTTATCATTTTTTAGTGTTCTTTTTATAAATAAGAAAAGTTAGCAAGTTAGAAAGTCTTCCTTTATATAAATGATGAAGTATCTAAGCAGTAGACCAGCCAAGCACAAATATATAAAACATGTTATAGTAGAAATGTTTCCCAGACAACATTCAAGCAGGGTATTAAAAGGTGAGTGTCAGAACAGTTTTGCTTTACAAAATAGCACATATTTATCACTAATTAGAAACAGCATGTAAATTTCTTTTCCTTTCTCTCTCTCTAGTTCAATTCCACCTTCAAACAATGATACCCAGGTAAATTTTATTTTAATTCTAATTTTTTTTCTAATGCCTTAATCCCAGTCTCCCCAGTTTTGTTTCCCCCCACCCCACACATCTACAAAATACTGATTTGATTTAAATTGAGGCCTTTCCCCCCCCCGCCCCCTCACTCTGCTTTCTAGAGTTTTCTCTAAAGTGAGAGTTTGGGATACTGATTATTTAATGGATCAGATTAAATATTTCAATATATAGTAAAGTACTATGACCAATCCTTCAGTCTATAAAATTCACTGTTATTTTACAACCTTTACCAACTGTAACAATTTATATATTTAAATTATTTCTTAAGAAAAATCCCTTTTGTCATCTGTGAGAGCAATTGTTGTTTGTCACACTTCACACTATGCATAGTGGGTGGAGCCAAGTGTGAGGACTAGTCTGTTTTAGGAATGAATGGTGGGTTAGGAATGACTGAGGGCACCCCCAGTTCCAAAATGAAGTGCAGAAACTGAAGCCCAGAGTCCAAAACTGAAGTGGAAGACTAACCAGAGCTTCCAGATCATTTAAACAAACTAAGGTCAAACCAAAACCCAAATACCAACCCAGAAGGTTAACCGGGAATCAGGTCAAGGAGCAAGCCAAGGTCAAGCCAAAGTCCAAACACTGACCAAGCAGAGCATCAGAGGAGTTACCATGACAGGAGCCACGTAAGGACTGGACACAGTAAGTTGTGCAATGAGTCTTAGATGCTGGAAGGGTTCCTTCAGAGCAGACCTAAAACCAATTAAAGGGAAGCTAGTGCTCATTAGTTCATTAAGCTCAAGGTAGAAGCCTCAATTAGTGCTCCTAAATGCTAGGTCTCAGCTGGCCCTAGTTAGTTCATTGGATTCAGCTGACCAAGTTAATCAGGCTGCAAGGCATGAGCCTCACCCAGCCTTGTCCTGACAGTGTTCAAGTAGGGAAACACAAGAGAGAAAAGAACATACACCACTTATTACAAACCAAATTCAGAACACTTGAGTTTCTGATGTGAAATCCAATCCACCAAGTATGTGAAACTTAATAAGATGCCACAGAGTAGATCTGCTTTATTTTTAGCATGAATTATGTTCTACTTGGCCACCTCTGAGAAACCACCAAAACCTGCCCCTCTCTCCAAGAAAGAATTTTACAACTCTAAACAACTGAAGAACAGGGGAAGAAAGAGAAAGTATGCATATTTGTTCAGCTGCATGCAGGGAATGATTTTTTTTTTGCAGACTGACTGCAATGGACTACATAACTGATCAGAAATGGTTCTGTTGTTGAAAGGCAAGCCCAAAAACTGTCAGGCTGAAGAACCCAGTTTCCATTGCAGTTATAGAACCAAATTGCAGAGGTATATGTTTATCAACAGCTCTCTACCTTTTCCTTATCAAGACACAAAAATTTCTTTCTTAAGAAATATGCCCATTGATGTTTCCCCTGTGCTAGAACAGAAATAAAGGGGTCAGTAGCTCCACTGAAAGAAGCGAGACTGAAGTGCTGCTCAGAGCAGGATGAAAGAATAAGTTCTTGTGCAAGCTTCTGTAACTCAGAAGTTCTCCAAGAGGTATTCTCCTACCCCTATAAAGCAAAGCCAGACCACCATTGGGGACTTAACCATATACCTTTTAATGAGGGAACAATAGTGGGAACATAAAGGCATAATCAGGGGGTATAGCGGACATTATAGTGCCCCAAAGGGGCAGGATTCAACAAAGGTTAGACACTTATAATCATTGGCAAAAGACAGGGTTAACAAAATATAAAACACAGAGTAAACAATATTGGTTGGGGAAATATAAAAAGGAACAAAATACAAAATGTTAAAGGACAAAGAAATATAGGGCTTAGGTACTTGGAAGGGGAAAAACATGATGGCCCCTTTCTACTGCAAAATAAATTTCTCCTTTTTAGCTCACTCACCCGAAGTCACCAAAGCTGGGACTTAAACTTGGTTCTTTCTCATAGTAGACGGAAACACTGCTACACAGCCACCAGTGCTGATACTGCTGCAAGTTGCTAGGAGTCTTGACCTTCCTAAAGCCCCAGCCTCACATCAAGCTGCCTGGTCTCTGATTAGAGGAGCTGGACATCTCTTAGGTTGCTGCTCAGATCCTTGCTGAAGCAGGAAACCTCTTTTATTAGCCATAGCTTCTCATAGGGGATCCTGGAGCCCAGCAGGAAGCCTCTCCTACCAGCCACATACCATGCTGCTAAGGGTCCAACTGCTGCCTACAGGTCCTGCTCCTTCAGGCTTTTCTAGGGCAACTACTTCCACCCCCACTGGCTCAGCTCTTTGACACTCCTTCCTGATGATACCTTACTAGTCACTTCTCTGAGTCAGCTATGCTGCCCCTTTTATCCCTTCCAGGTGACCCAAGGGGCCAATCAGGGGACATGAGGGGTGAGTCTCTGGGGCCTGATTGGTGAGGAAAGGGAATTCCAAGTTCTCCAATCATATTTTACCCCTTCAAAACCCCTGGGCCAAATTATTACCAGATTGGTGAGGAAAGGGAATCCCAAGTCCTCCAATCATCTTTTGCCCTTTCAAAACCCCTGGGCCAAATTATTACCAGATTGGTAAGGAAAGGGAATCCCAAGTCCTCCAATCATCTTTTGCCCTTTCAAAATCCCTGGGCTAGGTCACTGCCAGCTAGCCCATCACACTTCTTTCTCCTATTAGTGCTCATCTTACAAAGAGTGGATGTGGCTTTCCTCAATCCCTCTTACCTGGTGAAGACAATGGGAGTTCTGCTTCAGTAAGAAGCACAGGACCAGAACCCAATTTTCATGTTGTCTAAGTTAATTCTCATTTATATGACATAATTACTACAGGTCTTTATGGATGTCCCTTCCAAAGAAATTGGATCACATTATGATATGTTTGACAATAAGCTATTCTTTTTTACTTGCTAGGTATTAACTTTATGGATATATGATCCAGAAAATGCAGTTCCATCTGAATTGGATCACAGTGCAACTTCTCCTTCAGCAGTATGTTAAAATTGCATTTTAAGTGCATGTCTAACCTTAAAAGTTGCTTGTTTAAAAATGGGGCTGATTATTCACACATTGTATAATGCACCCATAGTTGTGTCAGCGTAATAAAGTAACGGCTACCTTTATGTTCTAGTTAGAACTGCAGAGGTAACAGGTGTAGAAGAGTGAGGTAGATTCCCATCCATTCTACCATAATAAACAGAATTTTTAATTATGT
This sequence comes from Caiman crocodilus, assembly GCA_030014935.1. NCBI lineage: Eukaryota > Metazoa > Chordata > Crocodylia > Alligatoridae > Caiman > Caiman crocodilus. The sequence continues at coordinate 41,015,450 of JAGPOW010003648.1, forward strand.
TCCAGGAAGTAGGGCCAAATTCTTTCCTTAGTTACCTCTGTTAGTGACCAAATTTAAATTTAAAACTTACAGTGGGTGGCAATATGCAGAAAGAAAAGGCCCAAACTTGATTTTGAGATTCTAGAGCAAATTTCCATGGCATTCAGTTACATTTTACTTAATGCAAATATAATGTGTAAGAACTTATGGGACCTGAAGACGATATGGTGAGTTGAAGAGTAGAATTGATCTCTGAAATTTAAGGAGCTGTACTGCGTCTCCAATAACTGAACATGATCTGTGCAGATCTATCCCTGCATCTAACAAAGATCCACACAGTTGAAAGGTCCCTACTTCATGGACCAACTTGCAGGATCAATGCAATAAACTTTAGCAGGATATGTATTTCTAGTGCGTTTGGTAGTTTGATGATATTTACCTTGTGTCATCAGTAGTGGTACTGGGGTTATTGCTTTATTAGATGTTGCTATACTGCACTGCCTTCCTTTGGCATCCTTTATATTCTAATATTATAAAAGCCTTAATCTGTCTGTCTGTCCATTTGTCTGTCCGTCCATAACACTTTATTTGCACTCTGATTGGCTGAAAACAGCCAATCAGAGTGCAAAAAAGTGTTCAGACAGGTGGCAACATGCCACCAGGATGGTGGGGACATGAGAGTCAGAGCAGGGGAACAGAGCACCATACTCCCTGGAGACAATGACAATGGTGCGGATGGAACAGGGAGGGCGAGGCCAGCAGCACTGGCCTTACCCCCCCTGCCCTGCTCCCTGCAGGTGGCAATGATGGAGCAGAGGGGGAGGCAAGGCCACTGGAGCTGGCCTTGACCCCCCCCCCCGCTTGCTCCTTGGTAGTGGTGGCAGCAACAGTGTAGGGAGGGAGTGGAGTCGGGATGCCATGGGGGGGTGAAGCCACTGGCACTGGCCTTGGTCTGCCCTTCCCCCTTTCCGTTGTTGTTGCCACCTGCAGGGCTGACGTGGCAGTGGTACAGGGAGGAGTGGGCCCAACGTGGGGGAGGAAGGAGTGGGTGTGTCACAGCAGCGGTGGTGGCACTGGGGGAAGGGAAGAGTGGGCCCAGGCCCAACACGGGAGGGGGAGGAATGGGCATGACATGGCAGGGAAGTAGGCCTGCCATGGCGATGTGGGGGAGCAGCAGCCCTGGCCCAATGCAGCAGTGGCTGGAGGAGGGGAGGATCGGGTCTCCTCCTCCCCTAGGACCCAGGTCCACTCCTCCCTTAACCCCTCTCTCCCATGTCAACCCTGAGCTCACTCCTCCCATTCCTTCACTACCGCCAGGTTAGCCCGGGCCCACTGCTCCCCCCGCTGCAGTGGCCTGGCTTCTCTCCAACCTCAGGCCTGGTCTTCCCCTGCATTAGGACCAGGCCCGCTCCTCCCCTCACCTCCCCCCACCACTGAGGCAGGGAGGGGGAATGGGCCCAAACCCCAAGCAGCAGGAGGGAAGAGGGGAGTGGGCCCAGATGGAGGAGGGGAGTACAGGGCTCCATCCCTGCATGCTTCGCCCCACAGATCATTCTTGATGGAAAATTGACTAGTTCATTTAATAATTTAATTGATTACTGTGACAGGCTTGTGGCCACAGGGGCATCCGTGAGATCCTGGGTTCCCACTAGGTTGATTAATCCCTCAGGCCTGGTAGGGGCCTACTCAGGCTGAAAGGAACCCATAGGGCACCTTTAGCCTTAATGGCAAACTGCATGGCTCTTTTTCCTTCCCTACACCACACCCCAAGCCTTGCAGATGTTCTCTCTCATTGATGTTAACTTACGTATATATCCCTTGGGCCTTTAGGCCCCCTGGGCCCTTACACCAGTGATTCTCAACCTTTGGTATCTTACGTACCCACCTGCCAATCAACGTGGTAAAAGCAAACCCAGAAGTCCCACTGTGACACTTCTGGTTTGCTTGTGGAACATGGCCTGGGGCAAAGCAGCCTGTGAGGGGCCCCACTCCCTGTGCCCTGGCACACTGACACTGGGGAGTGAAAGCCCCAGTACACCAGTTGTAGTGGGAGGGTCAGTGGCTGGAACTTCCAGCCTGAGCAGGCAAAGATGCCTCCAACCTGCAAGACAGGGGGGCAGGCCAAACTCAAAACATGGGACCTGCATACCTCCTGCCCATGTCTTGCACACCCTCAGGGGTATACGTACCATGGGTTGAGAAACACTGCCTTACACCATCTCCCTCAAAACAGCGTGGTCCTGCACACAGCCTCTCCTCTGGGCTTTAGGACCCTCTAGTCCTGCTTATGCCAGTCTGGGCTCGTGGACTTTCTGGCCTAGCTCAGCCCTTCCCTAGGCGTAAACTCTCTGGCCCAGATCTCAGCCTTTTCCTAGACTCCTGGATCTCTGCTGAGCCCCAGTCTCAGTCTGAGGGCTCCTGAGTTACTGGTTCTCTAAGTAGGCCTTGAGCCTGCCACCACAGGGCTCAAGGCTAAAGTACCAGTACAGCTTAAAAAAACAAGAAGCATCACCACGCTGTGGCAGACACCTCAAACCCTCAGCGGCTTTAACACAAGACAAAGGCCACTTGGTTGTGAATTCAGTCTTTCCCTGTCCAGGGAACTTGTTCCCAGGCCTCCAGAGTTGTTTAGCTAAATCCAGGTCCCCCTCAGGAGCTATGCTGCCAGGAGCCTCCTCACTTTGTGGCTGCCAGGCTCTGGGCTTATATAGCTCTAGCCTGAGCCTCCCAGGCTGCTTGCACCCTTAAAGAAGTAAGCATGTCCCAGGTCTTGCTACAATTACCTTCAAAGTTATGCGGAACAACAGTGGTTTTATTAATTACATTAATGGCACCAGTGAAGAATGTAGAATCTTGACTATGCTCCATAAATTATCACTGTATGTTTTGGGTCTTTAATTTCTTCCTGTATATGCTGCGGTAAAGATTCCAAATGAAATTTACTTAGATTCTAAATCAGGGGTGGGCAAAATACAGCCCGCCAACCAGATCCAGCCCACCAGGCCATTCTATCCAGCATGCGGGACCCCTAAACATTTTAGAAAATTAATTTTTATCTGCCCCTGGCTGCCTGTGAAAGATGACGGGAGCCAGCAGCAGCAAGACCAAGCAGCTGGGCAGCAAGACATGCCCAGTTCCACCCCACTCCTAGCCTTTTACCCCCTCTCTCATCCTCAGCCCCCAACTGGAAGTCTGACCTGGTGACCCTTTGGCTGTTCTCCATCCTCTTTCTGTCTTAGTGCAAAGTCAGATAAGATCAGACAAGGGAGAGGGGGAAACCACTGCAATATGCCCAGCATCCAGGAACCGCATGGTGCTTGCTGGACTGGGCTGGAGCCATAGCAAGAAGCAGCAGGTGAGGGTGTGGAGGGAAGCAATGGTGGTACGGGGGCTGCAGAAAAAGGCAGCGGCATTGGGAGTGGCAAGGAGAGTAGTCGGGGTGTGGGCTATGGAAAGTAGTAGCAGCATGGGGAGCAGCGGGGAACTGCGGAAAGCAGCAGTGATGTGGGGAGTGATGGGAGGTTGTGGGAAGCAGCAGCAGTGGTGGAAGTTGCAGCGGGCATGGGGAGTATCAGCAGTGGTAGTTGGGAAACAGCGGCAGCAGTGATGGGCAGGCACACATGTGTAAGGAGAAGCAGAGAAACAGCAGGGGGGAATCGTGGTGGCAGGTGGGAGTGCAGAGCCCATGCTGGTGTCCTAGGGCCAGTGGAGACCCCGGGTGAGTGGGCAGGAATGTGGAGCCTGGGTGCAGGGTCTGTTTGGATGCACTGTTTGAGACTTGGATGCAGTTCATGATAGCTGCATGCGATGGAGCTAACAGCCCAGCCCCGTGTCTCTCTTTCCCACCCCACCCACCATAACCCCACATCCTCCCACAGCCCCTGCCCCAACCACATACCCCACTCATCCACATTCACCCATCATACCCACACCCCATCACACACACCCACTCCCCAAACACACACCCCCATATACACCCCCTTATTGCCCACACACAATATACAACAGGACTGTATTTTGAGCTATTATGCTATCACCTCTTGATACGCTTCGCAAACATATAAATCAGTACAAAATATTTTTAAATAAAATTGAAATAAGTTATGGTAGATGTTTTACTTTTTTGTATATGATTTGGGGTTTTTTCCAGTTTCAAGATTGCAGCATTCTCTATCCTAAAATGAGTATTTCCAGGACAAGGGGAGGGATTTCTGGTGGGATAAGCCATGGGTTAAGGGGCAGAACTTCCGGCCCCAATATGGCGACTGGGGGTGGGGCAACCCATGCGGCCCTCAACAGCTCACCAAAATTTGGTAAGTGGTCGTCCAGTCAATAAAATTGCCCACCCCTGTTCTAAATGTATTCCAAACTAGCTGAAATGTCAAAATGTTTTTAACAACAGGACTTTATTTAAAATATATATATTAGAATGGTAAAGTGTATATTAACCTGTATTTTAGTAAGGATATTTACTATATATTACTTTAGATTAGTTGGACATCAAAATAATAACATATAAGAGCTTTTATTTAAACAGAATTCTAGGATACTTAGCAAGCACTTTTGGAACTTGGGACAGGAGCCTGTTGTTGAAACCCATTTGAGAAATACCAAATACTTTGCTGATGAATTTACAGACTTGGGGTATAGTATTTCATTTAAATACATATTTTAAATAGAATTCCATTAAAATTATTTAATGCTTAAGATTGAAAGGAAACCCTGCTGTTGGGCATAGTGTAAATATCTAGATATAGCTACATGTAGATGTATGGAATCTGGTATACCTTCATTTAATGGTACAATGGGATCTGTCATAGATTCATGGTATCATAGAAGTGTAGGGTTAAAAGGGACCTCAGGAGGTCACATAGTCCAACCCCTTGCTTGACACAGGACCATCCCCAACCAGATCATCCCAGCCAAGGCTTTGTCTATCTGGGTCTTAAAAACCTTCCAAGGTTTGCCTCAGCCTCTCTGGGAAACCAGTTCCAGTGCTTCACTAGTTCCCTTGCTGCAACTTGAGACTGTTGTTCCTTGTTCTGTCATCTGCCACCACTGAGAACAGTCTAGCTCCATTCTCTTTATAACCATCCTTCAGGTAGTTGAAGGCTGCTATTATATCTCATATTAGTCCTTTCTTCTCCAGACTAAATAAGTTCCCTCAGCCTCTCTTCAGAAGTCATGTTCCTAGTCCCCTAACCATTTTTGTTGCCATCCACTGGACTGTTTCCAGTTTGTCCACATCCTTTCTGTAGTGTTGGGGTCCAAAACTGGACGCAGGACACCAAAGTGGCTTCAATAGAGCCAAACAGAGAAGAAGAATCACTTATCTCCATCTGCTAACCTATTTAACAGTTTCTTTGCCTCCATTTTTCTGTGCAGGGACTGGGTCACCCCTCCCCGCCCCCCCCACCAGGACCCCCATAGGTCCCAGGGGAGGTGCACCCAGGCCTAGGGGAAGTGAGGACCTAGTCAGGGAACTTCTGGAGGGACTGGATATTTAAATCAGCAGGTCCTGACAATCTCCACCCCAGAGTGCTGAGGAAATTAGCAGAGGTCATTGTGGGACCCCAGTACAGCTTTACAAGCACTCATGGTGATCTAGCACAGTGCCAGAGGACTAGAAAAGAGCAAGTGTGGTTCCCATTTTCAAAAAGGGAGAAAGGAGGACCCAGAAAACTATAGGCCAGTCAGTCTTACCTTAGTCCTGAGTAAGCTTTTTGAGAGAATTATCTTGGCGCATGTTCACGGGCCAGCGGGGAAGGTTATGCTTAGGGGCAACCAGCATGGGTTCATTAGAGACAAGTTCTGTCAGACCAACCTGGTGGCCTTTTATGACCAGGTCACAAAATCCTTGGACACAGGTGTTGTGATGGACATAGTCTTTCTGGACTTTAGGAAGGCCTTCAACACTGTCTCTCACCGTTCTCATTGAAAAACTAGGGGACTGTGGCATCCACACCTACACAGTAAAATGGGTCACTAACTGGCTGGAGGGCCGCACCCAGAGAGTGGTGGTAGATGGGTCATTTTCCACCTGGAGGGATGTGGGCAGTGGGGTTCCACAGGGCTCGGTCCTTGGACCCGCACTGTTCAACAACTTCATCAGTGACTTGGATGAGGGTGTAAAAAGTACCCTGTTCAAATTCACAGACAACACTAAGATGTGGGGAGAAGCAGGCATGCTAGAAGAGAGAAATAGGCTGCAATCAGACCTAGGCATGTTATAGGGGTGGGTGGATGAGAACAGGATGGGTTTCAACACTGACAAGTGCAAGGTACTGCACCTGGGGAGAAAGAATCAGCAGCATACCTACAGGCTGGGGAACTCCCTTCTTGTCAGTGCAGAGGCAGAAAAGGATCTTGGAGTCATTATTGAAGCCAAAATGAACATGGGCCAACAGTGTGAGGAAGTGGACAGGAAGGCCAACTGTATCTTGTCATGCATCCACAGATGCATCACAAGCAGGTCCAAGGAGGTGATCTGGGCGCTGCACATCAGGAGGAATGTGAGAGGGTCCAGAGGAGGGCCACCTGCATGATCAGGAGTCAGCAGGGCAGGCCCTATGAGGAAAGGTTAAGGGACCTGAACCTGTTCAGCCTCCACAAGAGAAGGCTGAGGGGGGATCTAGTAGCCTTTTACAAGCTGGCCAAGGGGGACCAGCAGGCATTGGGGGAGTCCCTGTTCCCCCGAGCATTACCAGGAGTGACAAGAAATAACGGTCACAAGTAGGCAGAGGTTAGACTTCAGCTAGACATCAGGAGGTGCTACTTCACTGTCAGGGCCGCTAGAATCTGGAACCAACTTCCAAGAGAAATGGTGCTGGCTCCTACCCTGGGGTTCTTTAAAATGAGGCTGGATGAACATCTTGCTGGGGTCGTTTGACCCCAGTACTCTTTCCTGCCATGGTAGGGGGTTAGACTGCTCAGGTCCTTTCCGACCCTACCAACTATGAAACTATGGTGGCACTGCGCCTACTAATGTAACTCAATGTGCCATTAGCCTTTTTTGCAACAAGGACACAACATAAATGTTGTCTCATATTCAGCTTATTGTCCACTGTAAGCCTGAGGTCCTTTTCTGCAGAGCTACTGCTTAGCCAGTTGAACCCCAGCCTGTACTGATGCATGGGATTATTCTATACTAAGTACAGGACTTTGCACTTGGCCCTATTCAACCTCATGAGATTTCTTTTGGTCCAATCCTCTAATTTTTCTAATTTGTCTCTCTGAATCCTAAACCTACCCTCCAGAATAGGGTTTCCCAACCTTTTTATGCTGAGGACTGGCAAAGTGCGGACCGGAAGTGACCATGGACTAGCAAACTGTGGACAAGCAGTAACTGGCATACTGTGGGCAGGCAGCCAACCCTTTTTTATACTTAATATAAAAAAGGATTGGCTGCCAGTTTGCAGTATGCAAGTCACTTCCAGTCTGCAGTTTGCCGGACCACGGTTTGTTGATCCACAGTCACTTCTGGTCCACAGCAGCCAACCCTCCTGCGAACTGGCAGCTAACCCCTGCTCCAGAATATCTACTACCTCCCTCAACTTTGTGTCATCTGCAGACTTGCTGAGGGTGCACTCCATCCTATCTATCAGGTCCTAGGACTGACCCCCGGGGGCACTCCATTTGATACTGGCTATCATTGAGACATTGAGTCATTGATCACTGATGGCTAGAAAATGACACTTAAAGGTTTGCTTTTGGGAATTGGCTTGTAGGTAAAATGTATATGCATTAAGACAATAGTTCAGACAGCAACAAGGATTACTTTATTTCTGAAGGCCTGTTTCTCACACAGTTTAATAGCCTTCAAGGCAGGTGGGGTGTCTAACACATCAAGGCCAACAGATATATACGTAGGCTGGTAGAGTGCACCACACTGTTCCATAACATGAGATAAGGTGACACCAGCTCACAAGGCCCAAGAGTGGGGGGCCTGAGAGTTCCAGTTTTGGAGAACAGACCAAATTAGGAACAGGCCTGGAATGATCAAATTAAGATGTGTGTACATGATGGGCTTGTAAAACAAAGAAATATACTGTCACAACAGAATGTGGACAGTAGGATGACCAGAGAGATACCAATCAGCCACAGAAGAAGAGTCATCAGGAGGGAAAAGGAATACAGAAGCAGAGATTTTAGAGCAACAAAGGGTCCCTGTCCCTGAGAGGGGTCCCCAAAAGGGCCCCCAAGAGGGGAACCTGAGGTACATGGACAGAGGATATAACACCAGCCCCACTCATCCACCCCAAGGGAAGAGGCCTCGGTCTCTGACTTCCAGGGTGCTGACATCAGACATTCAAGAGAGAACCTCAGAATGAAGCTTGCATCCCAGTCAGATGTGTCTTGACTTTTATGACAGCCCTAGGATTGGTAGCTATAGAATTGTTCGCATTGTTTTTTTCTGTTCCCACTGTGTATCAATAAAATTTGCCTGTTATAAAATGGAAAGGTCATGATCACTCTGAGGGTTTTGGGTCTCCCCAGAACAAGATATCTGGGTCCTAAATCCAGTGCCAGCAATTATTACCCTTTGAGCCCAACAATCCAACTAGTTTTCTATTCACCTTACTGTCAATTCATCCAACCCAGACTTCCTTAGCTTGTTTGCAAGAATGTTGTAAGATACTACATCAAAAACCTTGCTGAAGTCAAGGTATATCATGTTCACTGTTCTCCCCACATCCACAAAGTCAGTCATCTCATCACAGAAGGCAATCAGGTTGGTCAGGTATGATTTGCCCTTGCTGAATCTGTGCTGGCTATTCCTAACCACCTGCTTCTCCTTCAAGTGCTTACAAATAGGTTCCCTGAGGACCTGCTTCAAGATTTTCCCAGGGATTGAGGTAAGGCTGACAGGTGTGTAGCTCCCCGGATCCACCTTCTTCCCTTGCTAAAAGATGGGCACTATATTTGCCCTTTTCCATTCATCTGTGACCTCTTCTGATCTCCAAATTCCAAACATAATGGCCAGCAGCTCTGCAGTCACATTGGCCAACTCCCTAAGCACCCTCAGGTGCCTTGCATCTGGCCCCTTGGACTTGTGCACATCCAGCTTTTCTAAATAATAAGTGAGGTGCCATAGGACTGGAGGGCCAATGTGGTACCCCTTTTCAAAAAAGGGAGGAAGGAGAACCCAGGAAATTATAGGCCTGTTAGTCTTACCTTGGTCCTGGGGAAGCTCTTTGGGAAAATTACCCAGGACCACATTTGCGAGGGGCAAACAGGGGATTATATGCTTAGGGGCAACCAACATGGGTTCATTAGAGGCAGGTCCTGTCAGACCAACCTGGTGGCCTTCTACAACCAGGTCACAAAATCCTTGGATGCAGGTG
>JAGPOW010003648.1:41031442-41083768 GCA_030014935.1 Caiman crocodilus
TGGTGAATAAAACCTCACCAATTCCCTTCTGTGCCCCCGTGATGAACTTATAGGCAGCCACAAGGTCACCTCTCAACCTTCTCTTGTGGAGGCTAAAAAAGTCCAGGTTCTCTAGTCTCTCTCTTGGGGCTTGGTCTGCAAGCTCTTGACCATATGAGTGGCCCTTTTCTGGACCCTCTCCAGGTTATCCACATCCCCCTTGAAGTGCGGCGCCCAGAATTACATGCCAGTACTCCAACTGTGGTCTGACCAGCGCCCGATAGAGGGGAAGTATCACCTCCTTGGATCTGTTTGTCATACATCTGCACGATAAAGTGCCATTAGCTTTTCTGATGGCTTCATCACACTGACGACTCATGTTTATTTTGATAGGTCTGCCTATGTTATCCACTAGGACTCCAAGATCCCTTTCCGCTTCCGTTCCACCAAACAGGTCATTTCCTAGGCAGTACGTATACTGGACATTTTTCCTCCCTAGGTGCAGCACTTTGCACTTCTCCTTGTTGAATTGCATTCTGTTGTTTTCTGCCCATTTGTCCAACCTGTCCAGATCTGCTTGTAGTTGTTGCCTGCCCTCCAGCATGTCTACTTCTCCCCACAGTTTTGTGTCAACTGCAAACTTGGACAGAGTACACTTCACTCCCTCGTCCAAGTTGCTGATGAAGACATTAAAGAGTATCGGTCCAAGGATCGAGCCCTGCGGGACCCCACTGCCCACATCCTTCTAGATCAAAACCGACCCATCCACTACGACTCTCTGGGTATGACCCTCTAGCCAATTCACCACCCACTGAACTGTGTAGTCATCCAAGTCACAGCCTCTTAACTTGTTCACCAGTATGGGGTGGGATACCATATCAAAGTCCTTCCTGAAGTCTAAGTATACAACATCCACCCTTGCTCCTGCATGCAGGCATTTTGTAACCTGGTTACCTGTAACTGTTCTTGTTCCTGTGTAGAAGTCAGTTTAGATGTACAATTCTCAGGTAGTTCTGAAATACTAAGCATTAGAGGGATAGCGGTAAATTAGTTTTGCTGGTGGAAAATCATGGTCTTTCTTCCCACTCTTTTGTTTTTATTTTGTATTTTGCTTTTAGTGGAAATGGGTATACAGTAGAAAATGACTTGGAGAAATGGGATAAGGTATGCTATTTTAACTAGAAATGGTTGTGCTCTGAAGTACACACCCTTTATAACCACAGCACTATCACTCAAATAGCTGTCTCAGTGCACACATGCAGATTACACTGACCACAGATCCAATTTATTTTAGAATAATGTGATGTGAAAAAGTTTAACATGCATAAAGAAATTGTTGTTAAGTGAAGTATAATTGGTTTTGAGTTGTTACCTGTAAAATATGTCAATAAAGTATTTTTCTTAGCCTGTTAAGTTTAAATCTTGACAATTTGTCACTTTTTCTATATTCAGGCTCTGGAAAATTAAGGTACCTGCCAATTCAGATGACATCATAACAATTATCCGTGGAAAGGCAATAGCTTTTCAAGATTGCTTTGTTCAAGATACTCCTTACATACTTTCCAGACCTGAACAGCCATTTTTTAACAATGCAAATGACATCTCCCTCTCTTCACCAGCTGGTAGTGACATCTACATTGTGTGGTCTGCATGCTTTCCAACAACTGCACTTGTGTTGACAGATTTTGGAACTTTCCATACAAATGATGGATTCAGAACTTCTAAAGAAATAAAAGCTCCATCACATGTTTTGGCCTCTAACCTTGCTCAAAACGTAACTGCTGTGGCTTTAGCAGATGATGGAATCTTGTTTTTAATCAATGGAAATATTTACAAACGAGAGTCTAATGATTTCTTTAAGCTTGGAACAGACTACGATCTATCAGAAGGAGACATTATTGGAGTACAGTCAAGGGTTTGGTGTCCATCTGAATATCCAATGAAGGTAAGTTTTAGTAAAGTTTCATCTTACATTTTGAAATATACAAGTTCACTAGATCTGTAAAGTATTCTGTGTTTTCTCCAGCTACAAAAGAGTATTTGGAATTTAAAGTGGCTTAAATATAACTAACTTATTTTCAGATCATTTAAAAATAAAAGCTTGAGTTTGTAATTTAACTCCAGTAGCACTTTATCAGTTGACTGAAGAACTATCACAAGGCTTTTTAATAGAGATTTTGACACATTTTATTAACTTTTTTGTTACTATGCATCTAATTGGGTTTTTTTTCTTAACAGAGTGGGAGAAAATTAAGTACAACAGCAATATGGACATCAACTGAAGTGCACCTTGGATATGATGACAATGTTTTTATTAGAATAACAGATACATCAAAGCTACAAAAGATCCTAGGATTCCCAGAGGATGTTTCCTTATCTCTAGGCACTGTTTCCTATGACTCATGCCCAGCTGAAATTGCTCTGTTGGTGGCCTGCATTGGGTGCAGCTCCTCTAGGATGTTTTATGTAGTGACATATAATGAAGATACGTATATGTGGATTCTTAGAAACTTTTTCTTAAGTGCTCCTTCCAAGGGTTTTATGAAGATGCAATTCATGTATTCAGCATTGCCATCAATGCTGCTGTGGAACAAAACATCTATGTATTATAGCTATAGAAACAACACAGCTTATGGATTTCCTCAAGTGCATGAGACAAATGTTACCCCAGCCGAATATACTAATGGGAGCAGTATTCACCAAATTGTAATAGGTTAAGTATACAGTGTTGTTGTCTTTTGATATAATTTAAGTATAAGGCAGAAGTAAGTAAGAGGATTCCTAAAAATCTTTTCTCTAGCAATTATTTGCTATTATTTGTTAAAATAATTAAACTCAAGGGACTATAAGGATTAAAATGCATCAATTTTAGCTGGAGAGAACTATTTATAAGGTAGTTAACTGATATTTTCCTTCAACTATTGCCAACATGGATTTTTTAGAAATGTGTCCCACTAGTAAGGAGTCCAGGTTATAGCTGTATTGGTCAAGAGGAAAAAGCAATCAGGGTTTATGGCAGAGATTATATCCTTTATTAGACCAATAAGATTTTTGCAAAAAAAAAAATCTTTAATTGCAAGTTTTTAATTACAAGCCTTACCACTAGTAAGGAAGCTTTTAAACAGCAGTACTTAATAAGGCAATACATGCCTCTGATATTTTTGGCACTTTTTCCCACTGATCTTTCTTCTTCTCCTGTCTATTGGTAATATTTATTTAGCTGCAATGATAGAGTAGTGCTTGAAAATGTCTTAAAATCATAGAAAATTAGGGTTGGAAGGGACCTCAGGGAGAGGCAGCCATATGCTGGTGTGCTGTCACTCCAGGCAGGGCTGGAACAGCTCCAGAAGGCTACAGGTGGCCCCAGTCATGCAGAAGGCCTCCAGTCACTACTCATTGTCTCAGGTATACTGGACAACGTGCTGCCATCAGTCCCGGCTGGCCCAGCAGGCCCAGAGGCAGTGGAGCTGGAGGCCCAGGAGGGCAATGGTGACCCCAGTAGGGCTTCCTGGAGCCCATCATCAGTGACCCTTCTGGGTCACTGGCCATTCAGGCAGATGAGGTGGAAGCAGCAGGTGCATGGCAGCAGCCCTGAGATTCACTTCACATAGGAGAGCCAGGCAGCCCCAAGTGGCCATAGGCCAGGTGGCAGCCGGTGTGGTGGGCCAGCAGGGCCAGCACAGCAGCCAGCAGGAGCATGGGGCACTGGTCATCCCTGCCAGGGGCTGGAGCAGCCATAGCATAGAGAAGCAGAGGCAGCAGAGAAAGCAGTGCCACATGCTGTCCCTACATCGGGTTCGCAGCTCCTGGCCCGGAAAGTGGCTGGCCAGAGAGCAGCACATGGGGCTGGCTTTTGAAGAGGGAAAGTAACTGTGTACAGTACAGTAACTGTTGTTGAAGATTTCTTTCCTACATGGGCCTCTGCCACATGTTACACTTAAGACATGATTAACTGGTTAATTGTATCTTAAGTTGTAACCCAGCCACACATTAAAGCAATTAATGGCACTATAAAACAAGGAATAAATCACAAGGTGTTTCACAAAAAAAGGTGTAATAACTTTGTGACTGCTTCCTATGACACCATTAATTGAATGTGTGGTCACGTGCAGCCCCATGGTTGGGAGTCCTAGCAACTGATGGGACTCCCAGACATGGGAGTGCATGGTGCATATGGTGTGGCTGGCAGCTCAGTCAACTAATGGAAGTCCCAGCCTTGGGTGCATGGCATACCCCCATGACTGGGAGCCCAAATCAGGTGATAGGCCTTCCAGCCACAGAAGCACATGGTGTGCCCCTGGGTCTAGGAGCCCCATCAGCTGTGAGGCTTGTTACTTGTAGTATAGTATAGCATATGAACTTGCTATTTGCCAGTGTAGGGGGAGCCCAGGATCATGATTATGATCATGATCATTATTATTATTATAATCGTGATCCTGGGCTCCCCCTGCACCAGCAATAAGATATGATGGGATCTGGTGCTCAATCCCACAGTCACACCTCCTGCCACACATATGTGGCATAGCAGGAGATACAATTGTATGGATCACACATCAGATCCTATCACATCTTATCTGCATGTTTGGCATGGGCCCTGGATACTACGACCTGGCTTTATTCTCTATAATGGTGGTGTCGTTATCCTCTGGGATTCTATATTTTCCAAGGACTTGAGACATATTTGGGTCCACCTTGTCATTTATGTCTCTGGTAGGACTTCAAGAAGCTCTGCCTACAATCGTGGAAGTCCAAAAGGACCACGTACCAAATGTCTAGGGGCAAAGCTCTTGAAGCCAACATGATTCGAGTGGAGGTCTATAAATCAGGTGGTCATGACCTCATGGAGAAACTAACCAAGATCTTCTGTAGTATGTAGGTGCAGGAAGTAGTCCCTCAAAAATTCAAGGATGCCACCATTGTCCACTTGTACAAGAAGAAGGGAAATCACCATCTCTGTGACAACCACAGGGACATATCCCTTCTCTCAACTGCCAGCAAAATACTCATAAGAGTCCTCTTTAACCGGCTGACCAACCATCTAAATGACCTACTGCCTGAGAGTGAATGCAGCTTCAGAAAAAGACACAGAACCACTGACATAGTGTTTGCAACCCAGCAGCTTCAAGAAAAGTACCAGGAACAGAACATCAGCCTTTTCCTCACATTCATCAACCTAACTAAAGCCTTCAACACGGTGAACTGCGAAGGCCTCTGGGAAATCATGAAGAAGTACAGATGCCCTGGAAAATGCATCATTATGGTTCAACAGTTCCACAACAGCATGATGACACATGCCTTTGTGAATGGTGAATGATCTGACCCGTTTCTGGTCACAAATTGTGTGAAGCAGGTCTGTGTGCTCACACCTACCCTCCTTAGCATGGTATTCTCTGCTATGCTGTTGGATGCTTTCCAAGATGATGACCTTTGTATGGGGATCAGGTACATTTTGACGGAGGCATCTTCAACCTATGAAGGCTCTAAGCAAGCTCCAGAATCCAGACACCCACACTTTGTGACTGCCTCTTTGCTGACGACTGTGCATTATGCGCAGACTCACAGGCTGACATGCAATGGTCCGTGGACCTATTCTCATCAGCCTGTGACAACTTCAGACTCACTATTAGCATGAAGAAGATCAAAGTGATGTTTCAACCTGTATCTGGCACAACACCCCAAGAACCAGACATCTCAGTTAAAGGCTGTCACGGCGCATCTCGCTGCACCGGTCCTTGAATGAGAAGGCTACTGGGGAGAAGCCCAGCAGCCAGATAGCAGAGATAATGAGCTCAGCTGAGGGTTGCTGGGGCAACTAATGAGGATCAGCTGACTCTGAGGGGCAGGGCTTGGCCCTTATAAAGCCCAGAGCCAGAGTCAGGCTGGTAGTTCCCTGCCAGCAGCTGGAGGGGCAGGAGCTCGAGCTCCAGCAGACAGAAATGTGAGTGCAGCTCATGAGAGCTCCAGAGGCTGGAGCAATGATGCAGAAGCATAGCCAGGAGGCTGGCATTTGTCAGGGCCAGGTGCCTTATGTTTAGTTATAGCCAGGAGGCTTGCATCTTGGTTTGTTAATTTGGATTACACCAGTGGTTTGGGTGAGGCTGTAGGGGAAGGAGGAGGCCTCATAGGGACCCACAGGGTGTGGGGCCCTGGTGCCCGAGAGGGCGCAGCAATACGGGGTGAGGAGACCCCAGGCCCGAGAGGGGCCGCTATTGAGAGGCCCGAGAAGGGGCAGTATTATGGAGAAGCCCAGAAGAGGGGCAGTATTATGGAGAAGCCCTAGCAAGGGGGCAGCATTGAGGAAGCCTGAGAAGGGGCAGGTTGAACTGGCAAGAGGCTAGCGCGGCATCAGACCCCGGCTAGAGGCTGGCTGCTGCAGTGGACCCTGAGAGAGATGGGGGTTAGCAGCAGAGCGCCTCCTGGATAAGGGCAAGTGCTGCGGTGGTCCCCAATCTCACAGAGGGATAGCAGCACAGTATGCCCGGCCTTATTAGAGGGTAGCCGTGAGGTGGGCCTAAGAGACTGGAGAGAGAAAGCACAGAGTGGGTGAGCATATAGAGGAGGTCCAGAGTGGGCATTCAGAGACCCTAGGTGGGGCAGCACACAGTACTGAGAGAGGGGCAAGACTGAGAGCCCAAGAGTGGGGCAAGCGTACGGTTTGACACACCAACGTCCGGTACATAAGTGAGGCTTGAGACGTGGTATCAGGGGTGGTAGGAGCCAGGTTTGGCCCTAAGGCTGGGGTGTCTGGAGGGCACCTGTCATACAGGGGGGGAACATCCCAGTGGGTCCAGGAGATCACAGGGACGAAGGTCCCGGTACGCTGTGCCCAAGGTGGTATAAAGGCAGCCTCCCATCCTAAACCTATTATCATCAAAGTCGTGGCAGACGAGAATAGAGGGTGCCTTGGGCCAGACTTGGCACGGATGGAGGGCCTTCAGGAGCTCACGGCCCTCCTGTAGGACCCTGCCGTGACAAAGGCCAACTGGCATTTGACCCCAGCATTCTTTCCTGCCCATGGCAGGGGGTCAGACTTAGGTCCCTTCCGACCCTACCAACTATCAAACTATGAAACTGTCGATGCTCAGCACGTTTATCTGTCTAGGCAGCATGCTCTCCCATTCTGTCCTCATCGATGACCAAGTCAATGCAAGACTAGCAAAAGCTAGCGTGGCTTTCGGCAGACTCCATAAGTCAATCTGGGACTGCAGAGGCATCAGAATGTCAACAAAACTGAAGGTTTACAAAGCCATCATTCTCCCGACACTCCTTTACGCCTGCAAAACCTGGACTGTCTACCAGTGTCAAGACAAGAAACTAAACCACTTCCACCTGTGTTGCCTGTAAAAGATACTAAAGATCAAGTGGCAAGACAAGACTCTGGACACCAAGGTACTCAGAAGATAAGCTCCCCCCAGTATTCACACTCCAACTGAAACTGGCACAGCTAAAATGGGCCAGCCACCTTTCAAGAATGCCCAATACTCACCTGCTGAAGAAAATCTTCTATGGCAAACTGTCAAATGGAGTATGCTCTTGCAGCACCCCAAAAGGGGGGCAAGAACACCCTAAAAGTGTCCCTAAAGAGTTTCGGCATTGACCTGGAGTCATGGGAGCAAATTGCTCACAACCCTGGAGATCATCAATCTGGAACAGAGCACTGGCCTTCAAACAGCAACACACAGCAGAAGCAATGAAGAGATGTGTGGCCAGGAAAACAAAAGCCTCTCTTACCCAGTCCTCACTATCTTCCTGCCCCTGCTGCAGCAGATTGTTCAAGGCAAAGATTGGGTTAATATGTCACCTATGTAACCATGAGACTTAGTCTACACCCTGCTCCTTTCTTTTTCCTCTCTTTCTTTTCTCCTTTTTTTCTCCTTTTCTCCCTCCCTGTTTCTTTCCACTTCTTTTCTCTCTTCTTCACCCCTGCCCCCCACTGAATGTGATTGTCTTTGCCTATTGTCACGGTCAGGGGTCTCTAGGTGGTCTTGGAGAGCTGCTCAGAGCTACTGATTTTAAAGCGATCTGGTCTCTCGATGTCCAGGGTCTGTGGCTTTGTGAATTTTTTTGAAGTTGTTGTTGTATTCGTTGTAGAATTTTTAGATGTGGAGGCCCCAGAATCGCTTGAAAATCCGCTTTTGTCTGCGGGTCTCGTGTGATTGTTGGAATGATATCATGAGTGATGCCCGATTGACACTGACCTGTGAATCTCGTGCCCAAAAAGGTGAAGTCGTCTGCTGGCTCAGTCATTGACTTGTCTTCGTTTATTTTCCATCCTTCTTTCTGGAGGTGTGTCTTTAAACTTGCGGCTGCTTCATGCACGATTCACTGGTGATGTCCTATCACTACTATATCATCTATGTAGGACCAGATGTTAACTTCCTCAAATTCTCTATGGGTGTCTCTGAAACAGTTAATGCTGTTAGTCATTGCCACAGTGGCGAGAGCGGGGGAATTGTGGTACCCTTGTGGACACACATTCTATTTGTACATTCTTCCGCACACGCACATGTTAAGTATCCCTTTATCGTCACTTAAGGGTATCGAGTAAAACATATCCTTAAGGTCTAATGTTACTGCCCACCATTTGCCTTGCGTTTGGACGTCCACTATATTATTCATAATTTCGGCTGTGGTGTAGATAGTAGGCATTTGCAGTAGTGCACACCGGCGGTTGGCTTGCCAGTAGTCAACGACTAACCGGGCTTCTGTTGGTCTCCCCGGTTTCGGGATTCCCCATTCCAGTGAGATATAAACTGAAGACTTTACCTCACTTATGCAATTTTGACGTATTAACTTATGCAGTACCTTCTCAAGTGACTCTCGCAAGTGTCCTCACATCATAATCAGTCGATAGCGCCACGGTGTTGAATTCTTCACTGTTGGCTGATGTCTTTCCAACCGAGGAACAGATAGTGGTAAGGCTGAAATAAGGTGCTGCTGCAGTTTTAGTGACTTTATTCCTGGTGCACCTAGGAGGTTTATGCTCCCTAGGATTTTAGTAAGAATCTTATGGTTCACTGTAAACTTAATTACTGGAGAGTGTGCGAACGAGTTAAGCTCTTGTACAAATATAGTTTTCGCAGTTATTTTATGTGGGACATGAGGCTTTATGACCTTAATTTGCGCTCCTGTGTCTAACAGGAAACGCACCGGGACTTCCTGCTCTTGATTCGGTGATTGTACATCTAATTATATATATGGGCGTTCATCTCTTTTAACACGGCCGTCGGTGCCCATTACGGCAGCCGTTCTTCATTTTTTTTGCTGATCTCTCCCTTTGTATTTGAATGCTAACTTAGTAGCTAGTTCTTTCTGTCCTCTCTTCTACCCTTCTTAGCTCTGTCGGCGTTAACCTGGTATTTTTCAACAGGAACCTGAATTGAGCCTTCTCCTCTGGCGTTCTTTTTTTCCAATGGCCAGTGGGAAATGCTTTAGGTGATAGGCTAGGGGGTGATCTCCTCCCCTCTTTCCGCCTAGCCACCCGTACTTCTGATGTAGCAGATGGGGTTTCTTTTTTAAAGGTTTTTCTTATGTCCAGCAATTCATGAAGGATGTTGCCGATAGAAGTCCCTACTAATGGTAATAAGGACATTTTCAGGAGTGGTGTTTGATCCCCTCCATATAGTTCTACGCATGCTTTTATTGCCTCTTGGGCTACAGGGATCCTACCTGGCTCCCGGCACCAGTGATGAGGCCAATAGTTTCACCACTGCTCCTCTGTTAGCGTCAGTGGATAGGCTTCGGTGTCCCAAAGAAGGTAGCTCATACCGGCTATGGAGTATAACAGTTGCTCTGACGTTGGGTTAACTGGCGGGTTTTTATGCCACTTATGAATTTGACTCATTAGGGTGGGCACCACCGCTGCACTTATCGGAATTGGCCAGACTAGATTATTAGCGATGTGGGTCTGGTCAGTGCATGTTCCTCCACTCCATATAGGGTGGCGCATTTAATATAGTGCTTTCTTCTAAATCTAGTAATTCACCTCCATGTTGTAGAACGAGGTGTCCCACCCACATTACCAATGTCTCCTCAGGGCTGATCTTTGTTTCCTTTACGAGCTCTTGGACTTCCCCTCTCGTGTGTGTCCTAAATATCACGACTGTATGCACAACCTCACCTTCTGCTGTTGTTTTTACCGTTGTGATGGGGTTCGCATGGAGTACCGGTGCGCTTGCGGTTGCCAGGGCCTCAGGCTCTTCAGAAAAGTGAGGGTATACAGGCGGCATGACATACGGCAGTGGTGAGCTAGGTGGAGCTAGAGAGTCAGTGTTGGTACCTCCGGTTGGCCCAACAGGGGGTGCCAGAGGGCAACTGCTTGCTATGCTCCCTGTTGAGGGGTTAGGGGGTGCTAGCTGGCTCTGGCCTCTTTCCCCTGTCAGGGTGATATCATATGCCCCTCCCATCTGGCAGCCCATGCTCTCTTTACTCACTGCCCCTTGTGAGGATTTTCGCGCTCTTTCTTTAACGGTTGCTGTTACTCCCTCAGGCCCATCGCCATCTTGGGACTGCAGCTCTGCCAGGGCTGTGTTCTTGTCAACTGCGTCCTGGGCTAAGGTCTCAATGATTCCCTCCTGATTAGCTGCGTGCCTTAAGAGTTCAGTTATTGCATGGAACATAACATTTATAGTTTTCCCTTTACTCCATTTCTTTCTTCCGAATCTCCATTTGGGGGGTTCCTTCCCACCCTTTTCCAATTGTTCACTCACCTCTGTGAGGATTTGACTTTCCCTTCCCCCTTTACAGAGGGTTGGGCAGAGCAATTGGTCAGATGGCATATCACGACCAGTACACTCCCTTATATATTTAATACACTTTTTGTATTCCCCTTGCGGGTCATTGTCCTCACTCCCAGCACCTTTCCTTGGTGGGATGTGAGGTACCACTTCTTGGGCCTTATTAAAGGGCCAGTATTCTACTGCCGGACTTGACAAGAGGCAGCCAAACGCTGCGGGGGTGAGGCCCTCAATGAACCATTCTCTCCCGTCTCAGGGCTTTCCCATGGAGCGGACAGAGAAATACCTGGTTATTTTGCCTCCTTCCACTCGATGATATAAAGCATGGGCTTGCAGCTCGCCCATGTTCGTGACCGGGGGCCGGTGGTGGCTCCTCCAGGGGCAGTTTAGCGTGACATAGTCAATGCTGCCGTTCCTTCCTCCCAGGGGTTTTGATTTCTGGGCATTGCTCTCTTCTCCCTTGCCTGAGGATCCCATCCTTGTCACCATGTCGCGGTCAGGGATCTCCAGGTGGCCTTGGAGAGCTGCCACGGATATGCACTGAGTGGGGCACCGGGTGGTAACACCAGCTCAGATGCATTCTGGGTCCTAGGCAGGTGAAGAGAGAGATTTTGGAGACGGTTGAAGTAAAATAAGAAGAAGTTTACTTACTGAACTTGTAGTTCAGTTTACTTACTGAAACTATATACAAGGCGCTGAAACGTAGTTATATACAGGAACAAGCGAGGATAGCAATGGATGGTAGCAGCAAGCAGAGTGCAATGCGAGATTCAACGCAGGTGGCTGCAGCCAGGTGGTGGCGTACTGCAGTACTTAGCATGCTCAAAAAGCAGGAGTGGCCCAAAAGTAGCTAGGGCAGTCTTCCCCCGTCAATCTTAATCGTTAGCTAGTCATTGGCCAAAAAGAAAAGTCACCCTAGGGGTCTCTCAAGGCTCAGAACAGGTGATCAGTCTGTTCTAGAAATCACAACTCGAGAGAAAGCGAGAGTGCGTGAGTGCACCCTCACCTCAGAGTGCGCAGCCTCTATATATAGCCTCCTAGACCAATTGGAAGGCTTCTCTTACAGATGGTTCTAGAAGTAAGGGCATTTGGACCTGCCAGTCATGCCCTTGAGTAGGCCAAGAATGGTTTAACCTGCCACGATCACGTGCTGCCTGCATGATCAGCTAACCTAGAGGGGGTGTACTCTGCTACAGCATTACTCATTGCTATGCACAAACAGCCATGTCACTTAACACTGCACAAAATAACATGAATATTGCCAACCAAGCTAATGCTGGATACTGAACTCTCTATTCACCGTAGGGCAATAATCTGGGGGAAGTTACTTCTTTTACCACACCTATGAAGGACGAACAACACAACACTTGCTGTGAAAAGGACTTCAAGAGCACACTCATAGCACCAACGGACACTGATAGCCAAAATACATTTAATCTTGTGCCTGCAAAAGGCATGTACTAGTGTGGAATCTATGTGGACTTCATTAAAAACTATGGTTATTATAAAGTAACCAATCATTTATTTCTGTGCCATATGTTTATAATTTAATTTAAAAAGTTACATCATCGTGCTTCTGAAGGAAACTTTGAAAATGTGAACCAAATATTGCTTATCCCTGTATTATCATAGTAACCCTAGACCCAGTTGTTCATATCTGCTCTTCCACCTCCTATCTCTTTACTTGTCCCTTGCTCCCATGTGGCATTTTTCATCCCGAGTGATCGCAAAGCACTCCATAATTTATAAGTATAAGGCAATATATGGAGTGGAATACAGTACCCAAATAGCACAGATTATATGGCACAAGCAAGGAAATTGTGGCTGAGAACAAAAGTATCTAAGTTCATAGAAAGTACAACAGAAAAATGAAAAATTGTAAATCTTCTCTATGTAATTATCTGTGACCTGTACATTCACATTTAAAACTGGATAGAAACCAGCAGTAAAGTTGTTACACAATTTCAAGCACTAATGTTGTAGCTGGTTGACTCTTTATATCTCTAGACACTTTAATGGCATGATAATTACTTTACATGTGTAGCCAATCTAAATTTATTGCAACAGTGAACCAGTTAATTGAGTAATATGTGTAATGTGTGGCAGGAGCCTATATGTGTTCCGTTCTTGATGTGTATATGCCTGGGAACTGGACTCTTTTAACCAGTGGTGTTCAGCAACACATGCTTACAACCAAATTGCTGTTGTATCCCCTCCCCAGGATAAATTGAAAGTGTAGAGCAGAGCCAGCTGCCTCAGTTCCTTCTGACTTGCAGCATTGGTTGAAACACAGAATAATTAACAGCATTCTTACTGTAGCTATTTGCTTCTAAACTCTTTCATTATACATCTTGTATGTAATTAGATTTGGAAGGAGGATTTAAATTAGGATCACTTGTGATGTTAATGGTTCATTGTTTTTATTCATTTATCTTTTTCTTTGTTCTTCAGTACTGGGTCCTCTCAGTCTAATGGTCAACAAATGCAATCCTAATTGTCAAGTACAAGTGTCAAATACAGTCTCGTATGTGGTGTAGACAACCCACTTAATGATGGCCATAGCAAATGACTGTTCTGCTTAGATAGGTGACATATTACTAGTAGTATTGTATTTTGTTTTGGGTTTTTTAATAATTCAAAGAGCAAGAGATGCAATATCAAAGCTGTATTTGTTAAACAAATCTGATACCAGCCTTTGAACTGGGAGCTCCAAATTTCCTTCCCCAGAACAGTCATCTTCAAAAAGTGCCTATCTCCTCTATGTATGTGGCAAAAGCTCTTCCTTCCCAGAAGTCATTAGACTTATTAGGACATACCATTGCTCTTACAGGATTACCTTCTCAGGGACGTTCTAAAGCAGGCCTAGAAGTTTCAGCTAAAGGTAGCTCCATGTAAAAACATGGTCCCTCCAACATCTTAAAACTGGTGTGCCTACTTCAGCACCTTTGAAAGAGCAGCAGCTTCTTTGGGCTCCTATACACATGCAGGGAGCCTGCTGTGATGCACTGGGAATTGCACTCATTCAGTGAGCTTTAGATCAAGCACCCTGTCATCATTTGCAGCATGGGGACACTGAAACATTTGATGCTTGGGCACTTTTAATTAACGCAGCTCACTAATTAAAGCACCCCCGCCCATGCCTCCTGGAACACATATAAAAATGTCCTCTGATTCTCTTTGCATATTGATCCCTTGGTGTATATCTTCTATTCAGGAATTTAAAATATGTTCACCTATAGTGTGTGTTAAGGGCTTCCCATGCAACCTGTATGCAGTCATGCTTTCCTCCCAAAGCCTCAAAGGGCATATGACTGCAGCTAATTGCATCTCAGCAGTCAGAAATTTAGTGTCTTCTGTTAAGTTGGTCTGTTACTGAAGGGTTTTTTTAGTTACTGTATTAGATTAAGAGTTTCCTTTAGTCTGGTGGTGGTATGGTAGTAGCAATAGATAAGCAGAGTTAAGAGAGGAAGTACTAGGATTTTTCCTCATGAAGGACTCTAGATCCCAGGGCTTGAAGTCCTGGCAATGTTGAATACAGCTGATATTGGGTTAGATCTTGTGGTTAAAGGAGTTGCTTTGAGGTGTGAGCAATGGATGTCAGCATCCAGTCTCCCTAAGAGGGTGAATGCAATAATTCAGAAATTACTCTTTGATGGTCAGGATTTCTTGAGCCCAAATTCTTTCCAATTGGATCAGTGTTTAATAAAAGGTCTTTGGCCCACTTAAGTCATTGGCTATGTACCCACCATCTTTTAGTAGAGAAAAATATAGATTGCAGTATGCATCTAATTAATGGTGGCAGCCAGCTCCTTTAATTTACATTGACCATCAGGAATGTTTAGAGCAATTTAGAAGAAAATCAGGGTTTCAGAAAAGAAAGTATTCTTCATCCTATACCAGTGTTTCTCAGCTGGGACATGCACAGAAGCAACAACTTGGTGTGATACATGAGCAGACTGATCTGGTTCACGAAGTTCTATGTCCTGTTTCTTCCTCCATTTGGTTTTCGTTCTTTGTTCTTTAAGGAAACATATGATAGCATTACAGCAGACCAGCTGTCGTGCTAATAATTTTGGGGTAGTTTTAATGATCCATGTGTATAATGTGTTGCCTTAGCTCACATTCCCAGCCATGTCAGTCTTTAGAGATTGTTCTAGCAAGAGTCTTATAAGGTAGATTTATGGGGGGGCAGAGGTAGATTAAAATTTATTGAGTCCCTGGGCAAACATAAAATTGGAGGCCACCTGCAGGAGCTGGACTGCAGTGGGGGGAGGGGCCCCTTCCTTCCTGGTGCTGCCGTTGCTAAGGGTGAGGCAGGCCTGTGTGTCATGTGGGGGAGGCTAGGGTTGACCCAGCCAGGCTGGGGGTGGAGTGGCACATGTCCACCTCTCCTCCCTGCTCCCCAGGCTTCCCCCACCACCACCACAGCTAGATCAGAGCCTAGTGGGGTGAGGGCAGATGCAGGTTGTCCACTGTGGGCTCAGGATTCTCCCTCCTCCATCCATGCCCCCTGAATAAGCGATCTCTAGCTCTATCCCACTCCCTGCCCTCACCCCAGGTACCATCCACTGCCCTGGCTGGGCAGTGCCCCCAGTCCTTGCCCCACTCCCTCCCTCA
This sequence comes from Caiman crocodilus, assembly GCA_030014935.1. Taxonomy (NCBI): domain Eukaryota; kingdom Metazoa; phylum Chordata; order Crocodylia; family Alligatoridae; genus Caiman; species Caiman crocodilus. Next base: position 41,046,775 of record JAGPOW010003648.1, read on the forward strand.
CTGTGAGGGGCCTCAATCTGATCCCCCATGTCTCTTCCTTCCCCCACAGCCCTTCCCTCCCATTAGACTTACCTGCAAGGAACTTGCTGCCTGATTGTGTTCCTGGCCTTGTGTAGCCATGCACAGAGGCAGCACCAGGTGGGGCTTGGGGAGGCGATAGCCACCCCAAAATTCACCTTAGCCCCCGCATAAGCACCCCTCCCAGCACTGCAACGACTGCCCACCCGCCCCATTCCCGCCCACAGAGGTGTGGCATTCCCAGCCTGGCCAAGCCTAGCCCTGACCCTGACCCCCCACACCAAGAAGAGGCTGGTGCCACCTCTGCATCTCCAGGCAGCCCCAAGCAGGACCTCTTGCAGGCTGGACTACTGTGTGCCTTCAAGACATCCAGGGCTCCCTGATTGGCAGGGGCACCTGGGCCCAGGACCTGGTGACCCATGTGTTAATCTGCCTATGATGGAGGTGGGAGGGGGAGCCAGGGAATTCTTTTTTTTTTTTCTGTTTTTTGTTGTTGGTTTTTTTTTTTGCTTCTCTGAGACAAGTTGTAATCTCTTTCAGTTTTTGTCTGTCTTTAGAGTGGAATATGATAAATCCTAGAAAATCTGTACTTTGTGTCCATCCATCTTAACTGTAGACTGCTCCTAGATCTTCTCGTGATCTGTTTTTATTCAAAGTGATGCATTCTTAGAATGATGTCTCTAGATCTATTTGTGCTGGGAGCATAAAAAGGCATATGTTATCTATCTATAGATATTAATATGTTTGTCTCCAGTTTTAGAAAGGTTTGAAGGGCTTTTTTGAGACAGTAACTTATATTCTTAGGACTATTTTAATTACTACCCAAAAAAACCCTAAATCAGTAAAGATGTTGTTTTGTTTTGTTTTTTCTTGCAGATTATTCTGGAAACATCGTGATAAAGATGCAAAATAATATCATGTTTTTTTTTAAATTTGATTTAACAGATGTTATACTGCTCCCTAGGTGGGAAAATGAAAGTAAAAACACAGTCCTTTACTTGAATCCATCTGGTAACCTTTACATTGTGGTCATCAATAGTTCTGGTATACATCGCCAGAATTATCCCTTGAGAATGGAAGTACATGGTACCTCTTACAGCCTTTTTGATGAATGCCCATATCTAGCATTTCATCACAACATAGATTTAAATGTCTATTATCTGGACAAAGGAGATGAAGTGACATTTTGGGCACAAATATTATTTCAGGAGAATCTGGGCTTATTTGTAGATGTGAGAATCCACAGGCCAGAACTATTGGAACAGGTGACACACGTTGAGTATGAAATCGCTCATGAAATCTGTACTAAAAACCAGGTGAGTTTTGTGAACATGGTCCCTATATATAACATGTTTCTTTCTAAATAATATATTTTGATATGCTTTTTTGCTCTTCTTGAGCAATGTTTTGCACAGTTAAGACATTGTTAGAGGGGTGTGGAGTGGCTGCTTCTGTCTTCAGGCTTCTCTTCTGGCAGACTTGCTGAGGCCCTACATCAGAGTTTCTGCTAGCAGAAATCTAACAGTACCATCCCTTTTCTGCTAAAATATTTAACATAATTTTTGCAGTTCAAAATGTGTTTATTTACTAACTCGGTAAGAAAAATCACTAGTTAATTATAAAGTAAATGTTATTACCCGTTACCTTCATCCCAAATATGCTTTCATTTAAAAAATAAATGCAAAAATCTGGAATGTGCAGAACATAAACTACAAACATGTAAACACAGTGTATGTACAAGTCAAATTCCACCTGACAAGACAGGTTCAGCAGCTCAAGGATCACAAATTCTATGATGCATGCATAAAAAAAATTCTGAGACTTGTAGACAATATGGAACTGATTTTATACATCACAGGTGTCAAACTTACAGCACATGAGCCACATATGGTCTACAAAGCCATGTCTTGTGGCCCATAGGGATGGTAGAAGAGCCAGGAATTCAGGGGCAGGAATTGCAGCCAAAATCTGGGGCACAGAGTCCGAGTGGATAGCCATGTCAGCAGCAGGAGGCAAGCAACAGCTTGGTTAAGCACTATTACCTTCCTGGTCACCACAACTGGTTCCATCCCGTGGGGAGCTCCACAGTCCAAATCTGGCCCAGGGTTCAGTGTGAGTTTTACACCACTGGTTTACATAATGAGTTCAGGATGACTGTAAGCTTCATCTAGGACCCACACTGAAATGACATCTTGTTTAAGATCTTAGTATCATTAAAATGTCCTAGATCTATATTGTGATATTTGTTGTTTAAGAATTTTTACTAATCATCATTTTTTATTCTGTTTCTTTTAGACAATTAAATTTTATCAAAATGTTGACTATCGTGAATCACTTGATTATATGAAGACAGTGTAAGTACTGAGAAATGTTTTAAGATAGCTAAAATGATTAGATGGGTGGCAATTTACACATATATTACATACGTAGACAGTAGTTTTTGATGAGTATAGCTTAAAAGTTATTTAAATCTGTAGAGTTCAGGGCAAGTGTTGCAAATTATAATTCTTAATTGGGTAATATCACAGAATAGTGCTGTTTCTAGTGGGGTTCTTGAGTGATCAGTGCTTGGTCCAATTTGTTAAAGTTATATAAAAATATTAATCAAATCCTTGCTGGAAACATTACAAATGAAATAAAGATTGATGGAGTATCAAATAAAGAGTGCAACATACTGTTAATCAATGAGTTAAATTATTGTAATCAAACAAAATGCCTTTTAATATAGCCAAATGTAAAGTAGCCTAACTGAGAACCAAGAATACAAAAGAAAAACAAAGGATCATCATCACAGATGATTGCCTCAGTGTGAACTGTTGATGCAATACTGTAACAAAAGGTGCTAATTTAATCTTTGGATATATCATATTTACTTGATTAAAAGATGAGATTTTTCCCCCCATTTATCATGGAGGGAAAAGCCACAATGGCATATGAGGCAGCAGGGGGCAGGCTTCTGCTATGGCTATGCCATATATATCCAAGAGGTGTGCAAAGCAGGCTTTATTCAATTTCGATTTGGCCTGACTTGGGGACAGTGATTCGATTAGTTGATTCATATTACTGTCCCTGATTCGATTTGGCCAAATCTGAAGATTCGACGCTGATTTGGAGAATTAGCAATTCAGACATAGACACAGTTTTAAAAGTTTTTTCTACCTTACATTGAGGTAGCAGGTGCAGCTTGTGATACTGTGATGCTCAGGCAGATGGAGTATCCCACAGGAGTGTGGGGGGAGGGCCTCCATGTGCTTGAAGGTGAACTCAGAAGTAGATCGGAAATAGTTCCAGTCCACTTCCGGGTCTACCAGGTTGCGCACCGGGGGCCCTCCCAACCCCCTCCAGCTCAGCAATCAGCCACGGAGGGATCCAGAGTGCCCCTCCAGACCCAGGAGGCACCAGTCACTGAGCTGAAAAGGTGCAGGGGTGCCCCCCCAACAGACCCAGAAGTGCTTCTGGTCCACTTCCGGGTCTGCTGCCAAGCATGCTGGGAAGCCTCCTGCGCTTCTGTGGGACACTCTGTGCACCCCAGCAATGCAGCATTCACAAGCCCCCTGCTACTAGAGGTATGTAGAAAAAACACTTAAAGCTGTGTTTATGTCCAAGTCAGCAAATCAACATTAGAATTTCAATATGCTACTCATTTAGCTCCTATAAAACCAATGTATATAAATTATCTAGGTATACTGATTTAAAAGGTCTAATTTTAGTACTTGTTTTAACATTTTCTTAAGTAAATATTAGAAAGTATTTCATCATCATATGATCTAAGTATCTCTTCTCCCCCAAATACAAAGTTAAAATGTATTGAATGCTTGTCCTCTTCTGCATTATCAATAACTATACTGTTTCTGTCTAGTAACAAACTAGCATTAGGATGCCTTTTGTTCCTAGTATATTTAACAAACATGTTATATCATATAATTAAATATTTAATTCTTCTGGCCATTAATTTTTACCTGTCTTTTTCCTTCCCTTATCAAATTTTCTATAATTCTTATCTTCCAATGTATTAATCATTATCAGCTTTCCTTTTCTTCCATTTTTTGTATATGCTTTTAAATTTTATAGATCTTTTATTTCCCACCTATGAAAGTATTTTGAGCATTAACTAAAATGTTTTTAATTCCCAGTTATAATTTATACTTTTTTTTTCTTTAAATTATTTCTGCCAATAGACTGAACACCTCACTTTTTCACCCTTGCACAGATCTTTTAAAGCATCAAGCATAGACATATTTCTGGTTTGGACTTTTATTCTGTTTGCCCATAATAATTGTGATCAGTTCATGATTACTTAATCCACTTATATTTAAGCAGCTACTATTTTTAATTCTGGAATCAGTTCCTCTTCACCTATTAATATATAGTCTCACAGAATTTTCCTGTGTTGGTTATAATATTTTTTCAAGTTAGGAGATTGCCATCTCTAATATTGTCAAAATTGTGATGGTAATGTAGTAGTAACATCAGTACTACATATGAGTGACTTATGTTGGAGTGACCTATGTAATATGGTAGGTGTCTTGCAATCCTATACTTCAATTTTATTGGTAGCCTGTAGGGACCAGGATGGAATTTTCCCCCACATGAATGCTACTAGATTCTGGAGAGGTTTTTCATCTTACTCTGAACTACTAGGATGTAGACCACACCAATACCTCATGATTACCTGTCACTCATGCTGCTACTTCAGAAACTCAGATGTGTCTTCCATATAGGATCTTGCTCTTTTGCTCAGGGTCAAACCAATCACCAAATCAGGGATAAGAAAAGATTTCTTTTTTCCCTGTAAGTAAGGCTGGCAAGAGCTGTGAGTTATGTTAAGATGATGTGGGGACCCAGGAACCCAAGTTTCTCCCCTTTGTTCTGCTGTGTATTTTAGGGCCCCTCTATACCTGCAGGTAAAGGTACAGTACAGTCAGGCAGCCAGCTCCCTGCAGGTAAGATAATGCATAATCCACATAATTGTGTCTCCTGTCATGCCACATATGCATTGCAGGAGGTCTGATTGTGGGATCATGAATCGGATCCCCTCACCTTACCGCTGGTGCAGGGGCAAGAAATAAGCTTCCATAGCTGGGAGCCTGTGTTATCTGATGGGGCTTCCAGCTATGAGGGTGCACTATATGCTCCTGCAGCTGGGAGCTCCATCAGCTGACCTGGGATCCCAGCCACAGGGGCACTCCAGGGGTCCTTGCAGCTGGGAGACCACAGTTGACATGATTTCCTAACCATGGGGCTGCTTTATGTAACCCTGTGACTACAAAACTACAGCTAATGTGATCTCCCAGCCATAAGGGCACATAAAGCACCCCCAGAGCTAGGACCATGTTAGCTGTAATCTTCCTGCCATAGGGACCTCTGTGACTAAGTGGAGTTGAAGCATCTCTACAAGTGAGAAATTGCATCAGCTGTGGTCTCTCAGTCATGGGGATATCTGGAGCACTTCAGCAGCTGGAACTGTACCTCAGCTGCAGTCTTCTGGCCATGAGGATGCATGGGACACCCCCATGGCTGGGACCCCTGTCAGATTGGGTTTCCAGTACGGGGCCTAAGAGCCAGCATCAGCTGGGAGCTCCCAGGCTCAGGCACATGTGGGCCGCATCAGCTGGGAACTCCAATCAGCTGATAGGGCTTTCAGATATAGGAACCCCTAGGAGCACATTCAAATTAATGGCATGATAGGCAGCAGCTGTAAAGTTTTATTATACGTATTTTGTGGAATAATTTAGTAGCTTATTCCTCTTATGCCATTAATTAATTGAACAGGTGGCCAGGTGACCACTTAAGGTTACTCGCACCTTAAGTGTAATATGTAGATGGGGTCTTAGGGGACAGAATAGATCTTGCTCTTGGGGTCAATCCTGGGGTCACTCTTTACCTTTAGCCAACCTTAATTTCCCTCAACTCAAACCAGCTCTTCGCAGCTCCAGCAGAGGAAGGTCCGCCATTCTTTGGGGTTATCACCCTGGGTTTGCTAAAACAGAAGGCAAATCCCCTCTTCGATGGAGCAATAGTTACTATGTCATCATCATGCTTGTCACAGACAATCAACAAGGCTAAACAGGAAAAGGACTTTGTTACAAAACAGGTATAACATGCAAGCAAAAGTAACTATAATTTGAGAGAGAGAGAGATAAGACAAATATAAAAGGTCAGAAATACAAGGCTTCACACTACTTTTTCTATCTAGAAACAGCTTCAGAACAGTCCCCTGTGACCAGCTATTTCTCTGCAGATGACTTATCTTGGCTAGCAGTCTGCCAGTTCACTGACTCCCTCAGCTTGTCCCAGATGAGCCCTAGATGGGATTCTCAAAGTTTTGGGAACATCTGGTTTCTTTACCAACTCAGAAGCTGGGGCCCAAAAATGTCCCTCTTTCCTAAAGGTTTCCTGAACCCCCTTGTGTTGCAGGGCACAAGATATTATACCTTCCAAATCTCGTTCTTATTTCTGGAGATAATTAATGTTATGTAGATGAGTTTTCTCTTTCCACCAAGTAGGACATGACTAATGGTGTGTCTGCCCCTTGTGACTAATGGTAACTTTCTAAACAAAATTTTTGGTCCAATCTACTTAACCATTGCTTCAGTCCATACAAGGAGCAACACACAGCCTTTTCTGAATAGGAATGTCTACTATTATTCAAAAACACATCAACTTTCCTCAACTTTAGGAAAGCTCACTTTGATAAGCTCAGGAGGCTTGTTGTTGAGGCCCTGAGGGACCATGACTCAACAGGTGGGGGAGGCTGGGGGGAGTCCAAGAGTAGTGGTTGCCCCTTAAGGGAGCAATCCTGAAAGCACAAGGGATATCCATTCTATCTTGGAGAAAAGGTAGTTAAAGGACACAACAGCCCCCTTGGCTCAGCAGAGAACTTGTGGACCTCCTACACCTAAAATGAGAGGTTATAAAGGATGGAAGACAGGAATCATCACTAAGAAGGAGTATTCTGCACTGGTCTGTACCTGTTGAGAACAAACCAGGAAAGCCAAGGCTGCAACTGAACTCCAACTGGCCACATGTATCAAAGACAATAAAAAGTCCTTTTTCAGATATTTGGGGAGTCAGAAGAAAAGCAAGGATAACATTGGACCCCTGCTAAACCAAATGGGACAGTTGACATCCAGGAAAAAGCCAACCTGCTTAATGGGTACTTCACGTCGATTTTTTTTTTCATCAGCCCAAACGAACCGTCCTGCCTAGCATGATGCAGGATAGTCAGGGTGAGGGTGAATTTATACACAGCATCAGTGTATACCTTGTAAAGGAATGCCTTGAGAGGCCGGACACCTTCAAGTCAGCTCATCCCAACAAATTGCACCCCAGCATACTTAAGGAACCCAGCCACTGGCAAAGATATTTGAAAACTCATGGCACTCAGGTGAAGTGCCTGAAGATTGAAAGAAGGCTAATATGGTGCCCATCTTCAAGAAAGGGAGGAAGGTACATCTGGGGAACTACAGGCCAGTCACCATGACCTCAGTCCCTGGAAAAATTCTGGAAAAAATCATCAAAGAAACCATTCTTGAAAATTATCAAGGCAACCCTTCTGGATAAGCTGGCTGAGGGCAACATCCTGAGGGACAGCCAGCACAGATTAGGTTTGAGTAAGTCTTGCTTGACCAATCTCATATCCTTCTATGACCAGGTGATACCACCTGGAAAAGAGAGAGGAGATTGACATCATATATCTGAACTTTAAGAAAGCCATTTGATCTGATGTCCCATGATCTTGTCATAGAAAAATTGACCAATTGTGGCCTCAGCTACATCACAGTATGATGACTGGGGAATTCATTTGGAGGTCAGACCCAGAGAGTGGTAGTCAACAGAAGTGAATCATCATGGTGAGCCATGACCAGCAGTGTCTCCCCAAGGCTCCATCCTTGGATCTGTTCTCTTTAACAACTTTATTAACAATGTGGACACTGGTGTCAGAAGCGAACTGGCCAAGTTCGTTGATGACACTAAACTTTGGGGTAGAACATCCACATCTGAACAAGATTCCCTCCAAGGTACATGCGTACATGGCTGCACCCAATTTAAAATCTTGCTGTGCACCAACATTTTAATGACACGCACCCACCTGGAGAGGAGCTGGATGCAGAGCACAGCGGAGGTATCAGGAGCCTGGTGGCATGGGACATTTACCAGACATAAGCTCCTCACTCCTCCCCACCAGCTCCTTCCCAGGGTGAGGTGAGGCAAGGTGGGGGTGGGGACAGGGGCTGGGGCAAAGTGCTTCCTTGTGGTGCCAGGGAACTGCTCCTGCTGTTTTATTTTACCTTGTTGTGGCTGGAATCCATCACCTCTTCTGCTGCATCTGGTATGCCAGGACATTCATTTAGTTACTGGCTGAGTGGGGGAGGAGTTCCTGGCCCCAGACCTACATCACACAGGGGGTCCCCAAAGATTGTTGGCTGGCCCTGCATGTGTTTTCCCTCTCATACAAGTTTTATACCACTGTAAGTTTCTATTTTTCAATTAAGTCACTGCTGATTTGCAAAGACATAGATGAAAAGAAAATATGGACCTATAAACAACATGAAAGGAAACCATTGTATGTAAGTAGTTTACATAACTTCTAATGGTGCACAGAACTCTTTTACTGCTTTCTTTATTTTACTTTTCTTTGGCACAATGTTTGGGTAAAGCTATTTAATTTAATATGTAAGTACCTATAGGAGTTACTTCATCAATACACACTTAAGTACTGCGATTATGCTGGTATCTGATTTTATGTGAGGGGAATTGGACCCTAACCCTCCAGCTGTTTGTGACTTGTGACAATTTTAACTCTTAATTCTGTTCGTGAATGTATAATAACCCTGTCCCGGGGAAAGCAGGAAGAGGGACCAGGAAGCCCTGCCCACAGGGCACAGTGTGGGAAGAAATGTGAAAAGAAAGAAATACAAAGCAACTACTTACCGGCAGGAGGAGTAACACTGGAGGTTTGAAGGAAAGAGCCTGCACGGTTTACAAGTTGTGCCTTTATGCAATTAAAGCCAGCGAGTGATATCATGAAGACATACCAGCTGGCAGGGATAAAAGCGGCTGCTGGCAGTAAGGCGAGGAGAGCCAGTGAGGAGGTGGAGGCTCTTCGTGCTGGCAGCGGACTAAGCCAGCACGAACTAGGAACACCCGGATGATAGGCAGCTGCTGGATCAGTGAGGCTCCCATGCACTAGGGGTGCTGGACCGAGTCCCAGGAGGGGAGGAGTACAGGGGTGACTTCTCCCTAGTACCACTGAGGAGGTTCGGTGGTGGAGACGCCGAATGGTGACATAACTGGCACAGTGAGCCAGAAAAAGAGGCTGAGGTCAACCCTGGGAAGGCATATGTGTTCCCACTTGACTGCTCCTAGGTACCAGGTCAGGGAACTGCGCTAGGGACAGAAAGGAGAGGGACCCCATGGGACCAGCATTGGGGGAGCACTGCCAAACACAGGCAGGAGGGCTGGAAAAGCTGACCAGTAGGACACCAGATGAGAAGACCCTTTGGGATTTTTTTTTTTTTTTGCTTCTTTTCTTTGTTTGTCTTCTTTACCCCTGATCAACAGGGGCACCTATACCAACCTCAGGAATAGAGCTGGCCAGCTCAAGGGGGTCTCAGGCTTAGAGCCCAAGCCAGCTAATTATCCTTCCCCCAAGGAAAAAAGTGGGGTACAATAGGGCATGAGGAACATCCACACTGGAAAGGTGGCTGTTTCAAGATCTGGCATCCCACCAGAGGTTGGTGTAAGGCTGGGGTTTTGGAGAGGTGGAGCCCCATGAACATCCCCCAGCAGAGTGGTCATCCCTGAGGGGACCTTAAAGACCAAGCCCCACACTGACATAACATTCAAAGACATGGCAGGAAAGTTCAGGGAAGGCCAAAGGGACAACTGAAGTCCCCCTCACAGAGTCCATAAAACAAAAGAGCATACGCCCCTTTCAGTTTGGGCCAAGGCGGCATGCGAGTCAGTGTTCAAAGCCAGGTGGGTGCAAACCCATAAACCCAATACCTTATTGCTGTCCCTGAGACACATTGCAGAGCCCAACCAGCATTAAGCAGAACTCGATTACTATTCAAGCGGTCATATATTTGTTACGCTGTTAACGGGAATAGACTGAAGTGGTGCACTCACGGACCGAAACAGCATGCTCATGGACCAAAGTGGCACGCTCACGGATCACTACACCTTAAAGGAAACATTGTACCTGAGGATAGGCTGGTGATCCAGGCTGACCTGAATAGCCTTAGAAAGTGTGTGGATATAAACCTGATGACATTCAATACTGATAAATGCAAGATACTCCATGTCAGGTGAAAAAAACCCACAGCACAGGCTTGGCAGTGCTACACTCACTAGCACCACAGCCGAAAAGACTTGGGGGTCATGATTGCATTGGTGTCTCATGTTTGTCTTGTGGTCAATGTAACAACTGGTAAAGCAAACAAAACTCTGGCTTGCATCTATAGATGCTTCTCAACTAAATCTCAGGATGTCATCCTCCCGCTGTACTTGGTCTTGGTGAGGCCACAGCTGAAGTACTGTATCCAATTCTGGGCTCTGCAGTTTAAAAAGGATGTGGAGAAGCTTGAGAGAGTCCATAGTAGAGCCACATGTATGATCAGAGGGCGGGAGAGCAGGCCTTATGATGAGAGGCTGAGAGTCATGGGACTCTTCAGCCTGGAAAGGTGCAGGCTCAGGGGAGACCTGGTGGCTGCTTATAAGTACATAAGGGGTGTACATCAGGATCTGGGAGAACATCTGTGCATCAGGATGCCCCAAGGAAAAACAAGGACCAATGGTCATAAACTCCTACAAGACTGTTTTAGGCTGAACCTAAGAAAAAAATGTCTGAGCCCCCAAGACCTGGAATAGACTCCATATCATAGACTCCAGATGTGGTGCAGGCAGCTACTCTGGACTTAGCTGATCTGGGGGAATGCCTGTTCACCAAAGTGCCCCAAGGGATGACAAGGTCCAACAGTCACAAATTCGTCCAAGACTATTTTAGGCTGGATGTCTCAGGGCACAAAGTTGCCTGTTCCTTTAAGGGCAGAAACTGCTCATGGAGAGAGCCCTAGCAGTCAGTTAGGAACCCCTCAACTGCAAGTTACCATGGCAACAGGGATGAGATTACCCCGCACCTGCAGGTGGTCAGCTGACCAAAAAAAGGCAGGGCCTGGGACATATAGAAACCCCAGGGCTGGAACCAGAGAGATAGTTCTCTGTCAGCAGCCAAGGGGGGGAGCTGTCTTAGGGGAAGCCAAATGGAGATACTGCCTGTGGTACTTCTGATAGGATTAAGAGGCTCCAGGAGCTCACCAGGGACTCTGGCCTGCAAGGCACTTAGTTCTAGGGGGGAGGTTTAATGTTTTAAAGGGACAGAGCACCCCCTGAACTGAATGCATTATGCTATAGCCCAGGGGCTCATATTTTGATCCTGTTTGTAGACTGGAGGATTGGGCTGAGGCTGTTGGGGAAGGAGGAGGCCTCATTGGGGGCCCACTACAGTGTAGGGACCCCAGCACCAGAAAGGGTGCAGTTACTGAGGCCAGACTAAGCTGAGGTCTCAATACAAGGAGACAGCATCTGTATACCATCTGCGAGGCTTGGGGCATGGTAAAGGGGCAGTTTGGAGCCACGCATCTAGCCCATAAGGCTGAGGGGGTCCCATGAGGCATGTATTTTGGAGCAGGACCCAAAAGGGGTCCAAGAACCCACAGGGTTCAGTGGGGTCCACAGGGTTCAGTGGGGTTATATTTTGGCCGTGTCCAAAATATAAACTAAAGGGAAGCCTCTCTATCTATTACAGTGACAGAAAGCCATGGCAGGAAAGGAAGAGGGTGCCCATGGGACAGGATTGGCATGGTCAAGGAGCCCTAGGGGTATCACGGCCATCTCTGGGGACCACATCTCCTGATACCGGACATAAGGAAAAACTTCTTTACAGTCTGAGCCCCCAAGGCCTGGAATATACTTCATCCAGAGGTAGTGCAAGCATCTACTCTGGACTCTTTTAAGAAATGTTTGGACACTTATCTTGCTGGGATCCTCTGACCCTAGCTGACTTCCTGCCCCTGGGTAGGGGGTTGGACTCAGTGATCTTCCGAGGTCTCTTCCAGCCCTAATGTCTACGAAATCAACACCCTGTCTAGTCTAGGGATTGGGCTCCTCTTTGGTGTGAGAAGAAGTAACTACCACACCTGACCATTTGCAAGTATAGCCACTTTTGTTTCTTAACTACATGTATTTGGCCAGGATGCCCCTTGGGTGTGTGCTAAATACCTAACCTGACTACCTGTGAGTTGCATCATGAAATTACAAAAGTTTGTTTATATCACGTCCTATAATACATACAGGCATAACAATGACAAAACTGAACACCACTTCATACTAGCTACAAATAGAGGCCAAACACCACAGGGATAAATCTAATTTGGGAAAATATCCGTGTATACGGCATTGTGAACCCCAAAGGCAACTGGGTTTTGGAGTGAATCCATGACACTAGGAGTAATGGTCTCAAGTTGCAGCAAGGAAAGTTTAGGATGGATATTAAGAAAAACTTTCTTACTAGGAGGATGGTGAAGCACTGGAACAGATTACCTAGAAAGGTGGTGGAATCTCCATCTTTGGAGGTTTTTAAGGCCCAACTCAACAGAACCCTGGCTGGAATGATCCAGTTGGAGATGGTCCTGCTTTGAACGAGGAGTTGGACTAGATGATGTCCTGAGGTCCCTTCCTTCCCTACTTTTCAATTTTTCTCTGACTATTCCCTTTCTGTTCCTGCCTGAATGCTCTAGATACAGAAATGCACTGGTAAATATGCTCCAGATTATCTCTCTGCATCTGCTTTTGAGACCTAGGAGGCCAAAACTCCCTTCTGCCTCCAAACATAAATACATTGCTGTGGTTATAGTTTGTTAGTTAAGTTGGTGCCATTATTGATCTATATTAAAACAAATATAAAAAATCATAACACTGACAGTGTTTCCAATATAGAGATGAAACCACAGGTGTCATGACAGTTGAAGTGCGACCTAGTATGACTGGAAGAGCATGTTCAACAGTCAGAAAGGTGAGTTTTATAGTTCAAAAAGATCATCTGGATAAAATCTAGTGGTCTTACATCTTAGATTCTTAGGGTGAAATGCTCTTTCTTTGACATCAGTTGGAATTTTACTATTGATGTTACTGGGACCCTAATTTTACCCTGATGGTAGAGACAAATGTAACTTTCAGCTGCTTTAAAAGAAAAGGGGGAGCTGCTGCTTTGGAGTTGCACAGCAGCTATTACACTTCAATTGTTAGGCCTGCATGAACCTAAAGCACTACAGTTTTTATTTATTCTTTTATCTAGAATAAAGCAAGTTGAAGCAGTTTTGGTACACTCGTATCACTATAGGATCATGCATTTGTAAGAGCTGTAACAGCTTGTATCTGTGTCATTTGACATCAATACAACTGTTACATTTATCTATACCCCGAGACTTAATCTCCAGTAGATATTATTTTCATTAACTACAACCATGTTCCCTGACATCACCTGTATGCTTTCTAAATAGAATTCAAAGGAAGAAGAGGTTACAGCTCGGTGCTGCTGATGTTGTTCCATGGGGCCAAGCCAACTCTCAGGATTTCAATATTGCACTGTTAGACAGGATGGCGTAGTGTATAGTTGCACATGCACACGTACAAAAATCAATTACACACATACACACTCTACCAGCTCAGGCACATACACATCCAATACACATACACAGATCAATCATTCATATATCATGTACACAATGATATAGAGATATAGATAGAGATATAGATAGAGACATAATATGCCAGTTCATGCATATACCACCCAACACATACACACAGGTGAGTTTCTCACCTAGGGTGCTTGGTGACTATGGGAAGGGGAATGAAGGGTCAAAGATCTCCAGAAGGAAAGAAAGGAGGAAGATGGATGGGGGTTAAAATGGGAGAATGAAAGTTGCTGGAGCCAGGATTAGAACTGGGGGACTGGAAGGGAGCTGTGGTTACTTAAGGTCAAGTGACCCCAGGGTTACTCAAAGTTACTGGTGCAAGGGAAAAAGCCCGGTGGCAAAGAGGAGACAACCAGAAAAGAGAGAGAAGCAGAAAGCTGGGAGATCAGGGCTGGAAACTGAGGCAGAAAGCTGGGAGATCAGGGGCAGAGAAGTGGTGGAAAGGAGGAAAGAGTCAGGAAACAGACAAAAACCCAACTCAGGGTTTCAAAATAGCAGGTTTATTAAGCAGACAACACACTACACAGCCTCATGAAGTTATTGGTTCCTGCACAAACACATGCACTCACAATGGTAGCAGGACAAAGAGACTCAGTGGAAGGGTTGGAGTTCAGGTAGGGAACAGAAACAGGGTCCAAGTCCTTGGTTGAAGAGAGGGTGGGGGTGATAGCTACTTATCCAGGCTAGAAGGGGGTCCTCGATGGCCAGTCAGGGTCTTTGTCCAGAGGGAGTCACTGGCAGGGTCTCTGGGTAAATTGGGAGTGGTGCACTGTATTCACTAATTGTCTAAGGAATTCAAATTGTCTTCTTGATAGCTGGAATCTATTTAAGTGATCTATTTATCTTTTACAGTAAAAGGGCATTAATAAAAAAGGTTTAAAAATGTGTTTTTTATTTGAAAATATCATTTAAATAAGATAATAAGGTATAAACACATTTGTCAGTGCTGGCTTAGTTGCAGCAGATACATATTTTGATCAATATCAAATTGATTTATACATGCCTTTATGCTGCTATCCATTGCAACATGGTTTGATTTTTTTAACTGATTTATTGTATGTAAATACTTATCAGAGATGTACTATAGATAATCACTATGTGGACACACACACACACACACACACACACACACACACACACTGCTTAGCGCTCTTAATTGGTTCCTGAAAAAACAAGCATTAAGTAAAACCAAGTCTTAAGTGAAACCAACTTTCACTTTTCATTTTCTAAAGCCACCAGAATCACTTTCTAAGCCACCAAAATCATCAGAATCAGGGCTGTCAGGATTAATGTCAGTTTCAGTGCCAGGTGTATGATGTCTGTGAGTGTTATAATGAAACTCGCTGAGCGCTAAGTGGAATCAGGTATCAATGTAAAAAGAGCATTATAGGTGAAATAGCACTAAGCAAAATAGTGTTAAGCAGCAGTTGCCTAGATATATAACATAGATCTGTTTAATTTATTTATTTTCAGCTATCTTATTTATTTGTTGGGTGTCCTCCATCAAGACATATTGTCATTCAAAAGTAAGTTTTAATTATCCCTTTTCCAATCCTTGTTTATTTCATTTGGGATTAAAATAAATGTTGATAAGGTAGAAATATTTGTCTAAATATACTTCAGTTGGTCCATCTGGAAAATATTTTTCTTTCTAATTAGAAGGAAAAACCTGAAGAAGACCTGAAGAGGGGCCCTTTGTGCCTGAAAACTTGTCCAACATCTCTCCCAGCTACACAGGAGACGGTAGAAGATGAGCCCTACAGCCTACAAAACTCCATCCTGCAGACATCCAGGCCAAATACCAGGGCAGGTTAGGGCATCAGTTGGGCTACTCTAACATTAGCAAAAGCTCCCAAAGACCTGTCTGTCACTGCAACTTAGCAGACCACAGTGGCACACTCAGATTCAACCCTCTTGTTCCCCCTTGGCATAGTCCATATGCCATGATTTTGAGAAGATCGTAGAAAAAAACAGCTGGAAGGGATGACCAATGGTCATCTTGTCCATCTAGGCAGGATCTCCCCTAACTAAACCATCCCAGCCAAGTGCCTGTCTAACCTGCTCTTGAAAATGTCCAAGCATGAAGATTCCACAGTTTCTCAAAGTAACCTGTTTCAGTGCTTGACTCCCCGCATAGAAAGCTCCTCCAAATCTCCAACCTAAATTTCTCCAGCTACATCTTAAGGCTACTGCTCCTAGTCCTGTTTCCTGTAGCCACAGAGGCAATCCCATTTCCATCCACTTTGTAATTTGCCTTTCAGCTATTTGGAGACTGGTATCAAATTCTCTCTCAGTCTTCTCTTCCCTACAGTAAGTAACTCTAGTTATTTCAGCCTTTCCTCATAAGTTGTGCTTTCCAGACCCTTAATCATTTTTGTTGCTCTGCACAGGACTCATTTAGATTTGTCTCCACTCTTTTTAAAGTGTGGGGCCCAAAACAGGAGACAGTACTCCAGGTGAGGCTTCACCAGGGCTGAATAGAGCAGAAAATCACTTTGTTTGATTTGCAAGTGACATTACTGTTAATACAGCCTAGGATGCCAATGACCTTTTTATTTTTGTTTTTATTTTTATTTTTTCACAACAAGAGCACACCACGGGCTTATTTTCACCTTGTAGTCTACTGCAACCCCCAGGTCCTTCTCTGTAATGCTGCAACCTACCCAGTCATTTCCCAGTCTATATTTGTGCATGCAGTTATTCTGTCCCAAGTGTAGGACTTTGCACTTGTATGTGTTGAACCTCATCTGATTGATTTCAGACCATTTCTCGTGTCTATTCAGGTCATTCTGGATCCTAGCCTTACCCTCCAGAATATCTGCAACTCCACCCAACTTGGTATCATCCACAAATTTGCTAAGCATATACTTGATCTCATCCTCCAAATCATTAATGAAAATATTAAACAATATCGGACCTAGAACAGACCCCAGGGGAACCTCACTTGATACCTCCTCCCAGTAAGACATTGAACCATTGATGTCTACTCATTGAGTATAATGATCCTATCAGTTATGTATGTACCTTACTCAACTTTCATCTAATCTGCTTTTCCTTAGCTTTTAAATGAGAATGTTGTGAGACATGGTGTTAAAAGCCTTGCTAAAGTCAAGGTATATTATATCCACTGCTCTCCCTCCATCCACAGGGCCTGTCAACTTATCACAGAAAGGAATAAGGTTGGTCAATCATGACTCTTCTTGGTGACTACATGCTGGCTGTTCCTGGTCACTTTTTTTCCCCCCTCCAGGTGCTTCACAATGGATTCCTGGAGGACCTGCTCCATGATCTTTCTAAGTACTGAGGTCAGACTGACTAGTCTGCAGTACCCCTGAAAGTCCTTCTTCCCTTTCTTAAAGATAGGCACTAGATTTGTCCTTTTCAGTCATCCAGGACCTCACCTGACCTTGATGTTTCTCAAAGGCTCTGAAATTAGCTATTTCATTCAGTATCCTGGGGTACGTCTCATCTGGCTCTGCTTACTTGAAAGTATATGGCTTCTCTAACTTCTCCCTAACCTGTTCTGCCATTCCTCTTGGCTGTTTGACTCCTTCCCTATCTTTGCTGCCAAAGATTGCAATTGCTATTGGAACACCAACTGACTATGCAGAATTTATGTAAATGGAGAGATATTTTCTGCTCAGGAAATTCATAGCTAGCCAGACATAGATAGTAAGTGTGACCCCATTCTGTTGCCTGAGAGGAGAGCTAAATCAAGAAAAATAATCTGGCCTATATCCTGTCAGATATCAAAGTTATAGGGAAAACTTTTGCTGTGAATAGAGCTCAGAGTACCAAAATATAGGTCAGCTATTATAAAACTAATGGCAGTTTCTCACACAATATAAATGAAGAGTTCACTCATTTATATTTTCATACATTGTTTTAATCTTAAATCTAAAGCCTTAAATTATACCATTCGTCTATTTTTTCCATCTTTCCACAGACCTCCAGGTATAACCTGTATCAAACACAATTTTACTTCTTACAAAATACCTGGGTAAGATTTTTTATTAATAATAATAATAGAGATACACAAAGAAGACTAGGCTTTTAAGATATAGCCTCCTTCACTTTCATGTAGAACTATTTTAATTCAAACAAATTTAGTTATAAAACTATAATTTTTCAGTATATCTATATTCAAATGCAATTTTCTTTACTTTCAAACAAGAAATATAGTAACATATAGTACAAATTACTTTAAACAAGTTAGTATCCTTTTAAGGAATGCTTAAAATACTATCAACTTGAAACTAAAGCAAGTAATACCACGTAATGGGTACATCTACACATGCATTTACTTTGGCCTAAGTTTACTCTGGTGTAAACTATTCTGAAGTAAATGTTTTTGGGCAGGCATCTACACATACAGGGATTAAGGAGCAGATTTGCTGCTTTTTGCACCAAGTTTCCTGCAGCCCCGCAATGGGCCCCTGCCACTGCAGGGGGGAGCTCCATGCTCCCTCTGGCTGCTAGCACAGTTGTCTCCTGGCCCTGGGGGCTGCCTGCTACTAGGGCAGCGACAGTGTCCCCCTACCTGGGTAGCAGGGAGCTCCTGCCCCTAGCTCCTCAGTCACAGACATGGGGCTTGGAAAGAGCTGCAGGGAAGGGAAGGTCCCAGCCCCCTGCCCTGATCAGTGGGTTAGGCAGCTAGCAGCTAGCTCACTGCTAGCTGCCCCACCAGTGAATCAGGGCAGGGGGCTGGGACTTACTCCACCCCTCCAGCTCTTTCCAAGCCCCATGCCTCAACCACCAAACTGGGGCATGGGGCTGGGACCTGCTTCTGACTGAGGCAGTGCTCAGCCAGCCCCAGGTTGTGCAGCAAAGTCTGCACATGAAGTCCAGAGCTTGCTGGGGACTGCCCAAAATAGGACAGTCACCAGCCATATCCAGGCTGTATGTGCTTTCTGGGGCTGGCTGAGTGGGAACTGTCCCCATGCAGTAAGCTCCCAACCCCTGCTCTGTGATCACAATTGCTAGAGAGCTTGTTCCCAGCCCCACTCCATTATTATGGAATGGGGTCTGAGAACAACCCCCCAGCCTATTCCCAGCCCTAGCTCCATGATGGCAATCAGGGAGCAGGGCCTAGGAGCTCCCTGCTGCCAGGGCATGGAAACATTGTCCTGACCTGGGCATGCATGGTGGGGGCTGAGGAGCTTGTTTCCCGCCCAGCTGTATGAGCATGGAGCTGGGCGGGAAACAGGTTCCCCAGCCCCCACCAGCAGAATGGTTCCAGCACCAGCTCCAGAACCATGGGAGCACTGATGGGAGATGCTTCTCCCAGCAGCAGCCCCACAGTTGTGGAGCTGAGCCTGGGAGATAAGGGTCTCTCCCAGCCCCCTACTGCCTGATTGAGATAGCAGAACAGGGACTGCCTGCACTCCCCAGTCACCATCTCAGACCAGGGGGCTTAGAGCCCCTTGCTGCCAGGGCAGCAGGACATAGTCACTGCCTGGGCTCCTGTAGCAGAGTCTGCCCCAGCAGCAGGCTGGTCCTGTGGGCAGGGAGCTATTTCCCACCCCCTGGTAGACAGCTGACCAGGAGCAGATTTTGCTTCCTGTCAGGTGTCTACACAAGCACTACTGCACCTTTACTAATCTCAAGTAAATTTGCTACTTGCATTTACAGGTAGCAAATTTACTTGGGATTAGGGAGGTTTACTGCATAGTAAGCATGTGCACATGTAGACACACATGCTTACGTCGCAGTAAACTATTCTAATGGAAAATTAAGCATTCATATAGACACGCCCAATTAGAAGTCATTTGTTACAACACCAGCCCCTGAGCCTCAAAAAATTCAGAAACTATTTTTGTTTTATTCTCTATCGTGTCAGTATCTAAAATACTGACACAGAAAGAGGAAAAACCTTATCTTTCACTTGCAGAAATTATTGGGATTTTTGTCATTGATTTAAGTGAAAACAGGATCAAATCTACATTATAAGGGAATCAATGAAACTGACTGAACAAAAAGAGTGAAATCCTGGTCCCATTGGAGTCAGTGATAAAACTCCCACTGAATCAGTGGGTCAGTATTTTACCCAATAGACTGTCAAATGCACAGTGTAAAGCTACTGTGGACAGAAAGGAAGAGGAGTTTTCTGCTCTTTGTATCCTTTAGTTCAGTATTTCCCAACTGATGTGCCGCACTACACTATTGTGCCATCAGGTATATCCAGGTGAGCTGCGGCATTTTGGGCTAGAGCCATGATCTCTACCTGCTGCTGCTGTCTGGCTGTGTGTCACCCCTCCCCATCAGTGTCTGGCTGGCTGCATGGCACACTCCTCCTCCCCATCAGGTGTTCAGGTGGCCACACGCCACCCCCTTCTGCCCACTGCTTCATGTCCAGTGTGTCACAGTGCTTTTTTTATTTAGATAAGCATGCTATGGGGCGAAAAAGGTTGAGAAGCTCTGCTTTAGTTACTAGTTTGGGATACTGCTTATACCAATACTGGTTTTGCATTTTCAGGCACATGTGTTATTTTAAGTTGAGAGCGCCTCTAACATGTCCAGTAATATAGGAGAATTTAGAACTTTATAGAGAAAGATTTGCAAACAAAATAATTTCACTTTTTTTTTTCAAGCCATAAAAAAAAATTGCATGTGACATTTTAAATCATACATATAGGCAAACCAATCCAGCTGGAATCAGAAAGAGAGGGAAATGTTTTAAAAGATGCAAAATCAACAATAAGTTTTCTTTACATTAGGAATTTTTTATGGCACTCATCACCTAAAGATACAGTAAGTGAACTATGGAGTTTTATTCTGATATTTCTGCATATTATGTCATGAAATACAACATATTAATACAGCTTTTTTTTAGGTGACAGATTATGATTGGGATAAATATGGCTGCCTAATGGAGGTTTACTATAGAGATCCTTTTCGCCCTGAAATTGCTCTGTAAGTACAATATGGTATAGCAAGAGGCAGATACCTTCCCCAAGGTTGTATAGTGCTGTGAAGCTGCAAAAATACAGCTTCAGTCCAATGGTGAGCATTACATTAGTAAATATCAATGTCCTGTAAGCCCAGGAAGAAGGATCTACATAAAGAGCACTTATATATATGCAGGCCCAAAACCTGCACTGACATGTGCTCAGTTAATTGAGTCTGCTGGAATGTGCTAATTAGCACGCTCCAGCAGGCTCAGGGTCACATGTATTCAGCTTCCCTGTGCTTCAAAATGGTGTCCGGGGCGGGGATTTAACTAACGTTTGTCAAAGGAGCTTTAGTTAAACAGCCCCTGCTGCCCTTTTTTGAAGTGCAGGATGCTCAGAACACGAGATGCTGCAGGCTCTTTAATTATTGCTGCTCCCCTTCCCCCCACCCCAGCACATGTAAAGATGGCCAGAGATCCTTTGGTCTCATCCATGTTGCTGCCCTCTCTTTGTCCCTATTCACAGTTATGCAGGGACTCCTGAAACACCTTACTTGTCCCTCACTCTTCTTGCACATAAATACCTTATTGTCCATGATTCTCTCCATACCATGGATTCAAAGGCAGAATTTGTCCATTGGTGTGCTGTTGCTTTTATTCATTGACATTGCAGTTATCTTTTATTTTTTACAGATATGATGGCAACACATTTGTTAAAATGGTTGAGGCAAATTATATTTTATGGGAGATTAAAGGTAGAACTGACTTTGGATACAACTCATCTATGGGAGATGTAAGCCTCCTTTTGTTTAGATGACATTTTTAAATATATCAGATGTAGAATTGGATAGACACAAAGTTTGCCCTTTTTATTTATGTTTACTTTTCTAACTAAGTATAAATAAACTGACAACTACTCTTTAAAGGGAAGTATTAAGTCACAGGTTTCACTACTTACAAATTTTTAGCATGTTATTTACTGGTTTTACCAGCATAGATTATTCAAAATAAATTGTGTGAACCATCAAAGTTAAAAGATAATTAAAGAGAAGACAAAAAAGGAAGAAAATACATGGCAATATGAGTCAAAAAGTGAACCATGAAAATCACCTTGACTTTAGTCTATGTTCCTGTGTTTGTGGACAATATATGTGAATAGCTATTTGCTATATGTGACTAGCACATAGCATCCATATGGCTCTTAAAGTAAAATTCTGTGAAGAATATAGCTGTGCAAATTAAATGTAACTGAAAGCAAAATAATGCCTTGATTTTTAGACAGAGTGACAAAGTTTACAGACTATTAGGGACAGGTCATGCTGTGAAAGCAACATGGGGAAAGCTGGACAATAGAAGCAGGACTGTGAAGCTTTCTAAGCAAGTGCCCTAACCACTCAGCTATTGGGCTAAGACATGGGAGGCTTCTTCTTTGGAGTCTAACACCTGCTAGTAGTGGGTTTCCAGCTATTTACATTTTCATGCTGCGGAGGCTCATTCATGTCCACAACACTAGCATAATATAGTTGTGCTGACTACTGCATGTGCTCAGTGTGTGCACACATGCTTACACATCCATTTTACCAGCATTAAAATTACTAGTTCCATATATGCCATGTTTGGCACTTAAGCAGCTAAACAACTGATCCTTATATTCTCAAATCCCTTGCTAAAGTGAACCCAAATATAGACCCCTACACCTTGCACCTCCATGAAGTAAATAAAACGTTAAGACAATTCAAGTGATTTTAGAGCACTTAGGACAGTTAATCTTTAAATTACTGAATCCTCACTATTAACTACAGTAGAGTTAGGGCCTGCCTACAGTGATTAATGAAGGAGGACATGTGGGGGTCACTGTCCTACTCATTCTTTTTTAATGCCATAACCTTTCCTCAGTGCTTCACTATATAGGTCCCTTTTTTTAAAGCACATATTGCTTTTGTGGTGCCAACTCCAGACAGAATTCAGTACAATATTGTAGCTGCTTCTGAGGGCTATAAGTCCACCCATTGTCATTCTTTACTAGCATAATATTTTTGCAACCAGTTTACTACTACAGGCATTATCTTCTCCTTTTAATGTTTAATTCTCTTAAAATTGTACGTGGGTACTTTCACCTTAGAAGCTATAAGAGAAACATACATAAAATGGATTGAAACACAATGCTATGCTGTATTCATGTATACACTGCACTGCTACCATCAGCTGATTCACATGCACAGAGGCTAATATCATTTTTGTGTGTTTTGTATTTTTTAACAGGTAGGCTGTTCACGTGAAGCACAGAATTGGTTTTCACTGCTTGAGAACCATAAAAATCAAGAAATTGAAGTAGATGATATTTGGGGGCCACAGGTAGGAAGTTACATTTTTAGAAATAACTTATTAATAATATGAATACATTTTTCAGTTATCCAGTTTGCACTGGATAAACAATTACATATTTCTCAGGGAGAAGGAACCGTAAAATAAGAACAGCTGCTTTCATATCTGTATAACAGCCTTAGAGTACTTTCTTTTAAAAGTTTTAAAATTACTTGAAAATGTTAACTACCATATTTGACAGTATTTCCCTTACTATTTAAAATGTTATTTCTGCCATTTTCAGAAAGGATTATTATTGAGACATTTATGTAAGTTTCTAACTTTCAGAATAAGTATTTATTGTACCGTCTCAGAGAAGACAATAGTTACTTTTGCTCTTGGCTGACCAGAATCCCATTGGAAATTCGATCCCTCCTAAGACCCCCTACCAGTGCTAAAAATGCAAGGTACATAGGAGCATGGCCTCAAGTCTCATTTTCTTCATCGTAGCCTATGTAGCTGGCTGAATGTGGGGAAGAAGAGTATATTGTACAGACTTCAAAGAGTTACTACCTTGCCGTATATATCCAAGAATTTCTTCCGTGGACTTCAACCATAATGTGACTTCTCCATGCCCCTTCAGACTTAGGACAGTACCTTCCCTAAGTATACATTATTGCTTTTAAATAGTTTTGAGACTTATTCATTTTCTATTTATTTTATATTTTGTCTGCCAATCTTGGTTTATTGTACTTGGATATGGAAATCAATAAGGCAGATCAATAAACTACCTAATAAGTTTTCTGCACTCAGTAGAAATGCAGTTAGTTAAAGGAATTTTGTTGTTGCTGTTGTTCTGGCTAGATTTGATTTCCCCTTATTCTGCTATCAAAGAAAAAGACAGTCAGAAGTGGAGTACTTTAGTTAGTCTCTAACTGGTGTATGCTTATTGAATCCTCATGTACTTATCATTTTTTTAGCTGTCACAAATCCAGAACCCTGTATGTGGGGGTCTCTTTCTAACTGGTTTTCAAAAATAGCCCAAAAGATAATGAAACTCTTTTTTGTTTCTGTTTAGAATTATAACTCCTGTTTTGAGTTCTCACATGAAAACCTGCAAGACCTATCTCAGCAGTATCACATTT
Organism: Caiman crocodilus; assembly: GCA_030014935.1. Classification (NCBI taxonomy): domain Eukaryota; kingdom Metazoa; phylum Chordata; order Crocodylia; family Alligatoridae; genus Caiman; species Caiman crocodilus. The sequence continues at coordinate 41,070,888 of JAGPOW010003648.1, forward strand.
TAAACCGCTCTGGTTCAAATTCGCTCATTTGGAACATGGAGCAGTCTGGCATTTATGTGTTCAAAGTGAAGATACTGGATCCAAACTTCAGGTTAGCTCTTCATTTTTGCAACATGAAAAGTTTATTTTAATGGTTGATTTAGGACAAAAATGATTTTAAAATACTGCCTTTAAACATTTTAAAAATTATTTTGCTTAAGATATACTAATCTTAGAAGTTCTTGTTATTTTCCAATACACATAGCTAAAATTGAAATACAGTTCAGATAGTTTTGAAAATCCTCCACCTTTTCTTATTTCAGCTAATAATATTCCTGCTTAAATTCTTAGTTATCTCTTCCTAGGCTGTTTTCAAGCCAGTCAATTGGCTGGTCAAAAAAATGTCAAACGATTAGTCAATTGACTGCCTATTAGTTGACCACAGTTAAAAATTGTCAAACATTTCCTGAAACTGAGAATACCCTTGTGTAGGTGATGATTTTTGTTTATTTGTTTCATTATGTCATCTACTAGCAAGAGCAGAAGTGAGGGGTCCTTGCCCCTCAGTCCTATGGAAGTTAAGACAGACACATATGTACATGCTCTCACTGTCACAGGAGCAGGTACCTCCTGTCCTGCTCCTCTCTCCTGAGTTTTTCCTTTCCTCTAATTAAGCCATGTGGGGCTGAAGACTTATTTGTTATACAAATAAGTGGGCACATCTACACATGCATTAACGCACTTAGTTAATACACATGAAATATAGTACCTCAGGGCATTTTTACAAGTGCTCTGGGAGGCATGAGGGGGCTGCTTTAATTAGTGAGCTGTGCTAATTAAAAGGGCCCAAGTGTCACATGTATCAGTGTCTCCAGTGCCAAAAAATGGCAGCGGGGCACTTTCAATTAAAGCTCATTGAATGAGCTTTGGTACAAAGTGCCTCGCCACCATTTTTTGGCACAGGAACGCTGATACACGTGAATGCTAGTCTGCTAACTGGATTTCCAGCTCCTGAACGTCTATAGGAAACCTCCATTGTGAGGTACTAGGAAAATGTGCATTAGCCTGTCTTAATGCACAGTAACTAAAGAGCATGGGTTTTAAGTGATGCTTAATGCACGTTAGCCTATTTTAATGTGCATTAATTAAATAGCACTTTTTTTAGTGATCGGTTAATGTGCATCAAAGTAGACTAATGCATATGAAAGCACACATGTCGAGGTGCCCAGTGATAGCAGGATTAAGCTCAGAGGAGCTACAAGCTTGTAGCATTTAGTATCTTTTGCAATCTTTAAAGGATATAAAAAAACAAGCAAATCTGACAGAAGTAGCAAACTATCAAGCAAAAATCAGCCAAGTCAGTTATAAAACAATGTGGAATGCAATCCCAGTAATTGAACAAAAAAAGTTTACTCCTTCATTATGTTGGAAAGGGTTATATCTTCTTGGCAGTTTGGCTATAGTGGCAGAAATGCATTTAACACTTCCATGTACTAATGAATGTACAAAACAAAACTGGTCAGTTTGGGGAGTCAACCATTCAGAAACCAGAAATAGACTAAAGATGTCTGCTGCTGGGAAGATTGTGACCATATATCACAGTTTAAGATAAGAAAAGAAAATGGAAGAGGAGATGTGGACTCAATATTCAGACCAAGAGTAAGACAGATATGCCAATGATGATGAAGATGTAGACAACGCAGTTGAAGCTAATGAAGACAATGCAAAGTGAAATGATTGAAGAGTTGGCGTTTTGCCTACTTATGATTTAACGGTTGATTTTTGACTTGTAGAGTTGCCAGGTGTGTTTTGGGGTTTTTTTAATTTTGTTATTTTATAACTATTTGGAGTGACCCTGGATTTCCAGAATAAAAGCCAAAAAGAAGAAAAACTCTTCAGTCTTGATTATTGTTCACATTTATACTTGTCTAGCATCATTAGTTATAATAATTCATTACAGCTTTTTTCAGAGTTGTATTTCATTGGTTTACAATAAAAGCTAACTAATGCTTTTGTAACTAACATTAAATCTCATACCTATTGAATATTAAAGGCACTCTCTTGACTTTTCTAATAAACTGATGCTTTAAATATTTGACCATTATTTGACAATATTTGACCAATCAATTGATCCAGTACTTTTTGGTGAAATACCTAACCCTACATTCTTCCTACTTTTACAGAATGGAATGTGAAATCTTTCTATCTCTATGAAATGGAAGGCAAAAGCCCCTTAGCCCAGCAGTTTAACTGAAGCCTCAGGATCACTTTTTAATCTCTCTAACATTGACATAAACCTGGGATGCAAGTCAAACCAGGCTTTTTCTAAAATGAGTCTGTAAAAATGGTATATCCTTACCTAATAGGTTTGTTCTTTGTGTGTGTGTATCTGAGCTTCAGTTTCACTGAGAGAGGCTGAATTAGACTGTATTCCTTCTTTTACATCAAGAAAATAATTTCTTAAGGTCTAATTTCCTTTAGAAAATTCTGCCAGCAAAACTTGGAGTGTGTAGAGTCGAAGTCCCTTTGTGAAAACAAAACCCTCCACTATGTTGGCAATTACTTCAACTCTGCCAAGTGAAATAAGGCTCCTACTGCCACCAACCAGCTGCCTGAAGGCATGTGTTGACACCTGACTTCAGCTGACACCTGACTTCAGCTGACTGTTACAGTCCAGCCAACATCTGGTGCATGGAGGATGTGCAACTAGTAGTATACTACTAACTTGGTGTCCTCGTTATCATACCTGTGCCCTGATTATTCTCGTTACACCAAAACACATTTTTCAAAGCTGTTCTAACCTGTACTGGCGCTGTAGAAGCTACCAGTATTTTAGACACTGTAGAGGGAGTACTCATCTCCCTTTTGGTCTTATGCCAGCCCTAGTGCAATTATTGGGATAAAATTCACCTAATGTATTTTTTCCCAAATGGGAAGAATATCAGAATCCATGTATAAATGGTCCCAAATCATCACTGTCAAAAAAAAAGTGACCTCCAGTATACCAATATTACATTGCATCTTGACAGTTGCGCACAAATACACATTTTTTTTGTAATAATCTGAATGTAATAATCAACTTTTAAATACAGGTTGTTATTAAGTACATAAAGCAATATGGACATGAGAAGGTTTCTTATCATTTTTATTTTTTTAATTTCAGTTTTTGTGACTTGAAAACATTCTTTGCAGTCCGTACATATGGCATAGTAGAAAGGTAATTACTAGTACGTATAACTAAATATGATTTTGTTGTTAATATATATATATATACAGCAATAAAATGTATATCATAGCATTTTACAAAAACATAAGGTAACACAATTTATTTGCAGATATATCCCATAGAAAGACATGAAAACTTTAAAAAACTGTTTAGGCTTTTGTAATTTTGCTGGAAGTACTTGTAGCTGGGAAGTGTCTGCCATCTTGCCAGAGCTAGTTCTGAGTTCCATACCATGTGCCAATTGATCTATTGATCTTCCAAAATCCACAGGTGTTGGCCTTCCTTGCAGAGGCCCTGTCACATCTACTCACCAACTCTCATTAGCTATGCTGTTGCAGAAATCATTTTGCCAGAGGCTCCCTACAAACCCATAGAGTTTGCATGGATGGAAATGAGAGTGCAATTTGGTTTCTATTGTAGTTTTCACCCAAATTCAGTGAATCAACTTGACCACACTTCCAGCTTCTTTCAGCCTACCACATTTACTCAAATCTAAGATGAGTAAATACTGTAGTGGGAGGCAGGCAGCTGCTGCAGCTCTGACTCCAGCCTTGACCCAGTCTTGGGGTCAGAGTCAGAGCCAAAGTCACTGCCCTACTGCCTCTGCCCTTCTACCTCCCCTTCACTGGTCCTTACCCTCCGGCTCTGGCCCCACTCCAGCCTGGGGTCCAGAGCATATGGTTACTGCAGGTCCTGCCTGGCCACACAACAGTAATGGCACCAGCTCTAGCCCCAACTCCAGACTATAGCTACTGCCACTACAACCACTGCTGCATTGCTGGGTGAGGGCCAGAGGATAAGCAGCAACTGGGGAGGGGTGCCAGGCTATGGGGAAGAGCAAAGTAGCAGCAGAGAGGAGATGGTTGAAAGAGCAGATGGGGCAGGCAGAGGTGGGACAAGTGGGGGCAAGTATTGGGGGTGTCAGCAAAGGGTGCAAGTGGCAGAGTGGGCAGGAACCACAGGAGGGCAAATGGTGGGGTAGGCAGCAAGGGGAAAGTGTAAGTAAGCCAGGGGCAGGGATCAGGCTACTTGACTTCCTTCCTACCTGCTCCCTACTGTTGCTTGCCCCACTGCAGCAGTGGGAAGACAAATTTAAGATGACCTTCTAATAATTAGATTCTATACATGGAAAATTATAATAAATGCATACATTTTCCATTATAGAATCTCATTATTGTGGGGATTGTCTTAAATTCGAAGTCATCTTGCATTCAGGTAAGGTAGGTAATAAGGGCTTTGACTTAATATCCAAATTCAAAACTTGATCCTGATCATATAATACAGTAAATTTAATTCCAGTTTAAGCAGTAACTCCTGGTTTTACATTAACACTTTTGTACATCTTTGGAACAAGTAAAATTTGTAAAACCAAAATGAAAGAGCACCTACTACTGTCACTTTCTATCAAAGAATAAAGTGTTAGATCTTGGTCCTACTAAAGTCAACAGTAGCCTGCCATTGACTTCTGTAAAATATCACTTGGATTTTGCTATTGATTTTTATCATCAGGACCAGCAGGAACAAAATAAGAACTTAAACACTCAGTTTTATGTTGCATTAGCATATAGTTAATGCGATGTCTGAGATATTTCTTACTGAATAAAGGGAGGATTTGCAAATTGCCTATATTTATTGTTAATCCCGTTTCTTTTATATTTCAGTCCTGACATTGCCAAGACCATTATGTTTTCAATCTTTGTACTATCCCTGTTTTTGGGTATACTTGTTTTAAGCTACTTCAAATATGCAAGTATTTTTCAGAGACTCAGATACATTGATCCACTGCCATCCCCTGCCTTGCAAAATCATACAAAAGAGTCATCACAGGGCTTAAAGAAGGACTAATAACCTATTTATTTACTGTATAGGTGGCATTTTATGTATAGAAATTATAAGAATACTTTAATGTTTAAAATAATTTAAGTATGGTTGGATTAAGTGTTGTTTTCATAAGCAGCTTTCCACATAATAATACTAGCATGGTTAATATGTTATGTTTCCAGTTTGAGGGACATAAATTATGTCCTTATTCATTTCTTAAACCCATCTTTCCCCAGGAGCATCCAGTAAGCATTATCTCCTCTTCACCAATATAGGTCAACCATGTTGCTTTTTTCAAATAACTCTCAAGACCAGATCATCTGCTGGGGTAAAATGGAGCTGTTCCACTGTGTAATGCATTTACACCTTCTGATTATCTGGACCTGAGATTTAAACAATTCCTTATATTTTGAACAGATGAGACCCTCATTTAAAAATATTTTTCAGACCCTTGGTAGATAAGACTGCTTTTAAAGTATTCTGACAACTGTGATTCTAATGCCTGTGTATTGTATTTTTATAGCAAATAGTAGACACAGCTCTGACAATGTGACCACAATTTTTGTACAAAAATATTGACTGTAATTTAGAGTCCTGTTAAAACTTGAAAGAACTTAGCTGTTCAAAAAAATCATACATCTTTCATCTAAGTGGTATATTTTGGAAAACTTCAAAAGAGGATCAGTTCACATCAACTATCAAAGCTTAATAAATCCAGACACAGAAAACTTTATATTTCCATAATTATCCTAACAAGTTATGTATGAAGAATTATATTGTTTAAGAATGCACTAGATTTTGTATTCTTGAAGGAATTTTACTCATATAGTTTTTAACTGGTGCTTAATAAATGTTAATTCATTCAGTAAAAATGTAGAGTTGGCAGAAGTTATCATCTGTTTTAACAGATAAACTTACAAGCATCAAACCTGATGTAGCAATTAAAAATTGTAACTAATATTTGAATAAATTTTCATAGTTCCACTTGAGGATACATTTCCATGGCTAGCCAAAGTTTTCTAGTTTTCAAAATGAGTGATTTGAAGAGTTTATATTGTTCATTGCATTTTTTAATTGGAATAATATGCTTAATGTTACAAATCCACATTCATATTTAATAAATAAAAAGTTGAACCTACAAACGTTATTCACTTTGCTTCATAAAAGGTGTGTCTGCATGAGACACTGTATTGTATAGAAGACTAATCTACTGCACAGTAAATCATCACCATCTACATGTGCCGCACAGTAGATTAGTCTTCTACATGGTTGCCTACTACCTGTAGTCTATTCACTGTACAGTAACTACTGCACAGTAGCACACATGTAGACTGCTGACTGGGAGCAAATTGTTTCTGGTCAGCCCAGACAGCAGGGAGTGGGGAAACTGTCCCTTCCCCTTGGCAGCTGCATCCCAGCCCTGTGCCCTGATCAGCAGATCAGGGCACGGGGCTGGGAAAATGTTCCCTACCCCAGCTGTTGGGTCAGGGCATAGGGCTGGGGAGCAGCAGCTAAGGGACAGGATATTTCCCTCAGATTAGGGCACTGGACTGGGAGGCAGCTGCCCTGGAGGCAGGACAGTTTCCTCCACCCCCTGGAAACCAGGACCTGACTCCGGCACCCTCTGCCAGCCTGGGGCTAGCTTGAGGCTCCCCCTGGCTGCTCTAGTGGGTCACAGCAGTAGCTGTGCACTGAACTGCTCCCAAAGAACACGTGTAGATGACTTACCAGGGAAACTTTACTGTGCAGTAAGCTTACAGTGCAGGCGTAGGCAATGTTTTTTGGTCAGAGTGCCAAAAAACACCACAATGCCTACCTTGGAAAGTGCTGGAGAGCTGGCATGCCAGAAAAATAAAATGAGGGCAGGGGGTACATGGCAGGATGCCCCTTGCCCCCACCCAAAGTCCCTGCCCCCCAGCCCTGACTCTGTGGCTGTCAGCAGCTACCCCAGCTCTGGGTAGCTGCTGGAGCGAGAGCTGCTCCCAGCAGGGTTTGAAGCATCCCAGCTGCCTGCTGGGAAAAGCCCAGGGTCCCAGCTGGCAGCAGCTACCCAGAGCCGGGGCCAGCTACAGCCAAGAGAATACAAACGGCTGTGCTGAGTTCCAGAGCCACAACATCAGCTCCATACCGGCATGTGCACCCGCACACTGGATCAGGTGGTGGGGGAGGGACCTGAGGCAGCACAGCCCTGGTCTCTCCCCTACTCCCAGCGCAGAGCTGGTGACAGGGCTCCAGAGCCTGGCACAGCTGTTTGTAGCCAGCCTGGGCTCTGGGCAGCTGCAGCAAGCAGCAGGCAGGCTGCAAACAGCTGTGCTAAGCTTCACAGCTCCGGCATCAGCTCCATGTACACAATTAAGGGCAAGTGTAGATAGCATGCTGGATGGATAGAAGGAACACAGAGCAGGTGCCAACTGCCAAGTTGTTCTTTGAGTGATTGCACATCTCTTCTACTCTAGTAGTGTGCCTTTGCACCAATCAGAAAGCTTGCTGTGGCAGTATTCATCAGGCAGTGTCTACGCCTGATGTCTCCTTGTGCATCCCTTAATATTATAAAGGGAAGAGATGCTCTGACCTTTCTTTCATTCAGGTCCTGTCACCCTTGGGGCCCCTCTGCTGCTTGGCTAGGCCATTCCCAAAGCAGAAGGCCCCCAAAAGCAGCAGGACCTGGCTTGGTGCAGCACATGGTCCCCATGTGCCGTACCAGGTCCTGCCACCATGGCCCAGCCTGGGTGGGCAGCAGAGAGGTCCCAGGGCCGGCAGAACCTGGCTGGGACCAGCATGTGGTCCCCATATGCTATGCTGTGTCCTGCCACCAAGGGCATGGCCTGGCCAGGTGGCAGATGGTCCCCAGGGCCGGCAGGATCTGGCTAGGCCCAGCACATGGTTCCCGCGTGCCATGACTCAGAGCATCCCACTCCTGCTGCTACTGCTAAAGGTAAGTTATGGGCCCTGGGTGGGGGTGCTGGGGCCCTCCATGGTGCCTGGGACCTTGGATGGGGGGGCTATGAGGGCAGGGGGGCTGTGGTCCTGCAGGGTGCTTGGGACCCTGGGCGGGGGTGGGCTGTGGCCCTCCAGGGTACCTGGGACCCCAAGAAGGGGGGCTGTGCCCCTCCAGGGTTCCTGGGACCCTGGGGGGGGTGGAGCTGGGGCCCTGTGGGGGATATGGGCTCTAGCCCTCCAGGGAGGAGCTGGGTCCCTGTGGCAGGGGCCATTCCATGTGATGGGGGGGCTGCTGCCTGTGGGAGCCAGGGGACCCACCCCTCCTGAGTAGCCCCCCCCACAAAGTCCCCCACACCCACAGTCCCCCCAGGAATCACCCCACACCTACCCACACACCAACCCACATCCCTCCACACACACACACCCACCTTCCCTCACCCTCCTTCCTGCAAACACCACATCCCCCCCATCACACACCCATCATGTGTGAAGAAAACCAAAAGTACACATCAACACATATAGGTATTTAGAATTTATTTCATCAAGATGATAGAGACACTGGTAGACTTCTACATTGCTTTAACGTTGTAAATATACCAATAAAGCATTGCCCAACTGATTGCTATCTCTGTTTCTCTCTAGATATGTGTGTGTGTGTACAGAGCGGTCTTTGTTTTAATTGTGGAAAAATATGGATTTTAGGGTATTTTTAAAAAATGGATTTTGGATGCTGCTGCAGCAGTCCATTTGGCACAAGGGGTAGTGTCCCCAGGTACCAATTGGCTGGGCCCCAGAAGCTCCTGAGAGTGAGTAGTCCCGAACTGCTTGCCAGGGCAGCTTTTTGGATGGGGCCAAGACAGGGCAGCTTTTTATACTGCTGGGGACAGCACAGATGGTGGCCCCAGGCTCTAGCTCCCCCTGGCTACAGATCCAGGAGGAGCCAGGCAGGGTTATTTTGCCCCAACTGGCATAATTTGCTCCACAACAAAGTGCATGTCTGAGCACATGCACTGAGGCAAAAAGCCCCAGCTCAGATTTATAATGTTTCTAGTTGACCCGCTGCAAGCACACGTGCATGCATGTGTGGATGCACCCTATATGCCTGTTTTCTGATGCTGGGTGCCCTACAACAGGGGGATTGGAGTTCATGCTTACTAGCCAGCACAGAGTCAGGTCCACTGCAGTGCCAATACTATAAGTACTGTCAAGACCTAGAGCAGGGGTGTCAAACATACAGCCATCCCCTGCTGTCAGCCCCCTAGTGCTGCTTCTGGGTCTGAGCAGATCCACGCAGGGCACAGCATGCTCTAGACCAGCCTAGGGTCCAGGATATGCTTCACAAAAGCAGGCACATGGAGCATGGATCCCAGAACAGGTGCTAGTTCAGTCTAGCCAGGACTATAGTGGGGATACCACACCAGCCGAAGTGGGCAATGCACTACACAGAATCATAGAAAATTAGGGTTGGAAGGGACCTCAGGAGGTCTGTGCATGTCTAAGCCTGAACAGTTGCTCCCAAGCAACTCAGGGCTTTGTGACCAAACCTGGGCACTTGCAGCTTTTGGCACAACCATCCGTTGGATGCTTCCTCCTAAGGGAGCATTCTGTCACTTACCCTCCACACCTTGGTCTTATTATGGAATAGGGAGGTTTTTTGTATGTCATTGATTCCCTTGGGCATGCTCCATTTGGATACTTCTTGGGCTCCTCCTTCCCTACACCCCTTCCATACGTCAACCTTCAGATGTATAGCAGTGCATCCACTGGCCTGAGCTTGTATCCAGCTAGGTCCGCCCTGTGACCCCAGTCACACTGACCGCCTTCCCAGGATAGGGCCTGTTGGCTGACTATCCAGCTACTGGGCTCCTGAGAGGCAGAGCTGGTACATCCTTGGCCCTAACTCCACAACCAAAATTAAACATAAACTCAGTTCCTACGTGTAGATTGTGGTAGTTCTTAGATCACAGTACATTGCTTGGCACCTCGCAGCCTGGCAGAACCAGCATTTGGCCTTGCTAAGAGTCGGAGTCTCCCCTCCAGGCTCTCTGGGCATTCCTGACCTCCTTGCCTTTGCAGCTCAAGGCATGCGAGGCCAGTGTCTCCAAAATGAGGAACCAAACAGAACAAAAAGTTAAACACAAAACTAAGAGGCTGCACCCATCCTCCCACTCATGCATCCCTTTGAGTGTGCTGGGCCCCTCTGATCCTCTGGCACTGGCTGATGACATCACAGCCTGGCGTCCCCTCAGCTGCACCAACAGTGTGCTCAAAAACTGTGCAGGCAGCACCAGCTGCCGCTCCATGCCTCCAGCTGCTGCACCTGCAGCGGGTAAGTTGCTTCCATTTTTGGCTCTCCCCAGACTGCTTGCTAGGGCTTCTAGCACTCTTCTGCTGCCCTCTATTCCTAGCACAGGGGTTTCCAGTCCATACCCCCCCAACCCCTTAAGCCTGTCACCTCATAACAAGGTCATCTAGTCCAACCCCTGCTCAAAGCAGGCCCATCCCCTACTACATCATCTCAGCCAAGGCTTTGTCTAGCTGTGTCTTTAAAACCTCCAAGGACAGAGAGTCCACAACCTCTCCAGGTAACTAGTTCCAGTGTTTTACTACCCTCCTATTGAGAAGGTTTTTCCTAATATTTAATCTAAACTTCCCTTGCTGCAACTTGAGACCATTGCTCCTTGTTCTTCCATCTGCCATCACTGAGACCAGTCTAACTCCATCCTTTTGACCTGGACCTCTTCAGCCTCCACACAAGAAGGCTGAAAGGTGATCTTGTTGCCGCCTAAAAATTCATTAGGGGGACACAGCAAGGGATCAAAGATGCTCTGTTCACCAGGGCACTTCCTGGGGTAACAAGGAACAATGGTCACAAACTGACAGAGAGCAGATGTAGGCTAGATAGCAGGAAAAGCTTCTTCACAGTAAGGGTGGCCAAACTTTGGAATGGGCTTCTAAGGGAGGTGGTGCTCTCCCCTACCTTGGGGGTCCATCACGCATCTGGCTGGGGTCATCTGACCTCATCACTTTCCTGCCTAGGCAGGGGGCAGACTCGATGATCTGTTGTGGTCCCCTCCGACCTTAGCATCTAAGAATCTATGAATCTTTGTAAGAATCCTTCAGGTAGTTGAAGGCTGCTATCAAATCCCCCCTCAGTCTTCTCTTCTACAGACTAAATAAGACCAGTTCCCTCAGTCTCTTTACATAAGTCGTGTGCCCCAGTCCTCTAACCATTTGCATTGCCCTCTGCTGAACTCTTTCCCCAACTTGTCCACATCCTTTCTGTAGTGCGGGGCACAAAACTGAACACAGGACTCCAGATGTGGCCTCACCAGTGCAGAATATAGGGGAACAATTTACTTGTCTTGCCCTGCTAGTTCCCAACCCCCATGGACTGTGCCATACACTGGAGCCAATCCAGAACACATGCCACACACAGTGCCTCCTCCAGCAGCTCCAGGACTGTACTGCATACAGCACCTGCTCCAGCCAGTCCAGCACCCACACTGCACGCAATGCCTGCAAACAGAGTGTGCAGCACAGGTTCCAGACTGGCTAGAGCAGATGCTATGTGTGGTGCAGTTCCCAGAGTAGACACCACATGCACAGTAGGTCTCCAACCAACTGGAGCAAGTACTGGATGCGATATGCTGGGGAAGGAGGAAAGGTATCCACAAGCCTTATTGGTTTGACACCCCGACTTAGAAAAACCTCCAACTCCACAACTACCCTCTGCTAGACACTTCTAAGATACTTCTTCTTTTGCTACCAACTACACCAGCAGTTTACATAAGAGATTTACCATAGTTTCTCCCATACACCACATCCACTGTTTTTGGAAGGAAAATGTAGCGGGAAAAGATTTTTCTACAGTCATGGCCAACTGTGTGACATAAAGTAAGTCCTCCTGGAATCATAGAGTGGCATGAGGAACTTCTTGGTGTGATACAGTGTATCCTGCAATGCCATATTTCAGGATACACCTATGTATCCAGGACTGATACAAGGTTAGGCCCTAGCCCGTTGCAAGGCATAGTAGCAAGATTGCTAATTCTTTCCTGTAAGTAGTTCTTTATACAAGTTTCTACACATAAAGTGTTATTTGTGTATCACAAGCCTCATCAAGATACTACCAACCTACCAGCTTAATTAGTATTTTAGGTCTGAGCCACAGTGCTCAGCCAGTAGCTACAGCTGTGAGAGGGTTAACACAGGACTCTGCCCCTTCAGTTTGCTGAGCATACACAAGCAGCAGTCATTTTGACAGTTGCATGGCAAGCATCACATTGCCAGAACTGCTCCTTTTCCAGCAGAAAAAAAAAAAAATCCCAGTTTAAATACACCCAACTTTATGGGGCTGATTTGGGGGGAAAAGGTGGGGGTTCCATGTGAGAAAATAAAATATTTTTCTCAGTTCCAGACTCCTCATTGTTGAAAAGCACTAGTAACATCAGTGTTTGTGTTAGTACCAGTACCAGGTAACTAGCTGATCTTCCTATCTTATTCTCCCCTGTCCATGTATGCTGCTTCTGTTTAAAGAGAGAATCGTTTCAATCTATCCACATCTTTCTTAAATCACGGGTAACTAGTAGGGTGAAAGTGCTAGACGTTAGAAAAGCTGATTTCAATGAGCTCAGGCGATTAGTCAAGGATGCACTGCAGAGTAGGAGTTTTGAAGAGATGGGAGCCCAGGAAGGGTGGCTGTACCTTAAGGAAATGATCCTTCCAGGATGGGTCGGTATCAACCTGGAAGGGTGTGGGCAGTGGGGTCCCGCAGGGCTCAGTCCTTGGACTGATACTCTTCAATATCTTCATTAGCGACTTGGACGAGGGAGTGAAGTGTACTCTGTCCAAGTTTGCGGATGACACAAAACTGTGGGGAGAAGTGGACACGCCAGAGGGCAGGGAACAACTA
>JAGPOW010003648.1:41095666-41120406 GCA_030014935.1 Caiman crocodilus
TCATCTGACCCCGGTGCTCTTTCCTGCCAAGGCAGGGGGTCGGACTAGATGATCTGCCCAGGTCCCTTCCGACTCTAGATACTATGATACTATGATATGTACCCAAAGAGCCTTGTCTGAAAAAAAAAAAAAAAAATCCCACATTTACTCAGGGAACCTTTTGTTTTTGGCCAATGCTGATGGCTTACTAGTTTTCTTTTTGCATCCTCTAAAACTGCAATGATCAACTTTGCATGTGTTTAAATTTTTTATCAGTAAAAATGAGTTAATATACATTAATTTTGGACTGATGATGATGTAATGCTAGCTACTTTGTGAACAAAATGCATTATGTTTTGTAGCTGGCTGGGAAATACAATATGCAAATTGTTTATAGAATGATTTGTTTAGGGCTCCAGGCAAAAACAGTGGATCTCTTCAGGTATTGAAGAACTAACTATTCATTTTCTTGGTTCTGTTTCTTTTGCTTTCTTCTTGATCAAAGGTTTAGCAACCTTTTTAATTTTGGAAAAATAATGCTTTTCAAGAAGAATGTCTTCAACAGATTTGAATACGTTATAATGTCATTTATTATGGTGATAGTAAAACAGCATAAAATTCTGCGTGGCACAGAGTAGCAAAAAGCATGACACTTGTAACGTTTTACATTGTTATCAGTATCTGTTCTTTTTTAATAGCAATTTCACATCAGAGAACATTTGCTGTGTCAACATCTTGTTTAAATACAATAGGCTTTGTTCTGTTTGTTAAACATTAGTTTACCTGGGGACGCTGCTTAAATCAAGGTTCTGCTAGGCCTGCTGACCCTGATGACAGTCTTGGCATAGCTCCCAAAAGTGCACAAATGAGATCTGTTTTGTTACCAGGTAAATGAAAACTCCTGAGAGATTGTGATGGGTTTTGTTGTGGCCGAGAGAGTTTTTGAGGACAACAAAATATTTCCTCATCTTAATTGTAAAGACTTCATTACCAACCAAAATTTATAATCCCTTTCAAGATGTTTTATATAGTAGCTGGGATTTTTTGAGTGGTTAATCTTATTTCAAGGAGAATCTTAAATCAGCTTTTTAGGCGCTACTTCAAGAATTAGGAGCTGATAAGAAAAAGTAGGAATTTTGATCTGTCCTTTTAGCTTTAAAAAGAATGAGGCCCTTAAGCAGCAGGAGGGAAAAGGATTCATTTAATCCAAGGAAACATCATTTTTCTTTGTAATGATTTTCTATACTTAAATTTTTCTTTTTGTTTTATAGGGAAACCTACTGAAGGGATTTATAAAGACCCCTAATGTGTAACGTAAGAAAATACATTCTGACATGTGAAGTGGTAACAGTGGTATATGTTATGCACACCAAGTAGCCTACAGCTTAGCATCCTTGACTCATACTTTGATGCTGGGAGCTCAAAGGCAAAGTGTACTTTGTCTGCCCTAGACTCAAGACATCTCTTGAGCCATGAGTGTCTCTCGTTTAACTGTTTCCAGCATTAAACAAAAATGTGCAGCTGTTGCAGCTGATGCGGTGACTGTATACATATTACAACTATATTCTTTCTAATGCTCTTTATTTGGCACATTAGAAACATGAAATACGAAAACATGATATACACTAGCTTGGGCAAAACAGCTGCAGTAGATTACAGTGTGTATTCCAGTTGATGAAAAGTTTAGTCAACCTGCAGTGTAGCCACCAACAAAAAGGTATATACATTGACAAAATTTGATTGCTTCCAAACAGGAGAGAGAAATATAGGCTTCAGATATAGGATGCATATCTTCATCACCAGTGTAAATTTAAATTGGTATGCTCTATAGCAGGCTTGTACGACATACGGCCCACCAAGGCATTTTCTGTGGCCCTCAGTGCTGTAACGAGAAATGAAAGTAAACACTGTTTACTTTTGTTCCTACCCCTTGTCCCTCCCCCAGCCCCTCAGCAGCTTCCTAATGGCTGCTGAAGGGTTGGGGAAGGGACAAGGTTCCCACACGCACTGCATCAGCTTGAGGTTGCTGACACGGTGTGTGTGGGAAGAGGAATAGCCATGTGCCTCAGGACAGGATGAGCCCAGCCGGAGCAGCAGGGGCTCAGCTACACTTTCCCCTACCTGTACTGCTCAGTCCCAAATGGCACACAGCTCCACCATGGCCTCTGCTGGCTGGTGCTGACCCAGGCGGGTTGGTCCCATCCAGAGCAGTATGCAGCCGAAGCCAGATTCTGACATGCTGCTGGGGACAGGAGGAGGCGGCCAGGCACCACGGTGAGCGGGGCCATGTGGGCAGGCGGGTGAGGGGCTGTGGTGCAGCGGCTGCCCTGCTCCAGCCCTCCTCAGGCAGCACCAGCTTGTAGGGCTGTGCTGCTCAGGGGATGGAGATGTGGAGCTATTTATTTCTCCCCTTCAGTCTCTGGGGCAGTAGCTGGCTGGATGCAGAATGGGTCCCTCCTGCCCCTGCTCACCAGCAGCTACCATGAACCTTGCAGAAATGGGCAGATGCATTAGGGCTACACAGGCAGGGTTTCTCTGGCCCAGGACAGAGGATGTTTGAATATTGTTTACCGGCCCACTGGGGTGGTAAAAAGTTCATGATCTGGCCCCACATTCAAAAAGTTTGGACACCCCTGCTCTATAGTTTCCTTTCAAGAGACTATGATGATGTAGTGTTACTAAATTATTAACTGTTACACTTCAGTATTTTGGACAGAATTCATTTTGTTACCAAAGCTTTTTCTGGAAACTCATTGTAGTTGTCTGTCTTTTTTTCAGTATTGGATGAATGAATATACCTCTTCCCTTGGCATTGGAGTCTTCCATTCAGGAATAGAGGTGTACGGTAGAGGTATGTATGTGTAAGATACTTAGATATACTGTCTTAATTATTCTTTATATCTACTGAAAAGCATTCTTTATGTGTGTCATCAGTAGGAGGGGAAATTCTCTCTGCCTGTTGTTTACCATTTTTATGTTCTTAGCCTGAATCAGACTTGAATGTCAGTCATATCAGTATAATCACCTCAATCAGCTTTGGTAATTCCTATTTGGGTTTCTATATATTGCTTTTTGTTGAGGCTAGTACAGTCATACATTTCCTTCAGTTTCCTACCAGCATTAGACATTTAGTGTGAATGGTAGAATTTCAGTTCTGTTCAAGATCACCTAAGATTACAGGCAGGAATATGTTAGGAATTGAAATATGTGTGTCAGTTTCTAATGGTGCTCTTTTTTGGATCCCAGTTAATAGGTTTGTATTTGACAGTATAACCTTTAAAAAGATGCTCTGCTTTCTGCATAAGTACATTTACCAAAATGTCCAAATTCCCCCTCTTTTGAAGGTGGCGCCTAAAGATTTTTGCTGAACAGGGAATAGTCCAAGGTGATGCATGTCCTTAAAAGAACCAAACTGGTGTGCTTTTAAAACTAACCCCTAAAACATTTTTACTTTAATCTTCTCCTACTACATTAAAACAGCTTTAGAATAGATGTATAATTCCAGTGCATATTGTCCAAAGTAAAATGATAGATGTTACTAGGGTGTGGACATATGACCACCTCAGGAGTGTTAAAATTGGAGCAGTGCATTTGAATAATTCTCAGCTTGTTCACACACAACAGTTAGAACTTGCCAGCTGCTGCCCTATTGAAAGGTTCTCCTGAAAGGGCTCCAAGAGTTTGTATGAAACTGTTTCTCATTTTTGATAGTTTTGGGTAATCCAATTAAAATTTTGAATAACACATGAAAAATTAATTACCATACAAGTTTGAAGAGTTGATGGAAGATGCAATACTGTATCTACTCATATCTAAGACAAGGATTGTACTGTCAGGTACAGTAGGGCAGGCAGCAAGGGAGAGGCACAGAGGAGCAGGTGCCCAGAGGGGCGGATGTACAGACACAGAAGAACAAGGGGCTCGGGCTCTGGCCCCTCAACCCCACTCTCCCACTCCTGGGGGTGGGGGACAAGTTTAAGACTACCTTCCACTAATTAGATTCTGTATATTGAAAGTTGTAACACATTTATAATTTTCCATGTGTACAATCTCTAATTATTTGGGGTTATCTTAAATTTGAAGTTATCTTGGATTCGGGTAAATATGGTACTACTTAGAGTTTACTGCCCTAGTTCAGACACACCCCACGTTACTAAAAAATTATCCTGGTTAGATACATGGCTACCCATAATTAACATACAGAGCAGCATCACAAGGTAGGTTTTCAGGAGTAAGCCCAAAAATGAATTCAAAGAGTGTTGTTTGTAAGTTAGTTTTTTAAATTGTTCATCAAGACGTTATACCTGTCCTGTATAGAACAAGTCTTGTTTAACATGTGTTAGCTGGTTGTAGTCAGCCCCAGGCTAGGACGTAATACGAGTTTGAGTGGTTTTTATTTCCCCCACAGCATAATGCAAAGCTTTATGTAGTGAGTGTGGCACGCATACTCATCTTAAAGATACAAAAGGGAGTTTCATGTAAAGATGTGGAATCTTGAAGTGTGTGGTTGTTGTTTGCCTTAATTATCTATGTTCATGCCAGCAGATAATATGTTCAGCCTTTGGATTTGTCTGGGGAGTTTTTTTTAAGCATAGAAAAAGGAAATTAAATATTGCAGTAAGACAAAGAAACAAAGCCCACAAATGAAGAATTTCAAAAGCCTTGCCTGCTACAGTAATACCAAATGCCACATGACTTTTTTTTTTGTACGCATTGCATATTAAAGCATGGATCATTTGAGTCCTCAGTTCTGCACCTGTTTAAAATTGAAGCATTTGTACAAGCATTAGGTTAGGAAATCGTTACTTTTGCATGTCATGTTTTGTATAGTGGTACAAGTTTAATATGAGCAAATTAATATTGATATAGAAAGCTTGTTTTGTGGAAGTTCTCATTTTCTTTCCTTAGTCAAAATTGTCTACTTAAGCATTCACTGATAGCACTTTGTTTTAATTCTTACAAGTAGAATGTGTGGTTCCCCACTTATGATCTTAATGGCAAGTGGAAATTGCCCATTCATTAGTTTAAAACTACACATCTGGACTTGTGCTGCTATTATTAAATCCTGTATTTTCTCTTTCAGAATTTGCTTATGGTGGCCATCCTTACCCTTTTTCTGGCATATTTGAAATTTCTCCAGGAAATGCTGCTGAACTAGGAGAAACATTTAAATTTAAGTAAGGAAGATATTGTCCTCATGATTTTGACTAATATACTTTGTCTTGTACTAACTCTTAAGGTTTAGACAGATATAATAAAACCCCTGGATTTCAGACCATCTGGGTTGTTCTCAGCTTCTGTCAGGGTCATGGAAGACAAGTAGGGAGGACAGTTGCAAGACTCTGGGGAAAAAAAAACAATCCCCTTATCATACACCCAAACCTTTTAAGGTTAACTATCCTGTTAGCCTCTTAAAACATACAATTAAATATACTTATTTTTGTTATCCATTAATACCTTTTCCCTTTCAGAGTAAATGTAAGGAAATTGTAAATAACTTTGACTTTGAATAAATGGTCACCAAGCTGAAAAGTTAAGAAACCCTTAGGGGCTTCTTGCATTTCTTCTTCATTGCTCTGTGTTCTTTCTCCAACACAAGGCCTTTTTACTATGTCTGAGCTGTCTCCTAGGAGACATATTAGCGTCAAAAATTGCATCCACCCTAAAAAAAAAAAAAGCTGAGTGGCAAAGACTGTTGTTCCATATGATGAAGTAAGTTAGAGGATAA
Organism: Caiman crocodilus; assembly: GCA_030014935.1. Taxonomy (NCBI): domain Eukaryota; kingdom Metazoa; phylum Chordata; order Crocodylia; family Alligatoridae; genus Caiman; species Caiman crocodilus. Next base: position 41,101,374 of record JAGPOW010003648.1, read on the forward strand.
TTGTGTGTGGAAGATGTAAGACTAGAACTTGCATGGGTAGATTAGAAAGAGAGAGAAGAAGATAAAGAGAATAGAGTGGAAACCATACCAAACTGTTAATGATGTAACGTGTCTTAGTGCACATAAGCAATAGGAGAAGAGTAGCTTCTCTGTGTCATAGATCATTTGCGCCCAACCTTTTTGCCCTGCAAGCCAGATGGACAGTGCCAGGTCCATCCAGAGGCCGGATCCAGCCAGTAGGCTTGATCTGGTATGTGGGGTGGGGTGACAGGGGCCCCATCTAGCCATAGAGGGGTGTGTGGAGGGTATGCAGCCTGATCTTGATTTGCCTCCTGGTGAGGAGGAGCAGGGAGTAGCCTGACCCTGATCCAGATGGGGGAGAGGGTGGCCTGGCCCCAATCAGGATACACTACAGGGGATGGGGAGGGCGAGACGCAAATTATTCCAGCCCTAACCGCAATGCAGACTTGAAGGGCTAGGGGGACAGAGGGAGCAGCCTAGCCCTACTGGATGCACAGGAAGCAGGCATGGTGCTGGTCCTGCTATGTGGTAGTGGGCCAAGCTTGGCTGGATCCAGCCACGCAGTGCTTTCACTACTCTCCCAGTACCAAATTTTCCAACCCATGGGGAACCCTGCAGGCCAGACGCCATGGATCTGTGGGCTGGATTTGGCCCATGGGCTGGAGGTTGAGCACCTACCGTAAGAATTGTCATCTTCTGATATCTTCGTTTGTTTTTAGAGAAGCAGTAGTTCTAGGCAGTACCGACTTCATGGAAGATGACATAGAAAAAATTGTGGATGAGCTTGGGAAAGAATTTAAAGGAAATGCCTACCATTTAATGCACAAAAACTGCAATCACTTTTCTTCAGCTTTATCTGAGGTAAACAAATGTGGACTTAGCTTTTCTGTAAAACTGAATAGATGGACAGCATTTTCCTGTCCTGCCAATTGTGTATATTTTATTTTTTGCTTCATATTTTTCTGATACTTTAAGTAAATGCATTGATGCTTGCTTAGCAATTAGGGTTGTATCCAAAACTAGACTTTGGTGACCAACAGAACTCTATAAATTAATGTTGTTAACATACTCCCCACGTGGCTCTTTTCTTCCTAAAAGTAAGACAAAGCTCCTGTGGTGGAGACTGCCTACCTGACTGTTATGCAACTTTACAACAGATGTTGGCGTGTTGTGCTTTGAGTCTTGTGTGGGGCTCATTGATGACAATAGAACAGACCTCTCTTTAAGTGAATTCTCAAACATGGAAAATTCAATTTAAATAGTTTCACATTTTACTAGTAATCTCTGTTCCAGAATAACAAACCATTTGGAATCAACTTGTACAAATGATCTTGAATCTAATTCTGTAATATCAGCTGGCCACTTGTAAGCAAGATCTAAGCCATTACCCTCTCTATGGCAGTCTTCTTGCTTTAAACAAGTTTTGTAAATCCACTTCAATAAAGTAGTTTCTTGTTTCTCTCCCCCAACACTGTACATATAAGCACAATTGTTGCACAGAGACCAGAGCTGGGAAGGTTTCTGGAATCTTACTCTAAAATAATTTGTTTCCGTTGTTTCATAATGCCTTTTAATGATATTTAAATTAACACTTAGCTTTTCTTAGAAGTAAAATATTTATCTTCAAAAAAGAGTATTTATTCAATGTGAACCTTCATGGAACTTTTTATTACTGACTTTATTTTTTTAAAAGTGGGGGAAGGAGTCAAGGGAAGAAACAGGAATTCTGCCATTTATTTCCAAAGGCCAAGAATACCATACAGTTCCCTTAAGTGATGGTAATATTTCTTTTGCATTCTTGTCCCAGTCAGTGCTGTGAATAAGGCAGATACTTAATAGAAATCGGGATTTAATTGCTGAGAATATAATGCTAGTTAGTTAACAGTGTAAATGAAGACAAATCTCCTGATAGCAATTAACTTCCTTCTGATTTTACATTAAACTAAGTAAAACCAGAATTAGACAGTCAAGACAATGTGCAGTGAGTAAAACATGAATCTGTCATTGAAAGCAAAAGTAAAAATTAATTAAATTTACAATAAAATGCATATTCAGTGTAACGTAGTTGGCAGCAGCCATGTGCTTTCTTATGAAATCCTACCATTCACACTAAATATGGAAGATGTGCAGTTTTTTTTAATGTATTAGAACATTTAGGCATCTGCCTCTTGTACTGTGAAATATTTAGTCTGCAGTGAATGAGGCAATGCATGATCATGGCTTTAAATGATAGGATAATCACTCTGCCCAGCTGCATTTGTTCTCAAGTATTTTGTTTGGTGAACTCAGCATGGTTTTATGTATTGTCTACTTGAAGCGAGCTTTTTGTCCTTCAGTTTCTGCTTTAAAGCGATAACAGCACATGAGGAATTGTATATACCATCTTGTCATTTTAGTGCTTTTTTTATCTGGAAGCCCCTCCCTCTTTGTCTTTGGGTCCATTGAGTGATGGTTGGGTCGATTGGGTTTGTTTGAATGCTTGTCCAACCTTGCAGACTCGTAACTGCTTTCTTTCTAAGCAATATGCAAGTCTCGGGAACATTAAGTAAATGCACTGGTTCTTGCTCAGGAACATTATTGTCATTAATAGTTGTCTTAAAACACTTTTATTTTCTTTAACATGTGTAGTTTTGTTGACCATGGCATAAACCAGGGGTCAGCAATTCATGGTCTGGGAAGCCGAGGTGTTGGCAGTGGGGGACTTTGCCTGTGCCACACCTCAGTAAGGTGGGAAGGATCTGGCAGCAGGGGGTTTTGCTCATGCCATGCTACAGCTGGGTGGTAGTGGCAGATATGTCAGAGAAATGGCAGATGTGGCCAGGTCCTAGTGTCAGCCTGCTTTGCACCTGAGCAGAGTCATTCTAGCTCACCACCAGAAAGCGCTGCCGACCACTGGCTAAGCCATTAGCATGCTGTAATTAGGATATTCCAGATTTCAGTTTTCCATACAGCAGTCTGTCTACTTCAGTCTGTAATACATTTATAATGTGAATATCAATATTATTTCTTCTCAGATTTTATGTGGGAAAGAGATTCCACGGTGGGTGAATCGCCTTGCCTACTTCAGCTCTTGTATACCATTTCTCCAAAGCTGCCTGCCGAAGGAATGGCTGACTCCTGCAGCACTGCAATCTAGCGTAAGCCAGGAGCTGGAGGATGATCTAGAGGAAGCAGAGGATGCAGCAGCATCAGCTGTCCTGTCAAGCTCAGCATCTGGGTCTAGAACTGGACGTCACGCCAGACCATAAATCTTTCCTCAGAGTAATAGATGGGTCAGAACATTTCTGTTTTAATATCTCCAGCACCTGACGTCGTTACAGAACATCAGAGAGCTGATTCTAAACATTCCTTTTTGTATGCAAAAATGGCTCTCTCCAATTCTTGTTATTTCAGCTCAGGATTATATATGCAGTGAAAAGAATTGCTGGGAGAAAGGGGAAGGATCTTGTGTGAAGCCACCCTTTTCATTTTCACCTAGTTGTCAAAAATTGGATTTACATAGCAGATCTTATATAAAGCAAAACTTAAGTTATTTGTTTACAGTATTGTGTACTGCTGTTTACAAGTCCAGTATGGACTCCTGCCACCATGAAAGAAGAGAAATTCAGAGCTCAGTTCATCCCTGGTGTAACCCAAATCCAAAGCAGTGGAGTCACACTGGGGATAAATTTTGCCCAAAGTTCATGATTTAGGCAGGCAAACTTTCAACTTCTTATGGTTGCCAGAAATTGCTGAACACTATGTCTGTGAACAGGGTACTATATACTTAAAGGGGCTACAATAAAGAGGTAGAATGTAGGCTATAGGGAGTAACTGAGATGTTACTGAAAGTATGACCTCTGTTAACTAAGTTGTAGATTTTTGCACGTATGGAAGGAAGTTTATATTTCATTATGTGATGCATTTACCCCAGCACACTCATTTCTTAGTTTTAATAGATGCTACACCTTCTTCCTCCATTAAATCTTGTTTGAAGCAGGCATGTAGAAAGTCATTTTGGTTTGAACAAACTCATTAAATTGCACTGCTTAGTTTATTTAACTTTATCTCAATTAAGCAAGTTGATATTTTGAGTTGCTTTTATAGATTCCCTTTCTTTCATTGATTCCCTTTTCTTTCAATGTACCATTGAAACAATGTAATACAAGACTTGCTTAGGGGTTGGGAAAGGCAACACTCCTTGTATTCGCAGTTCTGCTTGAGCTTTTTGTAATAATCCCTACCTCCTGAAAACAAAATGCGAATTCTTGTCCACAAGATTCTTGTACAACTGCAAAAATATTATAGAGAATATTTGATTTTCTGTATCTCCATCTATGGCATTAACTTGTTTGTCAAATGCAGTGAAGGCAAGAAACATGAAGGTTACGTATGCACGTCCATGTTTACACAGCAGAACCCCATGAATCTACAAATTGTCATTATGCTTCTCAGTCTAGCAGATCCAAGATTTCATTATTTTGGAAAATATGACAGTTTGTTGGTACATGATTATAATTGGAGAATAATATGAAATGCCTTATTCTTGTACTGTTCACCTACATGTTTTTTAGAATTAAATAGTAACTTTACAATGGCTCTTCTAGCCATCTCCACAGATGTGGTAAGGTTCTGCTGTGCCTATAAAACCATAATAGCATAAACTTGGGAGTGAGCGTCTGATTTTTATAGGACTTGCTGCCTTAAGGATCTTTCAGAGAAGTATTTAAAAAAAACAACCCTATAACAACAAGAACACCATTTTTAAAATGAGCAGCTCAGACAGAAATCTGTATTACAAAACTCAAACAATTCTTAAAAAGTTTTATTTGTCTGTTGCTATGTTCACTAAGTGAAATATTTGTGGTTTTAAAATAAGGGTGTTTTAATAACTTCAGAGAAAAATGCTGACTCAGTAGATTCTGCTATTAATCAAGCTCTCAGTTGGTGAGAGGAGATAATGCTGTAGGTTATGAATATCAACCTTAGGCAAGCAATGCCACTTAAGCTCTCACAAGTGCAGATTAAGCTGTGTTCTCTACACAGCCTCCATGATGGCCCCACTGATTCCTGTCGAAGTTGGTGAAAATGTTGTTGCTGGCTTCAGTAGCAGGTCAGTTGGGCCCACTAGTAAACAATTTGCAAACAAACTGTAACTGCTTAACAAAACATTGGGTTTTTCTTTTGAGGTAATGTAGTAAAGTGGAGAGGGGAAAAAGAAGCCAGATAAAATAGCTTGTTAAATGTGTGCTCAGTTCTAAGAAATCAAACTAGATACCAAATGAGGCTGTTTTTAGGAATAACACAAGGTATTATGACGTCTTACTTAAATGAGTAGTTTCTTGTTACGTATTTACTAAATCTTTGGATAAATAACAAGTGGATAGTCGAGATTGCTTATTAAATCTATGGTAACTCCAGTTTCCCTTGGCTGCTAGTCAAAGTGTGCTTAGCCATCAGAAGCAGATGTATTGACTTTCCACACAGATTTATTTTCATAGGAAATTCTGAGTTCAGTCTAACTTTCCTCATTGAAAATGAATGTTGTGGTTAGTTATCCAGTCAGTTATCAAAGATAAATGGAAGTAAATTGAATGCTACGTACACTTAAGACAATAGCATGTAGATGCTGTTTCTGCCTCAGCTGTAGAACGGAGATGGTAAAATTACTTACGCCCCTTGGCCAAGGCAGGTCCTTACTCTTCAGCTCAGGGTTGAGGCCACTGATGAATTTTAAATCTAGCAATGTACTGTAGCTTTTCTTAGGTTTTGGAGAGACACTAGTTTTCATTGCTACCTAAACTTTATGTACCAAAATCAGATTTTTAGGCTTCTGAGCTATCCAGAGTTCTATGTCACAAACCTCTACACTTTCCTAAAGAGACGCAACTTACAGCATGTACAATGCAAGAAACAAAATGACAGATCACAGCACAGTTTTTATTTAGAAGTAGTAAAACAAAGAATATTTTTTATAAAGCAGACTGGAAAGTTTGTTACAAACAATGCTCGTTTTATCTGTAGCTGTATAGGTGAAGAAAATGTCTTTATGCTGTGATGTTTATTTCAAGCCATCCATTCATTTATAAAATGTATGAAGGAACTGACTTCTGAACCCTGAAGCCTATTCCCTATTGTATTATGAGGTGATGGTACCATAGTTTATGATGATCACCAGCTGTTAACTCAGTCTCCACTTGATGCCTAAAAGAAACCACCCTGCCAGCGGTTGCTCTCATTTGATAGCAATAGTGCAAGTTACTTTTCACCAGCATTACTGTCAAGCAGGGGATGACACTTTTAGTATACTAATGACCACACTGTGCTAGGACTAGACCACTCCAAAATGCTGCGAGAATGCTGGACACTTGTGGAGTTTTTCCATCACAAAACGGGTAGAAAAATAAGTCACTGCTTCAGGGTTCTACTCTGTTTACTTTCTCATCCTTCTTTGATTTTCTGTAAGGTACTACTTTTGATACGTGCTGTATTTTCTTTAATTATGAAAACCTTTATTTATTTAAGATGCCATTTTATTTTGTTCAGCAAGCCAAAACAATCAATATGCTGTCAGTGTGCACCAAGAACTTCAGAATAGTTTGGTAAAAATGCAGTTGGATTAAATTTTAAAACTAGCAATGCAATTCTAATCACAGTTGATACATGAGAATTTTCACTGTTGAAAGTTGGTTACAAGGTATTCAATCTTCAATGACACGTTTTTGTAAACTTGAATACAAGTTTACTGTAATTCGTAGTATTTGTATAAAATTCCAAGAATTTTGACTTTTATCTTGACATGACAACAAGCTATCATGTTAAACTTAAATCCATTGATTTATTAAAAATACTTTTATAAAAGCTGCTTGCTGTTGAAGTATTTTGACTGTATTCCAGATACTTAACTGAGTCACTTTTTTCCCCTCTCAGTACTACAGTATTACTTTAATGCTTCTTTGATAGCTTAAAAGAGAAGGATGTTTTACGACTCGGAGAACAGGATAAACACAGGGATAATCTTCACTTTGATACTCTATTTTATTTGTAGTAGGTAGTTTAATTGAAATTAATTTTCAGTTAGCGAAAGCTATTACCAGTAGGGGCAATGCTAACTTCTTCCAAATAAGGTTTGTAAAACTTTCGGTTGTTTCAGTTTGAAATATGAAGTTTTCTTACTATAGATCAGTGTTGTTGCTATGCAATCAAAATGAGATATTTAAAAAAAAAATAATAAAACTGGTAACTGGATTTACTCTTTTGGGGACTTACCTATTGATAGAGCAAATTCTGTAATAAAGATCAATGCAGTGATAGCAGTGATTCTCACTGTAAATATATTGCACTCGTTATTCTTTCCTTTGTCATAAAAGCCAAGGGAAGGCATCTCCCACTTTGTCTGGAGGGACTTGAAGATAATGATGGCATTTGTTCACATTTTTCCCCTGTAGAGTGCATGTTTGAGAGGAAGATGCTTTCAGACTTCTAAGGAACAAAAGTCTGCTTGCCTAAATATACCATAGGGTCACTGACTATTACTGGTGTTTGAATGTGGCATTACCTTGATAGGAGGAACTTTGAAGTTTTCTTCTTTTGACGAAAAATGTAACACACAGTTACAGAGCACCGTAGACGTGTAACTAAGAGTTGGGCACATGAAACAGACACAGCAGGTAACCAGGAGTATATGGGAATATTTATTTGTTGTGAGTTCTTCCTGTTAGTAAAATAAATTAAACTCTTAACAAAAAATATGTAGCAGCCCTTAATGAATCCTCCACTAGCAGTTAATTTCTTCTTCCACCCCCAACACCCCCACCTCCTCCATTCAGGCAGTTAATAAATTTGTCTTTATGATTGGGTTTTATTTTACTTGCTTGTGTCCCAGGGGAGATGGATCCAATTAATCAAGTATCCCTCTAATTACAAAAATTCACTAGAGCAGGCTGTCACAAAATGAAAATTAAAGCTAACTTGACCAAGTGAAGTGGATCTTATTTCCAGTGCCACTTTTTTTCAAGACAAGCTGCAGTTCAGACCCTACATGGACAATCACCACAACTTTTACTAAAACAACATGCTTCTTCTCCTTTACAGCTTCAAAATGTTCATTTTATCTTATTCTTATGGAAGGGGTGGGTGGGTGAGTGTGTGGATATGGAAGTAAAAAAATAATTGTTTTGGTTACAAGTATGAACTGGAAAAGCAGTCTCATTTTGTCCTCCCATGTCAGGCAAGTGAAAAGAATAGCCTTTATTTCTTCATTGTCATTTCAAAAGATTCTTTTTTGAATGTCTGCTTAACCAGACTGTTGTCTCCATTTCTTAACCAGGCAGGACACAGTACTTTTCCTTTACTTCCCTAGCTGTAACCATCAGAACTAATAGAATTGGGTAGGGATAAACATCTTGATGTTTATGTGGATTTTTCTATTCTACACCCTAATTCTTTTGCCAAACTTATTATAAGCAATTACCATTTAATTCAGGGGTTTTCTGCACAGTGGGCTGGTGTAGGTCTGGATGATAAGAGTTATGTCACTCATAGAGGCTTAGTTGAAATTTGTCATAGCTAACTCTTCTGACTAAGAGGAATAAGCATCACCTACAACTGCAAGCCTTTATTTATTCATATAAAATCAGGATTATTGCCTTTCCCACTGCACTCTCCATGAAAAACTGTGGGTGAATGGTTTGCAAAACATTTCAGTGGCTACAACTCTGCTTTCAGTGTCATGATCCAAATCTGATTATGGAAAATAACTTCACAATTCTTCATTTTAACTATCTTGATCCTGATATAATTTTAACTAGCAACCTACAGTATGAGTTGCTGGTATTACTTTTATACATCACAGAACACAGTGGTGTGCTACTGTTGACTTTGTTTTTTTTCCTTGTAGGCTGGAGAGACGTCCTTTACCTAGTACGATTTGACCAACCAGAGACAGCAGATTGATTTACTTAAACTGAGACCGGATCTGAGCAGTAATGAGATTAGAGATTCTGTGCACTGATTCTATTTCTGCTTGTCTCTGAAAGAAAAGATGAGTGCAGTGGGAAGCAATTCTGCATTCAGGAAGGTAAAGTGCTGTGAATTTCAGCAGGCACTGCTTGCTGTTTTAATACGTTGAGGCCAAGGACAGTACAAACAATTGCAGTTTTCCTCCTTGTATTTCAAAGGACTTTTTCCATAGTTTCATGTTTTAGACAAAATAATTGGTAAGGGGACAACTTCTAACAATTTATGTTCCCATTATAAAATGTAATTTGAGCAATCAGAACCCTCAAGATCTGAGGATAATCTAGTAGTTTTTTACGTCCAATTTGGTTTTTTGTATGGAAGATGATGTGAATTAAACACAAATGGTCAAATAACTGGGGGGTTTTGCGAGCTTTTATGGCTCTTCCACGCATGCGCTATTATATCATCATGCTGGTTTTGGTCCCAAACTGGACACAGCAAACACAAAAACATATCTACTGCCTTTGAAAAATCGTTAAGGTCCCGTGAGTCCATCCAACTTCCACACTAAGCAGGACCAACCTTTCTAGTCAGCAGAATCTGGAATCATTAGAAAAATTGTCAGTAGTTCTACAGCATGTTTCTAGATCAAAAAGGTTTTGTTGAATGTGGTAAATCTTCAGAAAAGCAACTCAGCTACAGAATTTTATCTGAGTCAAGCTACTTGTGGTTCATAATGTAGTTTGCCTAGACAGTAAGCAGTCTCTGTATCAACCGTAATGGTTGATATGATTGAACCATAGAACTGTTGCCTTCTGTGGAGGAGGATGGTGCTACAAAAGTGATGGAGGATTCCCCCCCAGTCTTTCTGTGTTGATAAAGACATATTTGCAAATATTTTTCTTGTGTGCAGAACTGCAAACATTTCCATAGTTTGCTATGAAAGCACATTAATATTTCGGAAGTTAAGACCAAAAACAATGCTGTATTTTTAACCCATTGACTTGTTAAACCTTTCCCTCTGTTAACTGTTTTTTTCCCTTATGCAAACTTTGAGACAACTGAGCTTATATCCGTAAACTGGGATGTTATAAATGCCACATAATCATTCTGTGTTAGTATAGCAGCATTTACCACATTAGAAAAATGTGAGAACCTGCCACCCACAAAAGAAGGTTGAAGCTTCCCTCTTAGAGCTTCCGGCTGAACGTGACAGCCTTAAGAGGTACAGGCTGCTATTTTACTCTGCAAGAAATTAGTTTATACTCTGGCAGTCTTTTCTTTGTGAAGAGAAGCGTTTGATATCTTTAACTACAAGGATCCCCTTCATAAGGGCTTTGGGCCAAAGAATTCAGAGCAGAAGGTATCGGGCGAGTGGGGGGAGGCCTGTGAAAAGGATTATATATTGTTTGCTAGTAACAGCAGAGAAGTGTATTCAATGACCTAGCAGGTTCCTTTCAATCCTATTTTCCTTAATCTCCCTCCAGGCCTCAGCTGGCTAAGAATCTGTGTGGCTTTCAAAATAGGGAATGACAAAGTCCTGATTGACTGCTTCTGCCACCAGTTTTTAAAAGGTCTAAGATTTCTATAGCCAAAAGTGCATTCATCTCCTTACTGTGTGTACAAAATTTACCATAGATAGATGAATGGGAGCTGTGAAAATTCAGCTGATGAGATCAGGCTCTGGGTGCTCTCAGCTGTAAGTGTCACATAGGAAATTCAGAATTATCACAGGTACTGGATATTCTGTTTTAACATATAGTTTGATACTTTTCACTAGTGGTTTTCAACCTTTTTAGAATCCAGGCACCCTTCCATAACTTTTCTGAATTTAGTAGCTCCCCATTTCAAAAACTAATTTCACTCATTATTTATTATGGAAAAACAAAAGCAATTCTTCTGTGGCAATGAACTCAGAAGAATCACAAGTTAGAATGTTTTTGATGCTCTGGATTTCTATTTGAAATCTCTGGATTTATTTTGTGAATTGTTGAGGTGTTTGTACACTTAAGAGTGGTAATACTGTGCCACCATTAAAAGGATCTCACAGCACCACAGTTGAAAGTCACTGCTTTAAAGTTGAGCGTGATCTTTTAATTCTGTATACAATAGTGATTTTTTGTGCGTTTCCACTCTGGTTATAAAATATATCGTATAAGCTGTTTTTCTTCTAAAGCAATTTATTAAGACAATAGCATGAACATTTTGTTCAGAATTAAGTTTTAGATTTTCTTTTAGTAAGAAATAAATTAATAGCCTTTATATATGCAGTAAGAGATTTAGAGAAAATCTAAACGGGAACGCTTTGAGGGTCAGTAAATACTTGCTTGTTTCCAGTTCTGATCTGTGTCACAGGGTTTTCCTAGCAAATCCAAAGCAATCAGCTCCTTAGCTTCCTCTTTTTTTCCGTCACGCCATTGTCTCCAAACACTCATCTTTCTAACCAGTCTTAGGAAAGGAGTATTATTCTTGCTGATTCTCTCTTCCTCGACTTGCTCGCTCACCAGTTTGTATTTTGCAGGGCTTTGCGTCTTGAGCTTTTGAAGTTTTGTTCCAAAAAATTTCTTGAAGCACCAGCAACCACTAGAACTAGCATCCGTCTTAGTTTCCACCTTTGCTGTTGGCATGTGAGGCTTGAAATTTAGGAAAACTTTGAACCTGACAGGCAGCGTCACGCAGCTTTTTTGTAACTGGGGCAGTTTTTGTGACAGCTGTTTCATCCTTTTAAAAACACTCCATAGTTTCTCTCTTAAGGAGAGGTCTTGAGCACCACAGAAGGAACTGTTGGTATATATCTGTGTCTGTTGGGATATATGTTTAAAGATTAGTTCATTTTCATCCCCTTAATAAACCTTACACATTTACCTGTTTATCAAACTATTATAAATGTGTTTCTATTAACTTAATTACCTGGCATTAGCTGCTAAACCCAGAGAAATAGCCAAGACTATGTAGCATGTTCAGCTGTATGGATCAAACTGTTAGGACAATAGATGGTTTGTTTTGTTACTATGGAAGCATGTGTTGATTGCATCATCATATTTTGTTGACTTCACAATGTGAAATACAGTCTTCATTCTCCCTGTCTACCAACTAACTAGAGCAGTGGTTTGCAACCCTTTTTTGTACCAGGACCCATTTGTAAACATCAGTGGCCAGTCCTGACGCAGTGTCCCTCGCTCCTGACCCACTGCCCCCTGTTCCCACGCCCCAGGTCCCCAGTGTGTGGGGCAGGGGGGCCCCAAGCAGCCTCTTGCAAGCTGGAACTCTGCCTACCTGCAAGGAAAAAGCCACGTTTTTCTCCTTTAACAAAGAATCCATTTTTAAAGATTGTTGATCCATTTTAAGTTTGTTCGTGACCCTTTCATGTATTCTTGCAAACCACTTTTTCGTTGTGACCTGTGGGTTGAGAAACACTGAACTTGGAGGTCTGCAGAAGACCATCGGTAAGACTGCTTCAAAAGTACCCTACTTCCCAGGGCTACTATTGCAAAGATAATCTGTTCTGGTAATTATGGACATTTGTGTAAAGCTCCAAACGTGTGGCACAGGGAGTGTGAGAACTCTTATAAAAGCAGGACAAACTTTGGGGAGTCCAAAATAAGTCCTCATGGTCCTGGTATGGTCCCACTTGTTCCAGGCTTCCTACCAAAAAACAGTAACATCCATCCATCTGCTGCAAATAGTTGCACTGGACCTTCTGTTTAACTGCATGCACATTATTCAGATACTTTCCCAAAGGACAAAAATGTTTGCTCTTGCTCTTATTAAATTTCACCCAGTTATTTCATATTGTTTTTTAGCATATTTCAGTTTATTGCATAAGCTCAAACTGCTCAACACTAGAAAAAAAAAAAGCAAGCCAAGGATCACCTAACCAAATATACCAAAGATCAAGCAGCTAGAAACATTCCCAGGAGAGTTGCATTCAGCCTGCCAATTGCTCTCTAACCTCCTCTGCACAGCTGCCTCCGTTCAGGGCAGTCCTGCTCTGGGAAAAGCATGGGGAGCAGGAGCTGCTTCAGTCTTCCTGTTCGTAGGGGAACTGGAGCAGCAGGGCAAAGCCCTCCCCCACTACTCACAATGGGGACCTGGTGTGAGGAAACAAGCAGTGACTGTTTCTAGGCTTGGCTTTTGGCATAAAAGACTTATTTTCCTACCTGGTAATGTTACAGTAGTTAACCATGTAGCCAGCAAATCATTCAAAGTCTTAAGGGACGTTACCAAGGCCATGTTATACAGAGTATTATCTTGGATACATAGAGTTCAGACGCACACGAATGAAGCTGTAAAAAGCTAATTTTTTTAGATGCATTACATACGTTCAATACAGCCTGGAAAAAACATGAAGCAAAATACCACTGCTAACTGTTCTCTCCAGGCAAGTTTTTGTCCCACAGACATAAAAAGTTTGTGGAAACTAAATAGCACCAACAATGAAGATGATGTCTCCAGACCCAGCCAAATGGCAGAAGAAAAATGTATTTCCTGTGGCAACAACTTAGTCTGCTGTGAGACACCATACTGATGAAGACTTGTGTGAGGCTATATTGCAAGGTGCACACACAGGGGTATCCAGATGACACAGGCTGAGATGATCAGTACCTAAGCACAAGCAACACACATGAAGCCCTGAATACACATCATCACTTTCTGGAAGAGAATATTTGCGATGACTACAGCCATTTTTAGCAAATGGAAGGCTTCACTGAGGAAAAAAGGAACTGTTTGCAAACAAATGAAGGTAATAGGCTTATTTTCATGAGAGTGTATGTTTGCCTGTATTATCTAGCATGCTGCTCTGTGCCATAGTTTTATTATTGCAGTCACCATATTTGTCATTCTTTACACTATTTTGAAAAAAACATTTTGAAGTTACATTTAAGTTTTGTGTAAGCTACTTGCAATGCCATGGTGTGGAGCTCTTATCATTATACTGGATTACAGGAAAATGACAGCACTCTCTGTAGCATTATACTTCATGACTGGGTTGGTGTGCTATGTCAGTTGTCCTGGTCTTGACACCTTAGCCAGCTGTCTATGCTAAGAGTGTCCTAGACACATTGGAGGACTGGGCCAAAAAGAATCTCATCAGGTTCAACGAGGACAAGTGCAAAGTCCTGTACTTAGGGCAGAACAATCCTATGCACTGATACAGGCTTGGGGCTGACTGGCTGGGCAGCAGCTCTGCAGAAAAGGACCTTGGGGTCACAGTGGACAGTAAGATGAATATGAGCCAGCAGTGTGCCCTTGTTGCTAAGAAGGCTAACAGCATATTGGGCTGCACTGGGAGGTGTATTGCCAGCAGGTCAGGGGAAGTGATTTTTCCCCTTTACTCAGCACTGCTGAGGACATATCTGGAATACTGTGTCCAGTTTTGGGCGCCCCACTACAGAAGGGATGTGGACAAATTGGAGAGTCCAATGGAGGGCAAAATGGTGAGGGGCTGGGGGACATGACTTATGAGGAAAGACTAGAGGAACTAGGCTTATTTTGTCTAGAGAAGAGGAGACTTAATAGCAGCCTTCAACTACATGAAGCGGAGTTTGAAAGAGGATGGAGCTAGACTTTTCTCGGTGGTGGTAGATGACACAACAAGGAGCAATGGTCTCAAGTTGCAGCAAGGGAGGTTTAGGTTAGATATTAGGAAGAATTTTCTCACTAGGAGGGTAGTAAAACACTGCAACAGGTTACCCAGAGATGTGGAAGCTCCATCCTTGGGGGTTTTCAAAGCCTGACTAGGCAAAGCTTTGGCTGGGCTGATCTAGTTGGGACTGGTCCTGCTTTGAGCAGGGGTTTGCACTAAATAACTTCCTGAGGTCTCTTCCAACCCTAACTTTCTATGATTCTATGTCACTACTGGATTAATGTGGAAGGAGTGTGCTTAAGCTTATGCTCCCAGAACTTCTCGTGAACCAAGTAAACATTCAGCTGCTTTATCAGCCTGACAGTGCTAAGGATGACCAGTGGGACGTAAAAGGATGAGAAGAGCTAAATGGGCTCTCTGGCAATTGCTGCCTGCAGGAAGAGACTGATGAGGGAATAGGAAGGTGAAGAACGAAGAAACCAGACTGGTCAGAGGGGAAGAACTGTAATCTCATTTTCCCTATTTCTCAGCAATTGTGTTTCTGTGTCCCCAAATTAACCATTATGATAGTAATGACACCTCTGAGTAAAGGATCATTCGTTCTGACTGGTGAAGGACCTGCATAGCTCTGCTTTCTGTCTTCCTTACCCAATAAAAAGCTGAAGTCTTAACATCCAAAAAAATATGCTACATTTAACACAAGTCACCTTAGAATTCTTTATCTACAAGTAAACAGCATATGCATTGGATAGAGTTACTTTTCACTATTTCTTGAATGTTGCCAAATAAATGAGAGAAATTTCTAAAGCTAGATTGTACCAGGTACAAAAACACCCACTATTTTCATCAGCAAGTCTACAAGCAATCAGATCTCCCAAAACTCAGGAGCTGACCCTGCGCTCCTGTTGTAGAAAAGGGGAGAGTATAGCATTCATTGGAGACACTGGCTCTGAGCAAGTAGCAGACTATTCTACCATACACAGTGGTATTGGCCATTTGTTCATTTCTCTCTTCTCCCAGGTCAGGAGGAAGCAGGTTGTTGCATGTACCAGAGGCTACTTACTACTCTATAAAGTCTAGCTGCATTTCCTTACATGCTGAATCACCTGCTTTTCTCATGTGATTCCTGATTTTGGTTCATAGCCATCAAGGAGGCTACTTTTTTTCTGAGGGAACAAACTTCAGTATAAGGTGTTTTTGGAAAAAGGTTGCCTGCTGTGGTAATACAGTGGTCAAGAGATCACTAGAAGCTTGCCTATAGTGAAGGCTAACAACTCTAAATCTGGAGGGACCTTTAGCCACAGTCCTTTTCTTGATGAAATGAACAGAACAATCAGCAGAAACTCCATTACAACACTGGCTGGGACTCAGGGGAGCTCAAATCCCACAGTGCAGGCCTTAATACCCCAGGGCTAATACCAGTGACACAATGGCAGTTCCTGATACAACAGACTGACTCTTCCCTGCCTGGAAACATCCCATTAGCTTCTCAGCACTGTAGGCGTACACTGTTGGAAGCAAACATGGGCCTAAGTGTGGAGAAATGCTGGCACAAACCAGTATATACCTTCTATAAATGGTATGTTTGTAAGGCAGTTCTGGTGACAGCCACTAAATCTTTATTACAGCTTATAATATAGACATGAAAGCCAGCATGGACCACATGAAGAGGTTATCAGAAGGGAACCCTGGACTTGCAGAAAAGCATGTATTGTAAGGAAAACTGCAAAACATTTTTTAGAAGACTGCAAAGCACTGTGTGGATCCTTTTTTTGTGCTCTTTATAGCTGCTGCAGTTTAAACCCATTGCTTTGTGACCTACCCTCTGTGGCACTGGAGAACAGTTCCCTCTCTTTTTAATTGCAGCCATTTAAATTTTTGCAAACTGCTGTCATCCCCTCTTCTCCAAACTCATCATCCCTTGCTCTCTCAACCTTTATATTCCAACCCCTTTATTATCTTTATTGCTTATCCCTCTCCAATTTCTCCACATCTCCCAGAGCTTAGAACTGCACACAGAACTCCAGCTGAGGTCTAACTAGCACTGCACAGAGTGGTATAATTTTTCATTTCTTACATGCTATATTCCTGTTCATGTATTTGATTTTTTTTGGTGACTGGGTCACATTGCTGGCTTTTGTTGAGTTTGTAATTACCCAAACTCCCAGATTCTTCTCTCAAACCCTACTGCCTGCCAATCATCTCCCATTCTGTATTTGTGCACTTCTACTTTCTTCTCTAGCTGTAGGCACCTTATATTTGTCTTTGTTGGGTTTCTTTGTTGCATATACAGTAAAATCTCTGTTATCCAGCATTTAACTAACCAGAATACTTAATTAACTAGAATTTTAGCTGTGAGACGCACGCAGCGCCATGCCATGCTGCTTGCTGCACCACTCTGAGGTGTTGTGGAAACACACGCAGAGTACTTTTAGGTCAGGTCAGCAGAAGCTTTTATTCAAAAGAAATTACAGCTATAGGGGGGGATTCCAAAGTGACATGGATTTCCCAAGCACTTGGAAGGAGTCCCCCCCAAGAGCAAAAATCAGGAGGCTTATATACTTTTTAACAGTCGCTTATAACGCACGTGATCATATAGCATGAAAAGCGGCTATAATATTATTAATCATTTCTTTGCTGTAATTAGGATGGGAACTTATGGGGGGGCGAGGTTAGTTCACAAACCTCCTTCTTGTGCCTGGAGATCAGGGTTGTACATGCTTTTGCTATCTTTCAAGGCCACGGTGAGCAAAGCAGTAGCAGAGGAGTTACAAAGAACACTTTCTCTTAACTGTTCTACTGTACAGAGCCAGCAATTCTCCACAAAGCAGTTATGTCATCTTATAACTCAAATGATCAAAAGTTAAGGCATTTATAATATATATATTTTATTCCACAGATGGTATCTGAGTACACACATCATGCTGCACCGTTTTCCTGCCTGCTGCACCACTCTGAGGGTACCCACACAAGGTATCTGAATGTGCGTGCTACTCCCCTCTGCTGCAGTAGCCTGCAGCTGAGCTGCCCTGGCATTTGGGGTGGCTGACTATTATGGTATTTTTATCTGTATACTATTTTCTTTTTACAGTATATTATACTGTAATATGCTGTATATTAATTCTTTGAAAATTTGCACTACAAGTATGGCACCATCTTCCCTGAGTATAATTCTCAGATAATTGGAATTTTTAGATAACTAGCACTGTCAGTTGATACTCTTTCCTAATACGGAGATGGGACTCCAACACAAGAGAATGTGCCCACACTGAAACACATAGTCTCTAAGGTGCCGACTTGCCTTGCCTTCTGCCTGTCTTCAGATTCATGTGGATAACTACCTCTCTCTACATTTAGGTAAGAAAGTACTCTGGTATCACCTCACACTAAAACTTTTATGAAGAGGAAAACCTAGAAGGTCTAGTTAGTGTAAGACACTGATTTGAACCCCATTTAGTCATTTACACTTGCGTGAAATGAGTGTAAAAAGGTTCCCAAAAAGAGTGGTAGTTTCACATGTACCTTACAAGAATGGTAATAAACGCATAAAATGGAAAATCCAGGCCCAGACGCTTTAACATCACAGGACTAGCCACGTTGCAAAATTAAATAATACAAAGGGGATGTGTGTGCTGTGAGAATATACCTCTGGCTTTGCTGTAAATAGCTACCATTAAATATTGAACAATTAGCATGCAGTTTCTTTGATACCATGCAAGGCTTAAGGTTATGGCAGCTGTGAAACTGCAGGCCAAAACAAAGTATTTGGAAACAAGGGCCATTCCATGTGAAACCACCAGATGGCATCTTGAAATGCTGTTAGCTAATCTCAGACTTGAAATCTGACTTTTCCTCTGACCTTGGGAGCCAGTGTTTTACAGGATTATTAAGAAGGGTCTTGAACAGCCAGTTGTACCCTGAGTGCCTCCCAATTCACTGGTATGGAGGGAGGGTACAGAACACCAGGAAGGGTGTATTTTTGTATGTTCTACATCAGTGATTTTTTACCTTTTTTTCATCTGCAGACCCCTAAAATATTTCAAATGGAGGCACAGACCCTTTTAAATTGTAAGTGTAGGTATTCACATTTTTTATTTTTGACCACAGTCATCTTTTGTGGACACCTTAAACATAGTCTGTTGACCTCAGGGGTCTCAACACAAGATGCTTGCTGCTGTTCTAGATGCTAAGTGCTGTTTTTTCTGGGTGTCTAATCTCAGTGTCCTTTTCATCCATATATGTGCCAGAAAGAGGTGGCTTCACTCCACTAATCCAGATTGAATATAGGGGCCTAAAGATTCACACCATGCCATGCTATGCATCCCATAGCACCTTGCCCAGACACAAAGGTTAATGATGACTCAGAGAGAGAATCTTCCACTGTGTTACCTGTGGCGGGCCAGTAGGGGGCGCTCCCGTTTTGAGCCGCCCACCTCCCTGCGCCCGACCACCTTCCAGGCTCCGAGTGCCTCCCTTGGGGTGCCT
>JAGPOW010003648.1:41127718-41139888 GCA_030014935.1 Caiman crocodilus
CCATGCAATAGATAGTATCATAGTGTCTAGAGTCGGAAGGGACCCGGGCAGATCATCAGATACTTTGCTTTCTGGTCCCTGCACTATCTGCTGCTGTGCTATCTGTCCCCTCTCAAGTCTGCTGTGCACCCCACACAGAGGCTACCTGTGCCACTTTTGACACCTGGGCTGCAGGTTGGCCACACCTGCTCTAGGGTTCCCTTGGTTTCCTTTTTCATTCTCTGACTAATTTTTAAAGTGTGTGCTCTCTCTTGCTCTCTTTTCTTAGATTTGCTTAAGACTGTTGATGAGGCTTAAATTAACATTCTGCATCAACAGGAATAATTCCCAAGTAGTTTGGAGTCGTTTTTCCAATGAGCAGCAAGATTCTTTGCCAGGTTGAGTGACTTGATATTTTGTTGGTTTAGGTCTGCATGAACTTTCAACTCTGTTTGCAGTTTGGCAACCTTCTCACTTAGCGCCTTTCACTCTTTTTACTATCTCTAAATTCCATAACTCCCAGCAGTGGGTCTCTACCCCTATTTTGTTCATGCCTAGCCTCACCTTTGCCCTGTTCAAGTACCTTTACTTCATTAGATTGCTCTATGTGCTTGCTCTCCAGAGTCATCTTTTTCTTCTCTCTCTCTCTACTGTTTCCTGGGTTAGCGGTTCTATCTTCCCCCAAACTTGTGTTTGGCCTGCTTCAAAAACTTCTATATTTTCCACATCCTCTTCCTTTTTGGGGAACAAGTTCAGTTACCTTTTCTTCTTCAGTCTTTGGACTCAGGGTCAAACTCTTTTTATGGATGTCTTGTCTATCTGTTTAATTCTTCATGATCTCTGGCAAATGCCTGAAGGTTTTCCCTGGTATCCGGATAGACTACAACTAGGACACCAGCAAATGCCATCAGGCATTGATCCTTTCTCTTAGTACCTTCATTTTACCATCTTTTCCTTGTCTGTTTTCCTCTTTTTCCCGTTGAGCCTTTGTCCCACTTCTCCTTTATTTTGTCCAACCTTTATTTTATTATTTCTCTATCTTTTTCATTGTCAAGTAATGCTTCTTGTAGAGCACTGCCAGCTTCATGCCCTTTATTGTTGGTCTGGTGTGCCTACCAACTGCTGCTTCACAGTTTCTCTATTAAGGATTAAAAATATAGACATTTGAAATATTCTCTGTGCTGTTTCCTGCATTTGAACATCCTCCAGTAGGGCTTTTTCTTTAAGATATTTTTAAATGTTGCATCTGCTGGAAAGCCACTAATGCATGTAAATCTATTTTTGACTGCATTTTTCTATTGATCATCATTCACTTCAGGCAGTGGGTGCTTTGGATAACTTCTAATTTTAATTCCATCCTTACTTCAATAAAGCCAGACTTGGGTTTTCTCAAATAATCTAAAGTTACACTGCAGTCTTGTAAAAAGTAGCTAAACCCATTGAGTTTGAGCACCATATTTCTACAAGATACTCAACCTGTAGGTTGTACATACCAAAATAGTTTTCAACTTGCTGGCATATGCCCTCCTTCAGGTTAGAGGTATTTTCACCATCTTCATTTTTCTCCATACTCACTAATTGCTGTGGGATCTTAGAGCTGGTTCTCTTACAAGTCACCATTAATTGTCTGCTCTCCCTCTCTTCTACTATCCTTCTGTGGTTTAAAGCTACATTGTTTTGAGAACCCTCATCTATGGGAAGAAGTTCTCTGATGGTGGTCCACCCTCTTGCATCAGTCATGTAGTAGGCGCTGAGTATTAGGGCATTAAGAACCATCTAATTATTTTAATTACAACAAAGAGTGACAGGCAAGGTAAGTGGGCGGACTGCCCAGGACAGGCAGATGGGCTGACATAATTGATAAAGGGTGCAAACAGAAGTACAGCTCACTGCTGTAACTGAGCATGCTTTCCAGGAAGTGTTCTAAGTTACAATGATCCCCTGGAACAAACAGAAGTTTACTGTTGTTCTGCGGGGAGGGGAATCTAGCTGCTGGGTACTAGCCTGCAGCCAGTTCCCTTAGCAAGAGCCACTAGCAAGAGCTACTCCTCTCTCCCAGCCTGTTTCAGAATGGGAGGGGGGAAAGGGAGCAGAGGGAGTATGTAGATACCTTTAAGCGTGTTATGTATAAGTTGTATTTGGTAGCTGTGTTAATCTGAGACAGAAAGAAATACAAAACTATAGAACTCTTAGTTCAGAGATGATACCTTCTATTAGACCAACTAAGAAATCGCAAAAATATCTTTTTCTGCAACCTTCAGGGCACATGAACCCTGACTTTCAACCTCAAAGTTCCCCTGTGCAAAATTAAATTTATTTTCTACTTAAGAGGATTTTTACTATCTTGGATTTGTTCTAGAGTTTTGCATTCTTCATGTATAAGTTGTTGTATTGGTTTGGGAAGTGCAGGGAAGGAACAGCAGATCAGCAGACAAAGAAGGCTCTCTGAATAAACAAGCTTTATTGTTCTATAAGTTTAACTCCTTGGTCTTTTGAGAACTAACGTTGTACCAGGAATGGGTGTGAGAAAGATAGAAAAATGGAGCATCTTTGAATTCCAGGCGAGTTAAAGCTGTTTAGCAATGCAGCAGAAAACTGGAAGAAATGTAAGCAGAGCTTTACCATATATACGACAGCCAGTAGAGCTACAGAGAAGGAAGATCCACTCAAGTTAGCTATTTTATTAAATATAGCAGGCCCAAAAGTGCTTTCTCTTTATAATAGCCTACAACTGACAACAGCATAACGGAAAAGCTATGACACAGAAATAAAACATTTTGACAAATATTGTGTACCTGAACCAAATGAAACCTTTGAAACAATACAATTTCCACATGAGACATCAGAAAGAAGGTAAGGCAATAGAGGAGTTTGTCAAAAATATCAGACTGCTAAGCCAGACATGCAATTTTGGAGACCTAAAAGTGTCTATGATGAGAGACCAAATAGTATTGGTTAAAAAGAATACGAACCTTAGGAAAGACTGCTAGATGATCCTGAGCTTAATTTGGAAAACGCAATTAGAATGTGTGAAGCAGATGAGATAAAAAATGCCAGGCTGCAGAAGCTGGAGGAAAAAACAGAACAAGCTGAACTAGACAGGATTACAAGACTGCAAAAACCTAAGCCAACATAAATACTACAGAAAGGAGGACCTCACTATGAAGCAGGAAAGCAGAGGCCAAAGATAATTGCATGAAGAAGCAATGGTAAGCTCAGATGCTGTGGGGTTAACACAAAACCATGAAATGCCTTGCATTTGCTAAGCACTGCAACAAATGCAAAAGATACAATCACTTTGCAAGAGTGATTGTATGGATGTGCCACACAAGAAACAACAGGTGCACGCTCTAACAATGAGGAAAAGGAAGAATTCCTCACTGGCCCAATGTTACAGGGGTGTAGGTTGTAGCCATGTTGGTATAAAGACATAGGCAGACAAGGTTCTTTGGGTGAATCTGATGTCTTTATTAGACCACCTTAAATAGTTGGAGAACAATTTTTAAGCAAGCTTTTGGGTTAAAAAACCCTTTGTCAGGCTAAGGAAGTTTCAGCAGTTGGTGTGTGCTCTTCCTAGATGGAGTGAAAAGTTAAAAAAGCCAGAGGCTGGGCTGGTATGCATACAAGATAGGCAGTCAGTGAAAATGTAGATTGAGGGGTCAATGGGTGAGAGAGGGTGTGGGGGGAGGGGAGAGAAGGGGGATGAAAAGTGGAGAAGTACCTGGGAAATCAGCTGTCAGGCAGATTATAATGTGTCATAAATCCAATGTCTATATTTAGTCCATGATTTTTAGTATCCAGGAGGTTGATGAAGTGGAGCTCATAGGCTCATCTCTGGGAAGTATTCTGTAAGTTTCCTTTGAGGATCAGGACTGGGAAATTGGAGAGAGAGTGAGGAAGTTTGCTTCTGGTGATGAGGTTGGCGAGGTTCGGTGCTTGTTTGAAGGCTAGGATGGGTGGCTCTCGGAGGATCTCTTTAAGAATAGGGTCTCTTTCTAGTATGGGTTGCAATTGTTTGAGGATTTTTCGTATGGGTTCAAGGGAGGGGTGATATGTCATAACCAGCGGCGTGCGACTTGTGGGGGTTTTTCTTCTGTAGTGCAGCAGTGCTTCACATGGTATCCGGGTGGCTCTTTCAAACGTGCAATCTATCTCTCTGGAGGAGTGTCCTTATTGGGTGAAAGCCTTTTTAAGATTTATAACATTCCAGCTTCAGACTTGATGAAACTGAAAACAGCAACCAACCAAGGTTCTCTATAAGGTGCATGCGTGTGCAGCCATACACAGCTAAAAGTGTGGCCATGCACTGCCTTTTCAAGGCCGTGCACCAGGAGGGGCTGGGGCGGGAGCCTGGTGCAGGCTCCACCAGCTCCGGGGAAGTGCTCCGCTCTCC
This sequence comes from Caiman crocodilus, assembly GCA_030014935.1. NCBI lineage: Eukaryota > Metazoa > Chordata > Crocodylia > Alligatoridae > Caiman > Caiman crocodilus. Next base: position 41,132,091 of record JAGPOW010003648.1, read on the forward strand.
CACATCAGGGCCAGGGAGTGGAGCACTTCTCCGGAGCCAGCAGAGTGTGCCCCCGTCTCAGCCTCCATCCCTGCCTTGCCTCACTTTGGGGAGGACTGCTGCCTGCCCCAAGTGAGGCTCTGCTGGCTCTGGGACACTGCTCCGCTCCCCCACATGGCTCAGGGAGCGAGGCGGCACATGGCATCAAGACCAGGGAGCAAAGCAGTGTCCCCAAGCCGGTGGAGCTTCACCGGGGTAGGCAGCGGCTCCTCCCTGAGGTGAAGCAAGGCAGGGATGGAGGCTGGTGTGGGCAGCTGGCGTGGGCTCCGCCGGCTCCAGGGAAGTGCTTCACTTCCCAGCCCTGATGTGGGGGAGTGGAGCACTTCCCTGGAGCCAGGGAGCATGTGGCAGGCTTTGGCTCCAGCCCTTGGTCCCTGCCTCCAGTCCCTGACTCCCAGCTCCAGCCTCTGGCCCCTGGCCCCAGTCCCTAGCTCCCAGCTCCAGCACCTGGACCCTGGCTCCCAGCTCCAGTCCTTGGCCTCTGGCCCCCGGCTTCCAGCTCCAGTCCTTGGCCCCCAGCTCTCAGCCTCCAGCCACCGGCCCCCAGCTTCAGCCAAAGAACCTTGTCTGTCACTGACCCAAAGGAAGAAGTTCATTCTTCTGCAGATTGGACAATTACCCTAGACATCAATGGAGTAATGGTAACTTTTAAATTAGATACAGGGGCACAGGTCAATGTAATACCAGAATACATTATTCAAAAAATGAAAACTAAACCTATATACTATGAGAATAAGAAAGTGGGACTTAGAACATATAATGGGAATATGATTGCAACCAAGGGTATTTATGTACTGCATGTTAGACACAAAGGTAATTTAGTAAAAAAACAGTTTTTAACAGTCCCAGGAAAGCTAATGGGTTACAAATGTGTAAAATTCTAGGTTTGATTAAGAAAATGGATGCTATTGGGGGACTAGAATGCAAGAACATAGAAGAAGAGTGTTATGACGTGTTTCAAGGTATAGGGAAACTGTCCACTGAGTAGAAGATAGAATTAAGAAAACCAAATACTCCCACCATACATGCTCCAAGAAATGTTCCCCTTGTACTAAGGGAGAAACTGAAAACGGAATTAGTTTAGTTAACATGGACATCATGGAACAACCAACTGCTTGGGGTTCATTCACTGGTCAGAACAGAAAAAAAGATGGATCCTTGAGATTGTATCTTGATCCTAAGCAAATGAACAGGCACATCAAAAAAGGAGCATTTTCCTGTTTCCACCAAGGAAGACGTTTTTGGCAACATGGCAGAAGTTAAATATTTCTCCACTTCGGATGCCTCTTCTGGGTTTTGGTAAATTCTCCTTAAAAAGAATAGCACTAGATTATGTACCTTCAATATGCCCTTCAGAACGTATTGGTTTCATAATCTTCCTTTTGGACTGTGTTCTGCATCTGAAATATTTCACAGAAAGGTGCAACAAATGTTGAAGGTCTTGATGGAACTATGATTTATATTGATGATAACAGTTATTTGTGCTGATTGTCCTGGAAAACGTATACCTAGCCCCTATTCTCAGTTCAAGGAAGAGCTGTCAGCACTAGCTGGCATTTTGTTCAAAGGCTCACGACTTCTTGTTCCAGCACTGCTAAAGAAAGACATGTTAAACAATACATGAGGGGCATCTTGCCATTGAAAATGCAAAAGGAGAGCAAGGTGTGCTCTATATTGGCCCGACATAAATAATGACATAGAAGATGCTGTAAAGGCTTGCACAACATGCCTAAAATACAGATAACCACAAAGAAAAGAGTCCACGATGGTCAGGGAGGAGCCTGTGGCTCCATGGTATCAAGTGGGCATTGACTTATTCATACATGCAGGAAAAAATACGTATTAGTGCTGGATTATTATTCTCACTGTCCTGAAATTGCATTGCTCAAAAGCACAACAGCAAACTATGTCATAAGACACATCAAATCAATTTTTGCTAGACATGGGATTCCACAAATAGTGAGAAGAGACAACAAGCCTCAGTTCAACTGTCTTGATTTTAAAGAGTTTTCCAACAAATATAGATTCCATCACAACACTCAAGTCCTAAATACCCACAAGCCAACGGTCTGGTGGAAAATAGAGTATAAATAGTGAAGAAATTGTTGAAAAAAGCTACGGGTTCACACGCTGCCGTTTATCTGTCACTCAAATTACAGGACAGCACCCATGAAACATAGATTGTTCCCAGCAGAAATGCTGTTTAACAGGAAATTCAAAACCAGGCTTCCAAATCTTGTGGATGATGCTCATTAAAATGAAAAGCAAAATGTGAAAACATTTTTAAAATTCAACAAATTCAAACAAAAATAGTACTACCATACAGGTTAAAGGGAGTTACCATAACTGCATAACAAAGCTGTGGGGCTTATTTCAGATGGATAAACGTGGAAACAAAAAGCACTAGTTTCCCATCAAGTAGCTCCCAGATCCTATAAAGTAGTCATACTGAAAAGACAGGTGATAAGGAACAGATGACACAGCTCATAAAGGGGAAAAAAGAACCAGCATCACATGATTCACCAAAGGAAACGAGTGAACAACAAAGCAAGAAGAAACAATAGAGAGGATTGAAAATGGCACAGGAGAGACATTTGAACAAGGACACCAAACATGAACTGAACCAATAAGGATTGAGAATACAGAGAAACTGAGAAGATCATTTAGAGCTAAAAAGCAAACACAAAAACTAATAGAGACCTGTTAAAATGTGCTTTAACAGTGGGTTGAACTAAACTTCCAATGTTAGTATTATATGGGGTTATGTTACATGTAAAGGGGGGAAGATGTGTGGATACTGTTAGTGTTATGTGTAAGTAATTACACAGGCCCCAGAAGAGCAGGGAGGGTACAGTGGATCAGCAGACAAAGAAGGGTCTCTGAATAAACAAGCTTTATTGTTCTATAGTTTTAACTCCTTGGTCTTTTGAGAACTTGTTCTAGGGGTTCCTAGCTGGCTCTGGATGGTGGGGTGTGTGAATTGGAGCCTCCCCACCTCAGAGTGCTCCAAAACATCCACCTCACCCTCCAGGGGGGCTGAAAAATCCCCAGACTGAACTCCCTCCACTCTCTTCCTCCACTCCCCCACTCTGAAAACAGCTTGAGGCTAGCAGGCAGTGCAGACACAAGTTACAGAAGATGCTCTATTTTGAAACATCTTCTGACTCCTCATGCAATGAAGGATCAGATTTTCACTCAATCAGCTATGTTTAAGCTGTTTGCAGCTATGAGCCATGCGCTTGTGTTTGATCATGGCTATAAACTGCTTTCTGTGGCCAGATAGGGAGAAAATTGTCATTTCTGTCTGCACCCAAAGTGTTTTATGCATCCACAGGGAAAAGGACAAGACATAATAGAGTTAAATTGGAAGCTTAAGGTTGGATATTAGAAAGAACTTTCTAGCTGTGCAGGTGGGTTCAGCACTGGAACAGATTTTCTAGAGAAATTGTAAGATCTCCATCACTAACAGTTTTAAAGTGCCAGTTACACAAACATTTATCTGGTGTTTTCTACACAGACTTGATCATCTCCCTAGATGACCTCCTGAGGTCCTTTCTAGCTCTATTTTTTGTTGATGGACTCACAGTCTACACCTGATGTAAAAAAAGTAAGGGTTAATGGATACAAACTATTTAAAAATTATTGCTATATTTTTGGAAGTTGGAGAGACACTTGTGTTTTCCTATTAAGTTTTAAGAATCTTTTAAAAATTGTCCAGTATTTAGATGTATTAATAGTAGAGGTTAGGTTTTTCATTAAAACATGTACTACTTTGCATGGACTCTGGGTTTTTTCAAAGTTAACATAATGATAAGATAATATTGAGTTATTTGAGAGAATCAGTTCAATATTTCTATCTTTATAAAATCTATCCCAATAGATTTTTTTTATTTATAAAAATATCAGGCTGGTTGCACAAGAAGAATATCAAGCTAATTTACAGAGAAAGATGCCTGCATATTGATAATAGTTTTGTTAAAAGTTCAGTCGTATTCTTCTGCCCTGGCTTACAGACAGTCCCTCAACCTCAATTGACATCTTGAAAGCAAAAGACTAACTGACTCCTATCTTCACCACAGTACTGGGCCTTGCAATGGACCCAAATGCCTACTGTGCCATCACATCAATACAGACCACATTGTCACTGGATCAGCTAACAAGGAGTATAATATCTGAGGTTCATTTACCTGCAACTCTACCAATATCATACACATCATCACCTGATTACAGAGCTTCTCTGCTGTCTGCATTAGACATACAGGGCAATCTTTACATGTAGGAATGAACAAGCGGTGACCTAACATGGGCTACAGAAAGAAACAAAGGCCTATGGAAAAATACTTTAACTTCCCTGGACACTCTATTGCTTCGATTACTATATTTCCAGTATCAAAAAAGAGGACATCTGAGGGGAAGGTAGAGTAGGTAAGGGGAAGGAGAGAGGGGGAGGAGAAGGGGAAGATGATTGGGATGGGCAGTGATATGCCCGTGCCCTGCCTCTGCCCCTGACTCCTAAACCATAGCCCTCCCCAGTCCTGCCGGTGCCCCTCACTCTCAACTCGTAGTTCCCTGCCTCTCCCCTCCAGCCCTGCCAGTGCCCCTCACTCCCAACCCACAGGCCCTGCTCCCTGCAACCCTACTTCCCACACATCTCTCATGCGCATGCATGTGCACACACTCTCTCTGTCTCTCTGTGTCTCCTACCTGCAAGCACCTTGCTGGGGCCTGTGCATAGAGCACATGATCCCCCAACAGCCAATCACCTTGCCCCACTGCTCCCAGCCCCAAGCAGCCAAGCTGGAAGTGCCTGAGAAAAGCAGAGGCAGAGCAAAAACCCAGACATTTTCTCACATTTTAAAAACCCACCCAGACTGGAGGATGAGGGACTAAAAAAGAGAACGTCTGGGAAAACCCAGGCGTATAGTAACCCTGTCTGTTGCTATTCCCTGAACCTCAGGATTGCTATTCTCAGCTAACAGCATTTTAAAAAACATTTTGAACTAGATATTGCAGAACAAGAAATCATCCACAGATTGGATTGCATTAAGTATAGTTTAAACAGGACTACAGATTCTTAGCCCATTACCTGGATTAGCTTTTCTGACTTCTCTGTTCCTTTGGGTTATTATTTGCTTCTTGTTTGCCTCTTCCAGCACTGCCCCTCCCCCTCCACTTTCCACCTTTTGTATTCAAATCACTCACTCTATACGCTGATCTATGCTTATCCTTTTGCAGCATCTGATGAAGTGAGCTTGAGTGCATGAAAGGTTATAATCTGTATATATGTTATTGCTTTATTCTGTAAGGTGCATTGTCTACCCTGCCTTCTGTCCGACTTCAGACCAACACAGCTAACTACCTCCCTTTTCTCAGGTACAGCCAGTAAGTACTTTGCTTTGCTTAATTATTTGTGTCAGCTTTGGATTTGAAATCAAAGTCATTATAAAGAGTGAAGGCATGTGACAGATTGCTCATAGAAGGCATGTCCCTAATAGCAAAGGAGTTGGTTGTGATTAACTAACATGTTCCAATTGTATTTAACTGTGTACATGATGTCTTCAAGTCACACAGAAAGAAGTCGTTAGTGATTTTGGAAGACAGGAATTTTAAGAATATAGCTAAAAAAAAGTATCTGGGAAGGAACCTAGGTTATGAATTCACAGCACATCAGCTACTCCTTATAATTCCCTGTGCACAAAGATTTATCCCATAGTAAATGCAAGGTAGCTTGCTAAGTTTTATTGCCAAAGGTACTTGATTGTGCCTGAAATGGTGTGGTGGCTAGAGCACTGTGCTACAAAGTCAAAGAGATGCAAACCTCCTAAGGGCAAAGAGAGCCTAGAATCTGAGGCTGCCTATAGATGTGCTTGTTCATGTTCTAATTAGTTTTAATTAAAGTGCCCCTGCAAGTTAGGACACCTGATAGATCAGATGCTAATAGAGGCATCGTGGCCACCTCTACCTCTTACTCTGCAGACAGTGATGAAGCCACTTATGCCAGGTGAGTTTCCTTTAGCTAAATTAATTCTCTACTACCTAACTCTAGCTGGTTTAATAATTTCTTTGGCCTTAGCAAACCAGATAAATTAGCTCATAATCTATTATAGACTAATTCTATCCTATTCATAAAGTATATAAAAAGGATTATATGTCCAAAAGGAATTAAAAGTGGTTATTGCCTAGTTTCTGCTTTTTTTTTCTCATTTGTATGTCTGTGGAAATATTGGAGGACCTCCAATCTCATAGAATACAACTTGTATGGGAAAATAAGACTTTTAAATTAAGTTAAAAAAATCCAAGTATAGAAGACAAGCAGAAGAAAAATTTGTCATGCCCAAGCTAATCTAATTGCAATCTACTGGACAGCTCATTATTCTTTTTGTGTGTCACCAAGACAAGACTGGAAAACCAATTTATATTGATTTTCCAATGTGTACACACACACACACACACACACACACATACATTTTTTAAAACATATTTATTCTCTGATTTTTTTTTACCAGATATCAGAGGCTTCCTCCAATAGTTACCCATGTCTAAATTAACGTTCTTAATACATGACAGAGTAAGTTAGTATTTTTACCCAATTAAAAATAAATAAATAATTTGTCTCTAGGGAATTTGGACTCCCTAGAGCCACATTAATATTTTGAGACTTGAGAGAAATATACATGTTAGTGTATGAGATAATATTGATAAGTAAACTTCTAGATATTGCTAGAAATGTTTTACAAAATGTAATATAGTTCAGATTGCTAGTATCTCAAGGTTAGATACTGGGCTCATAACAACTGAATTGTGAAAGTCTTCTGGAACCTATGACAGGAATAGATACAGCAATACCTTGATTTTTCAAGACCCGAAGGCCCAGTGTTCCTATTATTAGAATTGTTACAAAATGTGCTCAAGAATTAAAAAAAACCTCCCAAAATAAAACAAACAAAAACATTCAAAACAAAATTAAACAAAAAACCACCCGCCCAAATGCATAATAATGCTAGTTAACATTTATGAAATTCAGTTTATGAAATGTACAAACCAGCAGTTGTGTAGTACAGGGGTTGTCAATGGGGGCACTTGGGAAGGCCCTAAGGGGTACCCACAGGTGGGAGGGCAGACAGGGACAAAGTGCCGCCACTCACCACCATACACTGCCACCTCCCGGGAGCAGGGCTGGGCAAAAAGTGGGGCAGGAAGCTTGCACATGGCCACCATCCTTCCTCCCCCCTCCGTTCTGCATCTGCCGGATGTACACTGATTAAAAAAGGCTGAAAACCCCTGGTATAGTATATATACGTGCAGTAATAAACATCTGAGTAATGCAAAAATTATTTGACTGTTAAAGAAGTATTCTGCTATTTTTTATGGCTTGTTCAATAATCCTGTGAATTCTTATGCACTTTAATTTTTTTTCAAGAAAAAATACGTCTACAAATGTGCACACTTTGTGACCCTTATATTTAGATTAGTAACAGGATTGACTCTGAACTGCTTGATAACCATATTGTAGGGTATAAAGTTCCAACTCAGATTATTCATTATGATGACATTAGGAGAAAATTTAATTTTATTGTGGATAAAAAATCCATAAGGCATGTCCTTTGCAATGTTAAAGAAGAAAATATCATGAAGTTGAGGATTGTTGAGTAGTCATGAGTTTATAGTATCATAGTACCTAGGGTCAGAAGGGGCCTAGAGCAGGCCATCTAGTCTGACCCCCCGCCAATGGCAGGAACGAGTGCCAGGGTCACAGGAC
>JAGPOW010003648.1:41139988-41183379 GCA_030014935.1 Caiman crocodilus
GCTTCCCAGCCAGTATGTGTGCTGGGGGTTGCTTCTCCCCAGATGCATCACCTTGCACTTGTCCACGTTGAATCCCATCCTGTTCCTGTCCGCCCACTCCTGCAGTCGGCCCAGATCCTGCTGCAGCCTCTCCCTCTACTCTGGTGTCCCCACCTCAGCCCACAGTTTGGCGTCAGTAAAATTATACCCATCAGTCCATTGTTATACCTGGTAAAGTTTAACTTCTATACCTTATAAACTTTCAGGATACACTGAAGGCATACCTCAAGAAAACCGATGCCTACATCAAAAGCTGGGAAGAGTTGGTTGCTAACTAACTCTAATAGCATTGCAATGTCAACCAAGCAACAGCCTATTTTGAGGTAAAATGTCTTGCCTTGAAGCAGAGAAGAGAGGATGGAGGAAGGAAGGTGACAAATTCCTTGTGGAAGGATTTGCAATTCTCAAGTGAACAGATCTGTACCTCAAGACCCATCAATAAGCCATGCTAGAGGTCATCCTCAAATTGAGGGATTGCTGACAAAACTTTAAAAAGATATGGATTCTAGTGTATTGTCAGCAACTGTTTGAATACCAACAAGTTGAAATATGGAGTGATTAGGATCTTTTATTGCTTGTAAGTAATACCTTAATTAAAGACATGCCTTCTAATGGAAGAGAAATCATTTTGGTTGTGGTTTGGTGATGGCTGATTGAGAACAAGTTTATTCTACAATGAAATCAAAAGCAGAAACATAATTACTTCCAGTTGTATATAAGAGGGAATTTTAAATAGTTTTACAATTGAAAATTAAAACATAAAAAAGAGAGAAAAGATTAATTAAAACCTAATAATTTTAATGGAAAACATTTTTTCTTGACTCCAATGCTTGAAGAAAATACACAGATGAAAAGATTGTAAATGATGGCCGCTCATCCGATTACAACAGAAGAGGAAGTAGCACTTTAGAACAGAAGGAAGTGGATGTAGGGCTCTTGGCCACTTAATTGATATGAACAGAGCTGGGAAGGCTGCTACCATGATTGGGGCAGGCAATTTTATTCTGGGGTTGCAGTGGAACAGCAGCACAATTGAGAGTTGCAATTAAAGTGCTGACCCAGAAAGACCCTTAGACACAACAAGGAAGTATAGACCAGCCCAGCAGTCACAGGGACCAAAAACGTCCTTCCCACCTACACTGCTGCTACTCCTCCAGTACGTGGCCAATAAGAACATACAACCTGGCTGGCTTGTTTGTCATAGAAAAGTAAGCCTGGAAGGGACCTCAAGAGATCATCTAGTCCAACCAGGGATCAAGCCTGTGGCCTTGGTGTTATGCTCTAACCAACTGGGCTAAACAGCTGCAGGAACAATCTACAGGCACACAGAGCCATGTCCCAGGAAAAGGCCTCAGCACATTTTATCTTGCATATTTCAGAGGGACATGACACAGGACAGTGGAATTTTATGTCTGCTGGATCCTGGGACAAAAAGTTTTCTCCCAAGACAAATGCAATGTCTATTTACAACCTAGGTCTAGGACCGATCCTGCGTATGCTCTTCCCCCATGACAAATTAAAATTGACCTGTTATATTTACTATTCTTTCACTAAGCTACTGGGAGGTAGCTTTCATTTACCGTGGAATAAGAATGTGTACACAGGCAGTTATCTCAGAACAACTGACAAGTGATAAAGCCCTGCCCTTGACTTCATGATAACTTGTTCAAGTGTCTCTGCCGCCAGATGCTGGTGACTGTGCTAATTGGCTTAGACAGCATTAACCTGCATATGTTAACCGATACGTTACATTACGGCTGGAGAATGTGCATGTATGACCTTCGGAAAGAGTTACCCTCCCTCAAATTGTCCCTGATATTTCGTAGAGCTTGTCCTTAAAACAAAGAAGTTACTTTATTCTTATGCTTAATATTTTCTCCTTAACTCCTTAATCTTTACAAGAGACTGATGCTCATTTGTTTGTAGTCCAGACGTGTTTCATGATTTTGGAACTACCCTATCAATCCCAGGTACCCCAACTTGACATAATTAGTAACATTCAAGAACTGGATAGGTGTTAACAAAATAAACAAATACTGTGAAATCATGGTGATTTTTTAATAAAAATCATGATTCAGTTCATGCAGATTTTCAACGCAGAGGAAAAAGAAGAAAAGGGATAAATAAAATTGCACAGGAGAGAAAAGTGGGTATGCCAGTTAGGTCTCTGCATCTGGGTTAATTATAGAAATAAAGTTAAATAATATTTTAAAGGGGCAGGCGTAATTCAAATAATACATCTGTAGTACCCTTGCGAGAAAGATTAAGCACCCCATCATTGGCATAGGCAACGTTCTTGCTTCCACACTGTAATTTAAGCAGCCAAGGTGAAGACAGACTTCAGGATTGGTATGATTGTTTTTACAAAGGCTTGTAAATATGGATATCCTGAGGTAACACAGAATACAATCTTTGGTATTTAGTCTAAGTATACAGAGATGATCAGTAGTGGTAATAAAGAATTTCAGATCCAAAAAGGAGAAGAGAAAACAGCTGTCCAGGCTGCAGTAAATTTTCATTTAAAGGTACATATGAAAGTGATATCAAAATCTTACTGAACCTCTCATCATGTAGATATGCATAGTACAGCTTAAGTGGATTTCAGTAAACCTTTACAGAACTTTATTTGGTAGGACTGAGGCATAGTGTAAGGAGATGGGCTCAGCCTTGGCAGAAGGGCCACCTCTAGCTGTCCTTGCACAATTGAAGAAATGATAGGCCAACCCTTAGCCATTCTACATAACTAAGAGACTGATGACCCTACCCTTAGCTATTTTTGCATACCTATGGGAGAGCTCTTTTAATTTGAATAGACCCCTCAGCTCTCAAAATGTGTGAAGTTTCTCATCCCAGTTCCAACCAGTTGGATCAGGTGCCAACAGTCCTTTAAACAAAAGTGTGTGCTAGACTAGATGTTTTACATAACTAAGCAGATTATTTATATGGTTAGCTGCTTTGTAAGTCAGTTAGCTGCTTGGATATAGAAGAAGGGCCTTGAGTTGTCTTGGAAGAAAAAACACCACCATGAGAAACAGGAAACCAAGAACCTGCTGGATTCCCCAGTAAGGGGTTGGTAACCTGGGCTATTGTATGAGCATCACTATCCATACATAATTATAGCTGTACAATTGCATGAATAAAATCTTAGTTTAAGAGTCGATAGATGCTCCTTTTTTCTTCCCCACTCCTGTATAATTTCCCTTTTGTGACAACAAATGGGATGAGGCACAATTTTTTTTACATACTGTCAATTTCATTGCCAATCATTATTGTCTATTAGGAACAGTATTTTGAGTAGCTTCCTTTGGAAGGAAGAGGGAGCAAAGCATTCTTCACCTTTATACTTCAATCTGAAAGACAAAAATGGGAGTTGCTCAGCTACTGGGATTTCACAAAGGATTATATGTTCTGAGAAAAATAAATCCCTTAACCAGAGATTTCAAACCTTTCTTAATGCAATTAATACAATGTTTAGTTAAACAAGATGTTTTAAGAGATTGTTAGGTACAGTTAAAGTTTTAGAACTGAGTAATATCCTTCCTACTGTGGGAAAGTAGGTGAGAATACTTGAGTTGGAGATAGGGGTAATCTTTTTCAGAGATGTCCACAAGGTGGTTAAATACAGGATTTTTGAGGAAGGAGGATGCTGCTTTGCCAGAGGTAAACAAATAAACTGGACTGGAGGGATTCTGTGGAGAATTCTACAAGTCTTCTTACCAACATTTTATTTCCAAATTGGTTCAAATGTTTTCTCCAGCTCTGTGTGGCCTTCAAACCCTTCTTTAAAAAAAACACTTTAACCTTGAAACCTACAAAAGGGAATGAAAACAATAAAAATTAAGGGGAAAATGAAAAAATATATACACATTCCTTACTTAGAAACTGTATAAGATTTAGATAGGGATCTGTAATACTTCTCTTCCTTCATGCCTGCCCCTGCCTCCCTTCCCTTTTGTTTATGGTCCTATTTTGTTTTGGCATGTTACTTTATATGTTCTTAAGGGCAGTGACCATATCTTTCTCTAATAAGACAATTAGTATACTTGTGGATGTATAAGAGACAATAATAGAGTAGTGAATACAGAGACTAAAAAAGACAAGGTTCCTTGGGTGAATCTGGTATCTTTTATTAGACCAACCCAAATAGTTAGAGAATAGTTATTAAGCAAGCTTTCCAGTTCAAAAACCTTCATCAGACTAAGGAAGTTTCAGCAGTTGGTACGTGTGCTCTTCCTGGATGGAATGAGAAGTAAAGAAGCCAGGGGCTGGCCTGGTATGACAGGTAGTCAGTGAAAATGTAGACTGAGGAGACAATGGGTGAGAGACAGGCTGGGGGGGGGTGAGGAAGGGGGAAGAGAGAGAAGGGGGCTGAAAGTGGAGAGGTACCTGGGGAGTCAGATGTCAGGCAGGTTATAATGTGTCATAAATCCAACGTCTATATTTAGTCCATGATTTTTAGTATCCACGAGGTTGATGAAGTGGAGTTCATAGGCTCATCTCTGGGAAGTGTTTTGTAAGTTTCCTTTGAGGATCAGGACTGAGAGATTGGTGGGAGAGTGGTTTTCTCGTGAGAAATGTGCCCCCACAGGTAATTGGGTATTTCTGTCTTTGATAGATTTCTGGTGTGCATTCATTCTGCTGCGCAGTTGTTTGGTCTCTCCTACGTATTTTCCATCAGGGCATTTGGTGTATTGGATGAGAAATATTACATTTCTGGAGGTGCAGCTGTAAGATCCAGGAATGCTGATGGCTCTGTTGTGGGGTGTAGTACCAGCCCAACTGCTGGCTTCTTTTCATTCCATCAAGGAAGAGCACACACCAACTGCTGAAACTTCCTTAGCCTGACGAAGGGTTTTTGAACCCAAAAGCTTGCTTAAAAATTGTTCTCCAACTATTTGGGTTGGTCTAATAAAAGATATCAGACTCACCCAAGGAACCTTGTCTGCCTATGTCCTTAGACCAACATGGCTACAACCTACACCCCTGAGACTAAAAAACAAAGTAGTCTAGAATTAAATGATTCTATAGTATATGAATCTATAGCCCTTTAGTGAAGGTTATGGTTAAATATTTTTAAATAACTGATGTGCAACTGGCTTCAGGCATTTCCTTGTGGAAATTTATTTTTCTTGTGTGGCAGCTCAAAAACTTCAAATACTTGTAAATATAAGGCTTGTCAACAGTCACAGAGGATATAGAACATAAAATTGGGGGAATAAATAAAAATCTTGAAATGAAAGATTTCTTGAATATGAAATCTTACAAATGGTTAAAAAACACATTGAAATCAGCGGATTCTTTATTTCATATATTTAAATACATAACTTACTTTTCCCACAATGGACACACAGTTATGCTATTTTTACATAATATACCCTGCCAATCAGTCAGAGGAAAGAATATATTCGTTTGCAAGAGCTATAGCTTAGCTAAAGACAATTACCCCACAGCAAAGTTGTCAAATTCACATCAGGCCTTGGGCTGAATCCAGACAGTGGGACTTCTGTTGAGCTGGACCTGCAAGAACAGCAGCTACAATGGCAGTGGGTCCAGCAGTGGCTGTGGTAGGTCTGGCAGTCACAGCAAGAGCCTGCAGAACAAACAGGGCTGTGTCACAGAGTCCTCGCTTGCACCCCTGCTATGCCAGAAAGCTATGTTCAACAGAGCCCATGGGTCCCAAATTCTGACACGGGCAACTTCTGGTAGCCCAGTGAGCCAGAGAGAACAGCACAGCAGGCCAAGTCCAGCCTGTGGGCTGCATGTTTGACAGCCCTGGCAGGAAAGAATAGGAGCATTAGCTCTACAGTAACAATTTGCATGAGGCAATGCATCATTTTAAGCAAATACGCTCACTAAAGTTATTGTTACTGTTATTTCTGTTGAAGTAGTGAAAATTGGTAACCATTTTGTGATTATTGATTTTTTTCCCCACCATTCTACCATGTTGCTTAATCCAAATGGCTATGGCCAAAATTGGGGCAATGGTATTAAGTGCCTTATAAACATGGAAGATACAAAATTTTAGCTGTTTTTTGGAATTATAAACTTCATTGCTAAACAAGAAAGAAAGATTTCTTTCTATACCTTCCTAACTTTCTGCCATCTGACACCACCAGGGAAGAGAAACTGCCTTATCTGCACATCAAAGAGCAACTCACACAATGGGACCTGATGGACCCAGAGGAACATACATCCACCTTCAGCTTCCTTTGTGCAAAATGAAGTTTATTTTCTACCTAAGGGGACTTTTACCATCTTTGATTTCCCTTCACCATGAAGAAGGGCGTGCATGCCCAAAAGCTTGCAAAGAAAGATAATTCTTTTGCTTGTTTCTAGTTGGTCTAATAAAAGGTATCACCTCTGAACCAAGAGTTTTAGAGTTTTGTGTTTCTTATAAAACACAACATATATTAGATAAATTGATTGCTATATATCTCAAGAGTTGTTGCAAAAGTAATCTGAAGCTGCTCCATCTTTTTGTTTGCTTGAAGCAGCAAGTTTCCAAAGCAGTACTGAGCTTGTCCTTGGCTACACTTGTACCTAACTGTTCATCAGCAGGTCCAGCAGCACCCATTTTCAGGGATAGGTATTTTGAACAGTGCAGACAAAGCTAAAAAGATGATTCCCAATAAGTTTTTTTGCTTCCCATTTGGTAAATTTGATATTCTAATATTACAAATGTACCTGCCATTTTACAATTTGATATTGTATATTGTAATACTGTGTGTGTGTGTGTGTGTGTGTGTGTGTGTGTGTGTGTGTTTAAAAAAAATTGTTTAAATTTAAACTGAAATTTGATGGTAAAGGTCAAAAAGATTAAATGCTGCTTTAAGTAAATGTAGTGCTCTACTACAGTGGTTTATTCAAGACAATATTTGCCATTAGCAGTCCAGTCGGGTTCTTTCATAGGATCACAGAAAAATAGGACTGGAAAGGACTTCCAGAGGTGATCTAGTTCAACTCCTTGCCTAGGTATACTGACCCCAAATGAAACAGTGCCAGACAGGGAGAAAGGTCCTGTGATCTAAGTTGTTAAATTATGTGTTCAGAATAACAAGATTAGAAAAATTCACCTTGTAGTAACCAGTGCAGAATCAGGATCCAGCTGTCATGACCACTTTTAAAGAATTGCTATGGTAAAAATAAATATGGTTTTTGTCAATAAAAGTACCTATTGTTTTTACTGCTTGGATTCAGATTTACATTTCAACCTCCATACCCATTGACATGTTTGCACTTTTACATGCATTGAAAACCCAGTAGCTTTTATGATAGGTGTGGCAGAGAAGAAGAACCTGCCACGTTGAGCCACTCACCACAGATGCCAGGATCACAAGCCAATGGGCTGCCGGCAGCAGAAGGGAGTGAGCACACGCTTCTGGCATGGGCATACCTCGTAAGTGCATGCCGGCACCAATTCACAGGGCAGAATACAGGCACTGGTTTAAAACTGCCGCAGGACAATACCAGGGAGGAACTGGAAGTGAGTTCCCTGCTTGCAGCCAGAGCGGTGTGAGACGGTGGCTTGCCCCAGCAGGAGCGACTGGTGGAGGCCTAGTGTAGAGAGGCTGAGCACCAAAACAGACTCAGAGGAGTCAGCATACTTACTGGAGCAGCGTCCATGGGAGACAAGTGCCAATGATCAATGGCAAACCTGAAAGACAAAAAGGAAAAGGAGAATAATGAAACCATGATTGAGACAGCACAGACCATGTTTAGATGGGTCCAAGTCCAACATTCCCAGCAAAGTGAAAGGGCATGTGTGACTGAATAGGAATACAGACGCTCATTGTGGATATTATCACTTCTAACCCACAACACTCTTACCGTGGCAGACTCTTCTTATAACTGAGTGAGGCAAAACAAATATACATCAGACTCGACAATGCACCACCTGGGTGGTGTTGCGTGGGGTGTAGGGGAGGTGGAGCCCCAGGCCCAAGCTATACCGCATGTACGTGTAAAGACACTGAAGGAAGAGAGGTCAACATCCTCCTCCTCAAGATTATTTTACATTCAAATGTGGCATGTGAGAACCCTCAGGGACTGTTAACAATCTACACTGCCAGCAAAACTGTCGGCCCGTAAAATAGCTGACAGTGCAAGCCAGGTGGAAAAATCTAAGCTGTGGGCCAAAGATTGGCACAAGTTTACAACAAGGTAAAAATAAACACATATTTTTGTTCCCAGTAACATTTTGAGAAGGCACATATAGCAGGCCCAGGCCCAAGAAGAGCCATGACACCCCTTTGTGGCCAAGTGACCCCTGCTCCACTCCAGCTTCTCAGGGTCCCCCCCGCCTTCTACCTCAGCTGCCATACTTTGAGGTATCTTGTAATACTTAAGGAGGCTGGCCTTCAGTCTCACAGTAAGCCTCCGTCCTTCTGCTGTCTATTGTTTCATGTGCCTGGCTAGCACTAATCTGACTCTTTAAATCGTGGCCCTCCTGGCCCTACCCACGACTTAGGGCCCCACCATTTTAAGGACAATAACTGTAGCTTCCACCTCCCCTGCCCTTGCCTCACAGATGTTACTAAATATCACTTTGGGGTCCCCCTGGCTCTACCACAACACTTGGCCTCCTCAGGTCTCCAACCTTTGCTGGGGCTCCAGCCTTTTGACCCTCTTTCTCTGGCTGTACCTCCTCAGCTCAGGTCCACTGCCTTGGCCCCAGTCCTGGTCTTGCCCACTCAGGGCACAGGCTCTGGCCCTCTCAGTGATAGCCTGCTCCCTGTTTCTCGCTCTCCCTCACTCCTTTTCAGAGCTTGAAACCCTGAGTGCCTAGTATGTGGCACCTGATATGTGGCCTCCAATCATACCATACAGGCACAATCCGGTCCTCTGGTGTTAAACTTTTCTGTAACACAAATACAAGCCAACCTCTTCCAAACTAAAATTTATCCTCACTCAGGGTCAATACCCCCACTCCAAGCCATACTTCCCAGCTTTCCAGGATAGCTTGGGTGTCTGTGTGCTGTTTTCCTGAAGTCCTTCTCTCCCAAGACCTCTTATGTTTGCACCCTGCAGGGCCAAACTGCCTTTCTTTCTTCCTGCACTGGTTTTATAGGCCTCTAAACACTAACCCTTCTGGTCACCCAGAGGGATTTCCCCTATGCCTTCTCTCTCCTGAGCCCTGAATAGCAAGCTCAACCCATTGCACTCTTTACTTCAAGTGACAGAAGCTTCTGGCTCCCTGTCACAGGACATAATTGCTGACGCATGTTTACTACCCCCCAAATACAGAAAAGAATTCAAGTTGTGGGAAAAATATAAGGAATAATAAAGTCATCTTTAGCAGGCTTAAAGTATTCATTATTTAGTTTTATAATGTGAAGAAAAAAAATTGGTTACTAAAATTTACATTAGTTCTTGACAAAGAAGTAAAATGGAAAAATTCTAGTTCATCATTTTTCAACATATTCACTATCTTTATGAAAACAATTTTTTTGCATAATCAGGTGCTCTGAAATGGATCTGGAACCCCAGAAGGACTTTCCCAGAAGGGCTGATCTAGACTGGCCAACATAGCGATGCCTAAATCACCTGCACATGAAAACTGGAAGATCAAAATATGCTGCACCTGGGGAGGAAGAACCAGCAGCGTACCTACAGGCTGGGGAACTCCCTTTTTGTCAGCGCAGAGGCAGAAAAGAATCTTGGAATAATTGATGCTTAAATGAACATGGTCTGAGAGTTTGGGAACACGGTCAGGAAGGCCAACCACACCCTGTCATGCATCCACAGAGGCATCTCAAACAGGTCCATTGAGAGGGTCCAGAGGAGGGCCACCCACATGATCAGGGGGCAGCAGGACAGGCCCTATGAGGAGAGGCTAAGGGACCTGAACCTGTTCAGCCTCCACAAGAGAAGGCTGAGCAGGGGATCTAGTGACCTGTTACAAACTAGTCAGAGAGGACTAGCAGGCATTGGGGGAGTCCCTGTTCCCCCAAGCACTATCAGGAGTGACTAAAAATAACAGTCACAAGCTGGCAGAGGATAAATGTAGACTAGACATCAGGAGGCGCTACTTCACAGTCAGGGTGGCTAGGATCTGGAACCAGCTTCCAAGAGAAGTGTTGCTGGCTCCTACCCTGGGAGTGTTTAAGGGGAGGCTAGATGAACACCTTGCTGGGTTGTTTGACCCCAGTACTCTTTCCTGCCATGGCAGAAGGTTGGACTTGATGATCTGTCAAGGGCCCTTCTGACCCTACAAACTATGAAACTATGAAAATAAACATGATCAAATGCAGCTACTCCAGTGACATAAATATATGCAAGTGTGGTAAAGTCCAGGTTATGGAGCAACTGCTCATTTGCCGAGTCCTTGGTGAGATCTGTAAGAAGGACCTCGCTGCAGCAAGGCAAAGAGCCGTCACTTAGGCACAATTATGGAAAAACAGGAGAACATCTTTCAACATTTTGATATATTCGGAAGTCTCTGATATCTCAGTTCATTGCAGATGAGAGGAGGCATTAGTGGATCTAGGGTGGGTGCAGTGGTGCAGTCACACACCCCTTTGACTCTGCTTTACTCAAACTCCAATCCAACTGCCTGGGAGGAGCAGAAGCCATTCTGTTCAGCCAGCACTGAACGAATCAACTGACTTCATGGCTCATTGTCATATCCGTGATTCCTGTTCATCTCTCTCCACTCCACAGATGTTAAAAACCCCATTACTGCCATCCCCACCATGTCAAAAACTGAGACACAAACTCTTAAAAATCAAGAGATGTGGCATGGCATGTAAATCATAAGATGCTATTTTTGAAAGGGGGGGTAGAGGGAGCCTGGTGTATGTGTAGAGTTTGAAGCCCAGGAAGGGTAGGTCCCTGCACACCCTGGCAGGATGCAGGGTACTGTGGGTCAGGAGTGATGGGCATCAATAGGCCTGGGGAGGCTGTGTCTTGAGAGTGAGCGGCAGACACACAGATACCCAAAGACACAGACAAGCAGATTGGTTGGGTCACGGGTAGTGCAAGAGCCACGGGTGACTTGTCCAGAGGCATGGGGGGGAGGGGAGACAGACAAGATGCCTCCCCACCACTGCATGCACCCCCCAGGGGAGACACAGGGGCACATGTACCCTGGATTTGTGCACAGAGCAGAAGCAGGCTGGGGCTCTGCACCCTACTGCATTTACCCCAGGAACCATGCAATGCCATGCGTGCATCTTGCTGTGCACTGGGTGAGCAGGGGACATGCGCTGTGGCCAG
Organism: Caiman crocodilus; assembly: GCA_030014935.1. Classification (NCBI taxonomy): domain Eukaryota; kingdom Metazoa; phylum Chordata; order Crocodylia; family Alligatoridae; genus Caiman; species Caiman crocodilus. The sequence continues at coordinate 41,151,242 of JAGPOW010003648.1, forward strand.
CGTGCGGCTTAGCAGGCAGCAGGAGGCATACATGGAGTCGCACAGCTCCCAGGGCTAATAGTGGACTTGGAAATAGTGGATCTCAATTTTTCATGGCATTACTGCAACCCCCTCGCCTGTTTAAAAGTCCTGATGTTCCATTAATCAAATTGTCCTTTCTCCTGTAATTGTGTTGTTCCTTAGCCATTCCTGGTAATGTCACTCTTCTGTTTTACAGCCCTACAGATTGCTTAGCTCTAGTTCAAAACCTTACCTCAAGTGTTGTAATATTAACTCAGATGTAGAAATGACTGAGTGAAGTACTGGAGGCACTGTCAAGATGCTCAGTCTGAATCAGAGATGTACACATAATAAATACAGGACTCAGTATCTTTTGACAATTTTTTGCCCAATTTGTTGTGTTTTTTTAAACCTTATATATACCCGAGGAAATTAGTGCCGATTCCAATAATTATATTTGTTTTCCCTTTGATCATAAACTGAATAATGTAATGTTAGCCTCCTAATATATTAGTAAAGCTTCTAGTTCTCTTTAACTGGAGACCAAAGTGTTATGTTGTATGTGATGATGATGATGCACCATATCATCTGCACTCCCCTTTTCCAAATCTTAGGTCTGCCCATGAGTTGAGGAAATTAAGAAGCCTTTTATTTCTTGGTCATCTACATATATTCACAGAAGCTGAAAATTCAAAACAGAGGAGTTTACATGAAGTAATTTGTTGGCTTTATTTCAGTTCCAGGTGCACATAAACCCACATCACAAAAAGCCACCATAATAACTATGGTTAAAATGCATACTTCATAGTTGTCCCAGTAGGCAGGACAGGTATGAATCACAACACAAAAACAGAAAAGAGCTGGTCTTTTCTGCTCTCAGGAAGAAGCATGGCTACAGTGGTATGAGGTTAGTCTGCTTAGGCTTGAATTGTGTGTTGATTTAGCACTTTATATGAATACCATATTCATTTAAAATAAAATGATAAAAAATGATCTGGAAAATAGATCTATCCATCTAAAAAGTGTGAAGGCAGTAATTACAATATACATGTCTAGATACGAGTAGAAAATGTAAATCTATACAAACTACCTGTCACTAAATAACGAATAAAATGTTGTTTCCTGTATAGTAGATACTTGTATACACTTATCTTGCATTATATTCTGCTATTGTAAAACAGATTCATAAAGAAAAAAAACCAAAGTATCACTTGATCGGTTAAATATTGTTATACCTGAAAGTGTTAATGGCTGCCATCAAGTAGGTCTTTAGTTTATAAAGGATCACAGACCTTGATTAAAGCTAATGAATGTACTAATGACTTTTCTTCCAGGCTAAAGAGAAGAGTTAAATTCCTTCTATGTAGTGATAAATGAAGACAACAGAAGGCTATTGCACAAGGTACTGCACTGCATAAAAAGCTGAAACTAGGTACAGCCAGAGAATCTGAGAGGTTTTGCAGGGGGAGTGGGGATTGGTTTGGTTGCTAGGGAATTGTTTAGCAACCTCTCTGTTCAAGAAAAACCACAACAGCAAAAATGGAAGTCGTGCATATGTCTCTGAGACGGAAAGAGGTATTGCTCTTAGACATGACGCTAGATGGTATAAGGATTTTTGAGTAAGGAAGCTGTCTGCTGAGGTTTTTTTCCTTTTTTAATAAACAGGGTTACGCCAAAGATGACACATGACTTACATTACCAATCTTTATCTACTTAATAGAAAAAGAATGCTAGGCCCCTAAGTCCCTCCAAGGCTGCGTTAAACCAAGTTAACACTCTCAGCCCAAACAATCTGGCAGGGATTCACCAGCATCATCTATCAATTTGGCAATACAGCACATAACCTATTCACTTTTTATGCTCACAGCCAGATGGACATAAATAGCGAAGGAATTCTTTACCAATATTTCTTGATGATGGTGGTCTGACTGAATTTAAAAACCACAGAAAAAGAATTGTTGCAATTATTGATGCCTTCTTTTTTTTCAAAAGTGACTTATTTTAAAAGGGTTAATTAAATAATTCCATGTTCGTCATCCAAAAACAGAAGGACTAGGACTACTGCCATAAAACAACACTTACATTTTACACTGAGTTTCATACATGTACTCATGCTGTAATCTAATGTACTATTATTCCTTTTAATGCTTCCTTCCCATTTCTATCCATCTAAGAATATTACTTTTCACAACTGCCTCGTGGCAAATAAATGAATGTTAAATCAAATATTATTCATAAATATAAAGGCATGTGAAAAATAATTCCCATTTAGAATATGGACGTATTCACACTCAGCAGCCCCCTCCCTAACATAACCCTATTATCTCTTATTAGTGGTCAAGTCTAACACTCTACAAGGAAAAAAACCCAGTCTTTTGTCACATTAGAGAAACAATGACCATATTAGATCAAGCAAGTAAATGAGATTGCAAAGGGAAGAGAAAAAAATGACTGTACTGTGATTTTACTAGAATAGGCTTGAATGCAGTTTATGTTTGTAGAGCATTCAGAAAAAGAACAAATTACATATTCATAAAGAGACAAAAGGAACATTTGATTTGTTTTAATTATTGCTGGCTCTCAGACAAAAGCTTATTATAAAACAGGCAAACAAAAGGTTCTATATTTATATCATATACGTTGGTATGTAATAACTCTGCTAGAAAAATTTGCAGTTTCAAAGCAATAATACTTTTTCTTCATTTTGTTCTTCCAAAATTTTTACTTCCTTTGTCAATACACCTAATCAGCTGTAACAAATGTATCTATTTTTCTTTATTTTCTCTGGTTAATCTTGGACATACCTCCATATTGTATATTTATATTACAGTCCTCACTGTTTGAAAAATCAATTCTTAAAATGCCATTGCATTTTAAAAACTGATTTAAAAAATAAAAGCATAAACGGTAAACTCTCAAGACAGAGATTTTTACTGATTTCTGTGGGTGCATCTACACAAAACGATTAATGCACAGTAGACTAATTCTACTGTGCATTAGCGCACACGGCAAAAACCATGCTAATACGCTAATGTGCAGTAATATTAGTCTACTGTGCATTAAGCATCATACAAAAAGCATGTGATTGCGCTAATGCACAGTACAGCAGCCTACTGTGCATTTTAATACTTGACTATACAAGTACTAAATTTAACATGCAGTAGACACTGCATGTTAACCTGCAGAAGCTTGAGAGGGTGAACCTGTGAAAGAGGAGGAAGTGGCTTATACTAACAGCACTCATCCATCACAAAATGTGTGAAAATTTCAAAAATTGATACCACTGCTCTCTAGATGCTTCAAAGATTTTTAAAAGTCTGACAAGCAGTGCTGTGTATTTCTCCTTTTCATTTAAATGTCTTCATTGCTGGAAGGAAAAAATCCTATTTTTTAAATATTTAATGTTCTTAAGGACCTACTCACTACATAGGATTGTTCTTAAAGCAAAGTATCCCTTTTTCCAGTCTCTCCTACTGAAAAATTCTGTTCTACATCATTCAACATGCATCCCTATGTCTCTCCTTGACATTACTACTTAGAGAGTTCACAGAAGTTAGCAATGTAAAAGACAAGGAATGCCCAATTTGGTTAACAGAGGATGGCTTCCTATTGCCTGCGTGTCTTTTGCCTAGCTAAGCTTTAAATGTACCACACAGAGAAAACGTGCTTCAGCTGTTCTTTCTTGAGAAACAATTATTCCTTGGTTTAGAGTAAATATCACCATCAGTATGTTTTTCTCCGGTAGAGAAGTCTGTAGAAATTCTCCCTTAATCATCTGCCATTAACCCACCTTACTTCCCAATGTTATTCCAAATTAATCCTCTCCCGTCTCAACGTTTTCATCATTCAAGCGTTTCTATATGGTTGCATGCCAGGTACACGTGGCCCAGTCAGGAGCTTCGGCCTGTTTCCGTTTTATTTTTTAATTTTTTTTAGCTTTTAGGGCCTTAGGATTTCTGTTTGGCCCACTGACAGCATGACACCAAGTAACTTCCCTGCCCTGTGCCACCACATTTACCCCCCACAACCCACATAAAAAAGGTGAGGGTGTGTGGAGAGAGGTCGGGGCGGGGGGAGGCACATGCGACTCCTGCCCCAACCCGACCGGGGGGAAAAGACCTATGCTGGTGGGCGAGGGGCAGCCCCCGCCTCCCCTCAGGGCTCGCCCTGCCCAGGCAGTTTACAACGCTAGGTCCAACGGCCGCGCGCGCCACCGAGGGCGGGGGGAAGGGCAGAAGCCAGCGGCCCAGGTCCCGCCCCCCTCCCGTGGCTCGCACAGCATGTGCACGCGCGCGCGCGGCTGAAGGGAGGGAGGGAGAGACAGAGAAAGGGCGGGGCGGGCGCGCGCGCGCTACTCCGTGACCCATTTCACGGAACAAAGGATGTGGCTGGAATCTCAGCGTTAGACTTAAAATGGCGCCGGCGCGCGGCTCCCTCCCCCTTACCCATCTCACCCCGCGCGGGCGCCATAGAGACGGGGCAGCTAGAGCGACTCCTCTCGGCGCCTTCTCTATCCAGCCCGGGCTCCGCCTCGCTGGTTGGAGGCTGGCGGGAGGAGTGACGTCATGGAGACCGAGGACACGGAGGACTCCAAGAAGGTGCGGGGGGGGCTGGAGCCGGCTTTCGGCCCCGTGGGCAACCTCGAGGGGAGTGCGTGGTGAGGGGGCTGGAGCGGTCTTGGCGTGGGGAAGAGGAAGGCTGGGGGGAGCGGGAGAGAGGAGAAGGAGGCAAGTCCCTACCGCGCGTGCGCACAACGGCGGTGGCCCATCCTTCCCTTCCGCGCGCACGCCCTGGCCGGCGCGTCGAGCCCCTCGTGGCCCAGCTGGAGGGCGGCTCGGGCCAGGAGGAGCCCCGGGGCCTGTGGGGCTGTTACCTGTGCCCGGGCTGCTTGCGTCTTCAGGCACAGCTGCCTCAGGCAGCGGCCACTGGCTCCGTGGCTCGTTTGAGGGCCGGGGGGCACTGGCTGGCTGGCTCTGCCATTGCTCCGCGGGCGCTAAGCACGCCTTGACTTCCTGCATCATGTGGGCCTGTCTGCCAGGCCATGGAGGAAGCCGTAGGGGTGGGAAGTGACCTTGGGCTAGTGTGGGGCTGCCTTGCGCTTTTTTGCTCACGTGTCTGGGTAGAGTTTCACTAGTCAGTATCCACAAGCTCTTTTGACCTGGGGGGCATTTGGTACTGGCCCCCATACTGTGCTCGGTGCCCCCTTCCTAAGGTGTCAGGAGGGGTTGTTGTTATTAGTGCATGACTGCGTTCCCTTCCTTTCTGTTATGATTTGTTGGACAAATAACAAAATTTGCCTGTCGGGGGTGCACCAGCACTCTAGGAGGAGTGCATGTGCACCCCTACACATTGCTACTGATTTGTCCCAAGGAATCAGTAGATGTGTTTGTAATAGGCTCCCTTCTTAAGGGAGGCTTATAGTTTCTCAGTACACTGTGGCACATCCTCCCCTTTGGCACATCAAATAGGCCTATGTCAGACGTTGGCCAAGAACAAACAAAGGGAGAGTGAACTGGGTCTGATCAGGGTTTTTCCCACTGTTCTTCTCCCACCTGCAGCCTCCAGCATTGAAAACCTGTTAAGATCTTAAATGTTGAAGATGAATGTTATCATAGTTAGGGCTGGTCGTATCTAGTGCAATTCCCTGCTCGAAACAGATCCATCCCCAACTAGATCATCCCAGCCAAAGCTTTGTCTAGCCGAGTCTTAAAAACCTCCAAGGATGGAGAGTCTCCAACCTCTCTGGGTTACCTGTTCCAGTGCTTTACTACCCTCCCAGTGAAAAAATTCCTCCTAATCTCTAAACGTCTCTTGCTGCAATTTGAGATGTGTTCCTTGTTCTGTTGTCTACCACCAGAGAACGGTCTAGTTCCATCCTCTTTCAAACCCACCTTCATATTGCAAAGAGGGACAACAGGACTTCTCAGGATTAAACCTGCTTTGCTCTATTGTCTTGTTCTAGTCGGGGTACTATGTGCCCCCAGGAAGGGCTGACTGCCCTCCATTGCTTTGGGCATCTACAGAACTTGAGTTCACCTTCCCAAATTCAACCCCTACAGGAATGAGATCCACTTGCCTTCTGCTTGCTAGGACAATAGTCCTGTATATTTCTTTGGAATGACCTGTGGAATAAGGGATTCAGTATCCCAAAGGTGTCTTAATAATGCCCCAGGTTAAAATTTTCTATAGAGTTTTGTAGAATGAGTGGAGTATAGAGGGGGTCTGTGTCTTATTTCTAACATCTCTTCTTTTGGGAGGGCGGGGGGCAAAGTCCTGTCATGAAACTGCAGCAGCGGACAAAAATAGCATTTTAAAACTATGAATCATAGGGTACATGTGCAGTGTGCATGCCTCCTTAACAAAAGCACTAAGGTATCAAAGGTCTGTTTCCATGTATCACTATTTGAATTATACCAGTACCATGTGTGATATGACTACATCAGGGTTTATTATTTATGCCTTACAATAAATCTCATCTTCTGTACCATCACATGTTGGTCAAATACAGTTCCATTCCAGAATTTGTAATTAAATGATGCTAATTGACTTCATAATTACTGTGCACACTGTTTGGAAGACCTAAAGACTTTAAAACAACAACGCAGAAAAATGCAGAAACTTTTTTTTTTTACATAATGAACAAATACATTTAATCGAAGGAAATGCAACAATTCCATCCTAACTCTGACCCCTGCCACTATTGGGGCCTTTTAATACATGTAATTTTATTGTCTGTTAACTTTATTCAGAACAGAAGATAAAGGGATACATATAGAAGCTCTTATAAACGTAACATTATAAGTGCTTGTATCAGTTGACAGCAGTCTTGGTAATATTTCTTCCAATCACCAATTTTGACTTACAGAAAAACGTTTTTCTTCTAATGATTTTAGCACAAGATGAGGACCAGCATCTAAGGCTGATCAACACTGCTTTTTGCTTGGACTTTCAAGAGGATGTTGCTCTGTTCCTTGAGGCCCCTGAGAAAGTCCAAGCCTGCATAAAGAATTGTGTTAGAGATTATTTGTGGAAGAATTATGTTGATCCACATGGAGATTGCTCCATTATAAAATATGTATCTCTTCAGTTCGAAGAAGGCCCTAATTTTTTTTTTTTTAATAATCTGCCTGTTTCAGTTTATAAAATGACTTAGGTTGGTAACTACACTGTCAGTTAATAACCATAACCATTTTTTAGACAAAAATATTTTTCTTTTAGAATTTCAAGGGAATGCAAATTAAGATATAATTTATTTATCATATTAAATTAGATGGATGGTCACCGGATGGTTATAATTAAGGACTGAATGGTTCTGCCCAAATTATCTCCTACTAGCACAATCCTCCCCATGTTAGCTAGTTGTGAGGTGCTTGTGCAGCACAGGTAGCTATCCCAGTAAATGATAGTAAAATGGGCTTTCAAAATTAGTAGATTAAGTCAGAAGACTGCAGTTCTAGTGTTGACACTACATCTTGTGCTAGAATAATAGCTATACAACTGAAATTTGTAGTGCCATAGCTAGTGTGTCAAAAACATGGCTGCTACTGATTATTTTCATCTGTGTATCTCACTGTATTAAGTAGCGTTGATTAGTGTTATACTCACTGTAACGTAGGTCAAGTAAAGATATGAAGCAATATGTATAAAAGCAATGATTGATAAGATAGATAAAATAATGGTTGATAAAGCCTGGGTCAGTGATCTTGGAGTTTATTGCAAGCTGTGCTACAAACTTCTTTCATGATAAATAACCTTGGAAGTCCTGGGTATTTTTGTTACAAGAAGATAAAATTAGCCTTCCAGTGGATTGAGGTGACATACTTAATGCTAGAATGTTATATAGTGTGTTGATATAATGGTACTACACAGGAAATGTATTATGATTTAATTAAAATCAGCCTAATTTATGAGGGCTTACAGTGAATGAATGTTTCTGATAAAGTGTTCAGATTGTACTTCATATACACTGAATTGTACAGAGAGCAAGAATCATTGCTTCAATTCAATTTGCTGCTCTTTCTGAACTATGCCAAGGATAAATTTGGCCTGTCTGTTTTAATGACATGGTGTTTCATGGTGGTGCTTTGTTTGGATAAAAACAAAAATTGCTGAGATTGTTTAAAGTTTTGAGGAGTTAAAATAAAAAAATATATTTTTGTGTAACGTGTGTATAGAGAACCTGTTTGTGGGGAGAAGGGATTAATAAAAATGAAAAGGAGTTGAAGGGTTTAATTATAGTGCATCCTGTCTTCAGAAAATACTGGACTAAGACTAAATATTTTCATAACTGATTTTTTTAAATTATTTTAGTCCTTTAAGATTTTAGGAATCCTTGATGTCCAAAAAGTCCCCTGTGCACGAGAATCAATACTCTATGGGTCACTGGGATCTTTAGTTGCAGCCACTGGACATTTTTTAGTCACCAGTGAGTATTAATTCATTATCATTATTTTCTTTTACATTTTTGGCAAGAAGTCTGAAAAAAATCAAATAAAAATATTACACTGTTCTAGTTAATGAATTGTACAATTTTGCTTGCATTTCACTTTCTGCTTTTTATTTTTCTTTTCAGGTAGAGTGAAAAGATCTTTTGACTTTGGAGTAGGAGGTTTTATTTTAACAACCTTAGGATATTGGTATGTAAAGTGTTCCTTCATTTTGACAGGCTGAAAACGTTTTCATAAAATCTTAGGCTGTTTCCGTGATCTTTCATGCTGTTCTTCCTACATGATGCTGTTAGCCATGTGTCCTTCCACCCCATTTATATGCGTTCCCAAAACTTACGCCCTCAGAGATGTTAAAAGTTTAACACGTACATTACAAAAGTATTACAAATACATCTCAAAAATCATCACTACATTTAAATGGGTCTCCCAAGAAATCAGACACCCATGTCCTATTCTTAACTTTTCATCTGTGTCTGTTGTAACATCTTCCCATTCTGACTTAAACTTTGATCTTGCAAATACTTGAATAGGTACTACTCTTTACATATATGAGCAGTCTCCTTTGAAATTAATGGAACTTTTACACATTTAAAATAATGTGTGCGCTGTGCCAGTACTTGCATTAATGCTGATAAAGCATTAATATAATAGTATAGTATAATATTATAAAATGCCTGGTGTATATGGTTTCAGCACTAAGCATTTGAACAGCTATAATGCAATGCCTTCACTCAAGTGAAGCAGGGAGACATGGTTTGTTTTTCCTTCAAGGTTCTCTTGCAGATACAATTATGCAAAACTAAGGATTCAACAAAGAATTATCCAAGAAGGAATGAAAAACAAGATTATATATGAAGGCACTCAGTTTGACCCGGAGATAAAAGAAAAGAACAATCAAGGTGGCAATTAACCTATTATTGAGGGACACAGTGGACAAGTGCAGTTTGGTGGGTTCTTAAATAGCCTTCCAGAGTTACCTTTCCTTGTAAGATGGAGGAGAAAAAATCAAATCTGTTAAACTACTGCCTCCCCCACCCTTCCCCACAACAAGCAGTTTAAAGAGAATATATTAAAGAAAGTAAATATGGTTTTGTATGAATAGGAATGACTTTTCAGTCCCTGGCCCACTGAGTCTAATAGAAATTACTAATTTTGTTCAAGATTGTGGAGGACTAATGACAGTGTTTCTGAATTGTTTAATCAGCATTGTATAACTGCAAAAATGACCTAGTTTTGGTAGCATCATTTTCCAATAAAAATAATGTGTTATCCATGTTATAACTTTCCTATATCTCTACATAAATCTTGTACTCATTAGTCATTCTTAAAATTAAATTCAGTGTATATGTCTGAAGTTGTTTCATAAAAAACATGTTCCTGCTTGAACAGGAATATTCTGCTTTACTGCTGCAAAATAAATAATGGAAATGTTCCTGTTAAGTCTTATACTTATTTGACTTCAGGTTGTACATTCAGAAAGTTGGCAAGTTTTGTCAGTAGTACATTGACATTTAGATTGATAAATATGCATGGGACTAGTTTAGCTATCTTAAACTGGATTCATCTACACAAGACCTGTACTGCAGAGTAGACTATTTAGCTTCACAGTAAATATTGCATGCCTGCCTATGGGCCCCTATTAGGCTGGAGTAAACTGACTCTGCAGGGAGGTAGTACTTGTAAATACAAGTACTATCCTGCTGCAGAATTTTTTACTCTGCAGCACCACACATGTAGACACCGACAGGGCTGGCTGGGGCATTAGTGTGCTTCACTGAAGGGGCTCCCTGCCAGCTAGCCCCACACAGAAGCTCCCTTGTGCCCCAGCCAGTCTTTCTACAGCACATTGAGTCAGGAGCCCCAGCCTTGTGGGTTGATCCCCCTAGGTCCCCTGCCAAGCAGAGCTGCTCCAGCTCAGTTCTGTGCTGCAGACCTAGGTACATGTGCAAAAGGTGTACCTGGAGCAATAAAATCTGCTATGATAAGCGCCAGAGTTTATTGCTTCACATTAATTGTAGATGTGCCCACTAGAAATAAAATCATTTAACTAAATTCATGAACAGGACTCTGAACTACTCTTTTTGTAACTCATGTTTGGGATAATTCAACACATTATAAAACTTTGCTTTCTCTTTACAGAACATTTGCAGTAGTTTGTGTTGAATTACAGTTTAATTGGCAGAGAAGTATTTGTTTGGCTCTTGTAACAGTAATAATGAGTTGCATAAACCACTGTTTGGTCATTCATTTATTTTGAAATGTGCAGAATAACTACAGTTTTTGTTTTTAAACCAAATCTTTTCCTTTATACTTGGCATAACAAATATCATAGTTAAATTTAAACAGTACTATAAATTATAGGTTAAAAAAATGATGGAGGCACTATTGTATTGTTGAAAAAAACAAATCATGGCATGGTTTCCCTCTGTTAGTGAACTAAATCTGTGAACTAACTTGACTGAGACATGAGGGGCACAGACCAAAGTGAAGCTCCCCACTGAAACTCAGAACGCTTTGCAGGAAGCATTCTGAGTTGCAATAATCCCCTGGACCAAACAGAAGTTCACTGTGTATTCCAGAGGGAGAGAGGAATATAGCTACTGCCTTTGAGCCTAATGCCAGTTTCCCCTAGCAGTGTCCCCTTCTTGCCAGGCTACATTGTTTTCAGAATTGGACTGGGTGTGGGGGGCGGGAAAGGGGAGCAGAGGGAGCTCATGCTAGGTGTTTGCCAGCTGGTGCTGGAGGGTGGGGTGGGTGAATTGGAGCACCCTCGCCCCACCTCAGGGGCAGGGGGACAACTCCAATACATCTGCCCCACCCTCACAGCAGGTGCTGAAAAAACCCTAAGTCAAACTCCCAGCCCTCCTCCTCCTCCTAGCCTGAGCCAGGGACAGGATCACTTCGCTGCCACCCACGAGTCGCAGCCGCTGCTGTGCTTTGGCTTGAGTGGGAATGAGGGTAGCTGGGAACTCCTCCAGCAGGCCTGGTGGGCCAGGGGGCTGTGGGTCCAGAGTGAGGGGCACCAGCATGGCTGAAGGGGCTGTGGCTTGGGAGTGAGGGCAACAGCGAGGGCAGGGCACTGGCATATCAGCATTGCTCAGTGCCACAAAGCAGGGGTGAGGAAGGAAAGCTGCAGCTGGACTCATGTCCTTGTAAGCGTAGGGGGCAGGGGGACCTCTGATTTTTTCTGTGATAAAAAAAAATGCCAAAATATGTAAGTATTTAGAATTTATTTTATTATAACGATTGAGGCAGAGGTAGGCTTCCAAATTTCTTTAAAATTGTAACTATTTAAATAAAACGTGTTAAATTGATACATACATATATAGTAAGTTTCATTTTAATTACGGAAAAACGCAGATTTTGGGGTATTTAATCAGAGAATTTTTAGTTTTTAAACAAAGAAAAACCAGAATCCCTGAGCATGGCTATAGGCTGCTTTCTGTGGCTAGATCAGATAAAAACTCATTTCTCCTTGCGCCCAAGGATGCTTAGTGACTCTCAGAAGTGAGCACTACTGCACTATTGCTATTCAATAAATAACTTTTGGTCTAAAGTAATTACTTGTTTCTATTTTTTAACTGATCTAATTATTCTATGAACTGAATGGTTTTTGTCTGTCTCAGAGCTATAATGTCACATATGTGTATGTTAACTGCTTGATTCTCAAGTGTTTCAGTTGTCAGTGTAAATCAGTGCAAATTCCTGCTTGACACACTTCAATCTGAAAACATTTATCTGTGCCAAAATACTTTCTGTGAACATACAGTTTAAAGCATTGAACAAATTTGCAGCCTTTTTCAATTTTAAGTAGATTTAAAGTCAAATACAACAAACTTCACTTTACATAATTTAGTCTCCTAGCAGACTGAACAGTCAATTTTTTTTCTTCTTACTTTTCCATTTTTCTTCTCATCTAATCTTATTTGGGAAGTTAAAAAGTAAGACTAAGTTTTATTTTTTTAAAAGTTTGTTTAATGTTTTATTTAATAAATAAACAAACCAATCTTTGCATATACTCAAGTGATCTTGCAATGCATTTTTTTTCTGGGTTTCCATAGTTTACCAGGAAATCAGTATATGCTCTCACACTTAGTCACAGAAAGCCATCCCAAGTCAGAAAGGGATGCATTTCTAGTCTAGTTTTGCAGTTTTCCCTCTCCCTAGGCTTCTGTCCAAACTAGTTGCGACATAAAGCAATTAAGAATGACACTGGAGAAACTCACTAAGTACTGAACAGTGCTTAACAAACTTATTTTAATACATAGCTGAGTTTCTTTTCTATCTGACAGAACAGAGAAAGTTTAAAAAAACAGAGAAAGTATAAAGGAATTTCAGCCTAAGTTTAGAAGTTGGAGCTTTTTTTGGTTGAGGGGTCCTAGTTAAGGTAGAAAGACAAAAGTTTGCAAGTGAGAATTCACACTTGGTAAAGAGTAGTGATCGGAAAGGAATGAGGTATCACCAGGCTTGGTTGGTGAGGGTTAACACACACAAAGCAGTGATCAGTAATTAGAGATGAGTTTTTCCAACAAAATGGCATCTGTGGGAATAACTAACAAAATGTTATAATGTAACATTTTATTAAGATTGAAATCAAAGAGAGTGTATGTGTTGATTGACTGACCTGGTATCTAGGGTCTTCAGCGGTGTTAGATGCGACACTAAATTGGGGGAAAGGGGTGTTGATCCAACTGGACTGGAGTGTCAGGTAACATGCTTACATCATGCAATAGATCTAATCAAGTTATATTTTTTCTGAATTAATATATATTAATTAGTTAACCCATCATATAAGGTTGAACTATCTGTCAACTGAGAAATGTATAATTAGGCTCCATATACTCATGCCAAGGTGACACCATTTGGACCCTTCCATTTACATTTTAGCTTTTAAATAATGCTATTGCTTTTGTCATTGTTCTATTGAAGATACCCTTCCATTGAACTGAAAATGCCTCTAATTGACAAGTAACAGAAAATAGAAAGGAAAAGATTAAAAATATCAGTAATTCACTATTTTTGAGAGGGGAAGAAGGTGTTAATATTCCCTGCTGCCCTTTCAGCAGCAGTTTGAGTGTTTGAAATTATTCCTTTCCTTCTGCCAAGTTACCATGCAGCTTTTCAGCAGCTGTCTAAGGTCCTGTAGCTGCTATCTCACTTTCTATTGTTAAAACAAAGCTGGAAACTGTTCAGTTTTCTAAATTTAGTTTCCAATCCCTAAAAACACTTACACAGGTGGAAATTATTACACATTTAAGTCATCTTCCAGAGCTTATTGGGGCAACTCCAGATTTATAAATGTTTGCAGGAGTGCCATCTTAGTTTTCATTAGACTTGCACTTATTTATAGAGCAGTACGACGTAAGGGCCCTCTGTGCTAGCTGCTCTACAAGTGGAGTGAAAAATGGTTTCAGTCCTAAAGCATGTAAAAGACAGAGGTTGGGCAGGAGGCATGAAACATAGAAGCAAAGTGAACAACACAAGGGTTTGAGTGCTACAATTATAAATAAATAATTTACTTGAGTTGGAAATTTGCCATGAGGGAAGTAGCTAAATGGAAGGCCAAAAAGAAGAAAGAGGCACCATGAAGGGAAGGAAGTAAGAAAGAATGGGAACAGTACCAGTGAAGGTGAAGTGAAAGCTGAGTGGCTTAGAACAGGGGAAGGTATTCAAGGTAAAAGCTAGAAAGACGTGTACCAACTGTAGCTACTTTACTGTCAGCCATAGAAAAACATTGGAAGTGATTGCTGGGTCACAAACCACTGTTGAAAGAGTGGCTGGGCTTTTGATGAACCGAAGGAAAGAAAAGGGAGTCAGTGGCGCCTTATAAAGAATTATAATCAAAACAAGCAGGGAGAATTGCTCTATATGCTTTTTCTCTGTTATTTTCCTATATGCTACCAGAAATTATCTTTCAAAGTGGAAATTAATTACAATGTTTACTATGCTGTTACTTTTAAGAATATGAGTTATTCATGTTAGTAGCTAATACTAGTAAGAGACTTAAGAACATAACTCATGCATACCACAAAATCCTGCTAACCCAACCAGTAACAATCTATATTTGGGCTTTTACCTTCCAGTGTTCAAATTTGAAGTCATGTATCTTATACATAAACAGATACTGGGGACTTTTACCATCCTGTCACCTGTACATCCTTGGATACAGGGTATAACTATTTAATAGAATTTAGGTTTTGTTTATTGGGGGGGGGTTAAGTTTGGCTTGTATGTATATAGTTAACATCTGGTGAATAACTATAATAGCTAGTCATGTTTTTGTATTGCCAGAGATCTAAACCATGCCTTTTGTCTGCTGCCATATGATATTACTCCACCAAAATAAATTGGAGGGGTGGGCATGTTCTGCTTCTTTAAAGGTGGCTTGTATATGGATACAAACAAACCTGTACTGACAAAATTAGAGTTCTGTTAAAATAACCTCTAGTGTTGACTAAGCCTTTGGTTAATACTGCACTGGAGCTAGGATTGCCTAACTCATGGGTTCCCAACCTTTTTTATGCTGCGGACTGGCAAACCGTGGACTGGAAGTGACCATAGACCGGCATACCGTGGGCCAGCAGCCAACCCTTTTGGTTGGCTGCCGGTCTGCAGCATGCCCGGTCACTTCCAGACTTCCAGATCAGCAGCCAACAGGCCATGGCCTGAGGGGTTGGAAACCCCTGGCTTAACTAACTGGATAGCTAGTTTAACCTGGCCCCTTTCCTCCCAGCTCTGTGGAACATCGTCCAGCACAGAGAATGTTGTCTCAGATGTTATTTTGTGCACATCTTCTGGGCATTCCCTCCTCCCTGGCTCCAATTTTCTCAATGTATGGATACAAACAAGTAGCACAGTAAACTGATGGCTATAACACTTGTTAAAAAGCTGCTGTGCATCACAAACTGGTACATATAAGCCTTTAGACAACTCTTATATAATGTTTTCATGGTCATTTCAGAGAACACATAGCTTCAACCAGTACTTTGGTATGTTTCGCTTGTGATAATCACCCGTCATGCTAGTCTGATACTAGATCTTCTGTAGGACCCTATGCTATATAGAGTGTAAACCTTTCACCTTAGGAAATGTGTTTGATGTATTGTTCAGTGCAGCATGATATACTTCCACATTGCTTCGTTTGAAAACAAAACAACACTTGGCTGGTCATGCTCCCCTACTACTGCAGCAGCAATTCTCATAATCTGGCCAAAATAACCTTTTTTCCCTTATACTGACCCCTCTGTGGTTGTATCTCTGAATAAAACTGGTGAGATCATCACAGGCTAAACCTGTCTGAAGTAGCATTACTTCTGGGAAGAACATATCCAAATTTATGTCTCTCTCCTGACCCCTTTCAGTTACTTCTTCATTGAAGCATTAGAAAAAAATAACTGGGCATGTCTACACGTGTGCACTTACTGCACAGTACAGGCACACATCTACATGTGCATACCCATACTGCACAGTAAATATAGTGACTTACGCTAACTTGAGTGTAAATTTGATACCTGCATTATGCAGCTATCAAATTTGTGCCTGATTAGTTATTCTGTGATAACGCACGTGTAAATGTCTTACTGCACAGTAACAGTGTGTGTAGACTGACTTGGAACTAAAGCATTAGTCCCAAGTCAGTCTACACGGTGTTAATGCACTTTAGGTGTCTGCATGTGTAGATGCCAGCCTATTCCTGTTGGTGTACATGAACATGCAGACAGACCCACTGTGTAGGAACTTAAAAATATTTCTTTTTTCCTGTATTCTAATAAAGTATCTTTTTAAAGTTAAAATTAGGTGATTTGTGTGTGGTACCAAGTTTAAAAATGGAGTTAGGTAATAAATAGCTTTTTTTCCTAGGTGGGATAATCTTGTTTGTCCCTTAATCTTGTTTGTCCCTGCCCAGGGACTGACAGTTATTTTTATCTGTCTGAAGTTTAATGAAAACTTCTCTCGTGTATACAGTCATTTAAAACAATCCCAGGATAAAGATAAGCAGGAAGTAGCATGGAATTTTCAGGAGATTCTGCCAAGAGCCTGCTCCCCCCCTCTTTTCCTGCTCCCAAGAGTGGCAGTGCACTTGAAGAGAAGAAGTACGGATGGAAGCTGTGCCTATGCTGCAGCCTTGGGTGGGGGGAGAGTGTTTACAGGGAGAAGGGGACAGCAGAAAGTTGGCTGTACCCGCCCCAGCACCACACTTCATTGGTCAGCCCCAGTATGGGCACAGGCAAAGCTCTCTATCTCCATGAGCCAGATCAGACCTGCTGTCCCCCAATTTACATGACTATATGGACAGGTTCTTTGTGCATCAGTACTCTTTTGTAAAATGGAGGTACTGATAATAGAGCCTCTTAGCCAAGTACATAACTAGATAGCAGTTCCTATTCTCTCTATCCCACATTTTTCCTTTTGAGCATTACTCAAAGAAAGTGTGTGTGTGTTTGTGTTTTGTTTTGGGGTTTTTGTGGAATGTCATCAGTTATCTTCCCTTCTAATCACTACCCTGAGAATAATTTGAGGTTGAATTCTTCACAGGTCCTAAACTGACACTTTGGAAACAGTGCAAGAGGCAAGGATTTCTTAGGGTGATTTCTTTTATTGGACCTCTTATATAGTTGGGATACAGTTATTTAAGCTTTCAAATGTAAGGCATTCTTCATCAGCTCTCGCATTGGAAATAGAGCAGTTTCAGCAAAGATATTCCTTGGTTCTTAATAGCATTAACAGATGTGGAACTTGATTTTCAATTGCATTTAAAATTAGTCTAAAAAAAAAACCTACCACAGCTCACTGTAACTTTTTAAGTATCCATATTACATGTTCTTTGCATGTCAGAATGACTTAGAAACTGAGCCAAGAATAGGGCCCTTTTTTCCAACATCATTCTACAAATGCACAAGAAAGGGCTCTAGAGTGTTTCTGATACAATGGCCAGTTACCACGACAGTGACACTGCAAAGCCATCATGGCTCCAGGCATCAGCAACCCTAAAGAATGTACAGACCATTTATGGAGGACTTTCTCCTCTGAGGATACTGAACCGTTTGGCAACCTCACTTAAAATCCCTGCACCTGTTAAAAAGACTCAAAAACTGTCTTCCATCCCTGAGAGATTCACAGTTTAGACCTTTTCTCCAAAGTCATAACACCTTTCAAGCCCATTTTGAACAAGCAACATTCCTACAATCCTAGGCAATATATTTATCACATCAAGATACTGAGGACACTAACTTTGATCTTCCTCCATGCTGCATTCGCTGCTCTAACAGATCAGCAAATTTGATTGGATTGTCAGGAGCCATTTCAGTGCAGTGTTAACCAAAGTCTTAGTCTACACTCTAAGGTTATTTTAACAGAACTCTAATTTTGTCATATAGATGGCAGACAATAAAATGGAATTGCTTGTGGTAGTCTTGGATTATGATCCATAGCGCCCATCTGTCTCTCATCATGACAGATCTCACCCATGACATAGATGATGTAGCTTCCAAAGACTACATGCTGCCTGGACTGGATGTGAAAATGCCTGTCAGTGGTGGTGATGGTGCACTTAAGACGACAGACAGTGTACATTGATCTGCAACTAAACAACCACTGATCACAGGCAGGTTCCAATAAGCAACTGCATGTTAACTGACAAGCTGTCGCTCAAATGATACTTGCATAGTTCTTAAAATTATGGCTGAGGTCAATGAGTTGCAGTCCCTTCCCTTGGCAGCAGTGTGGGCTCAGGTTTAAAATGTTATTCTTCAGCTCTTATTTTCCCCAAGTAAAATCAATGACGAAGGGAAACTGGTCCCAGACCTGTCAGGGCACTCATCATGGTGACAACTTTTCCCATCCCAGGGAGTACCAGGTAGAGCAAGGTTTCTTTCAGCTCCCAGATACTGGAACAGAATGTGTGCTGGGCCAGGCTAGGGCCAAGACAAGTGGACCAAGTTGGCCAGGCAACCAGAAATATGACATTTGCATTGTTCCAGTACTTGATTCTGCAACCTTAATATCCTTAACATAGTTTCTTTTATGTGATATAGAATATGTAGAATTCTATATCATATATATAGACACACAGCATGCACTGTGCAACAAAAAATGAACATACTGTCCCGTGGTTCCACACGTTTTTAAGACACAAGCCACCCCTCAGAAAATGCTAGCTCTCAGCTTTCACTCCTTTTTTGACAAGTAAAATAGAGGAACTCTTCTGTTGCAAAGAACTCAAAAAGACTATTACAGGTCAGATTTTTTTTAATACTAGATTCCTATTTGAATTCTCTGGATTTACATCCAAATCATATTTGCACATAGCACTAACACCCTTGCAAGGGATTGCAAGGTACATATCCTCCTGCTTGCAAATCACCAATGTAACCAATAAGGCACTCACCTAAGTTCTGTTCCTATGGATTTATAGGGCCAGCTCCACCTTCTGGAAATAAATATTTACCAATGCCAATGTGAAAATTCAAATTCAACAGTAAGTGCTCTCAGGAATTTATTCCAGAGCAGATTATTTCTCACCACTAGAAATAGCTGCTGTACTTTTCTCCCCGCTTCTTGTTATAAAGGAAAAGCTTGCAACAGCTCATCTAGACAGCTTGCCCATGAAAGGACCATGTAGAACTGAAAGAGAACAGCAAAGCTTAAACTTTTAA
Source organism: Caiman crocodilus (assembly GCA_030014935.1). Classification (NCBI taxonomy): domain Eukaryota; kingdom Metazoa; phylum Chordata; order Crocodylia; family Alligatoridae; genus Caiman; species Caiman crocodilus. The sequence continues at coordinate 41,170,344 of JAGPOW010003648.1, forward strand.
AAATGAGATTGCCTAAATTCCATTTTAGCCTTGGTCTTACGGCTGTCCCTTGCAAATATGTTTCCACTGGACTCTAGTGGACATTTCCCAGAGTTAAAGAGTCCATGGAAAAACTAATTCAGAAGCATAACACTGCATAAATTTGAACTTATATTTATAGTAAGAAAAAACAAAACATTTTTCTGAAAAGATAGCTACCAGATAAAAATCTACATCTTGAAAGGTTTACCTAATTGTTGCTGGATGCAATGAAACCAGGCCCCTTTATAGGGAGAAAGCATGCGAGTGAACCGACTTATAAAGCTGGATATTATAAATTAGGTTAGTGGAGGTTTGGTTTTCCCCTTCCAAATCCCTCAGCTAGGACCTGAAGCAAGAAGCTGTCATTTGATTACTTTAGCTCTTTCCCCTCCACTTCAGTGGTCATACTTCAGAAGGCTATGCATGTTGGAAAGTTGCCCTATCCTATCTAAGCATTCTTTCATGTTTCTTAATGCTTGTATTTTTGACATTTTCTAGTATTTGGCATTTATACAGCACATCAAGGTAAAATTAAAACTACTTCCATCAACAGTAAGATTTTACATTAGCACTCTCATGATAAAAAAAACACAAGCCTATTTTATTTTGTGTAGAGAGGGCTGAAGATGGTGACACCACCTACAGAGCCACCCAAGTAAATTGAAGGTCACTGAAAACTGGGAAACGGAGAATGAATTGTATGACTGAAGTGATAACCACTCCTTCATCCATTCACCACGCTGTCTAGTGGCTAAAGAATTAGGCCCAGCATGGTTTATCATCAAATTCCGCACCTTCTCCCAGTGCTTCATCAAATTGTAACGTGTTTGTAAATTGGCAAAGTCGGCTCTCTTACCTCTTGCAATTTTAATTCTATTAGCTTGTTTTTAAGTATAGATAACATATTAACTGTTTACTTTCTTCCACAATCTTGATCTTGATAACCTGGAACAACCGTCTGAAATTAATCGAATGAAACTGAATGAAGACAAGAGCCAAGTCTTGCACTTAAAATGAAACAATTACATGAGGATACTGAGGCATGGCTGGCTAGGCTGCAGTGCTGCAAAGAATCTGGGGGCTGTATAAAAAGTATTAGAAATCTAGAAACTGCAATTTACAGGGAAAGAGGTGTAAGAACAGAGATTATTTAGCAGAGAGATGACTGAGGATTTAATAGCAGTCTTCCCACACCTGAGGGGTGACTGTAAAGAGGCTTATGATGCTATTCTATTAGCTGCAGGGGACAGGAGGAGAAACCAGTCCTAAACTACAACAAAGGAAATTAAGCTTGGATATTAAGAAGGTTTTCTTAACTATAAAAGGTGGTTAAGCATTGGTATAGACCACCTAGAGAGGCTGTGGCTAGGGATATACAAAACAGGCCATTATTTGAGTCAGATTCAGCCCAAATCAGGGACAGCGATTCAATTTGTTAATTCAGATCACTGTCTTGACTTGATTCAGTCAAATCTGAACCCGAAGATTTGATGCCGAATCAGAGAATTGGCAGTTCAGCCATAGACAGTTTTAAATGTTTTTTTCTACATATCTCAAAGCACAGCTCATGAATGGTGGGATGGATGGAGCGTCCCACAGGAGCACGGGGGCATAATCCTTTGTGCTCGGCAACAAACCTGGAAGTGGACCAGAAGTAGTTTCGGTCCACTTCCTGGTCCACTGGAGAGCATGCTGGGGGTCCCCCTGTGCCCCTGCGGCTTGGCAATCAGCCACGGGGGGAACCCCTGTGTGCCCCTCCTGACCTGGGAGGGACAAGTCACTGAGCCAGGTACCTTGAGGTACATAGAAAATAAAAAGCTGTGTTTATGGCCAAATCATTTAATTTTTCTGAATTGATTTGGAGGGTTCTAATTTGATTCAGAGAAATTAAAGGGTCTCCTGATTCAACATAGATTCAAAGATTCAGCTGCCAAATTAGGCAAAATCTCTGCCCAATCGAATCAGCGACCAAAGCTTTGCACAGCCTTAGTTGTGGTATCCATAACCTTGGAAAGCAGGAGCAGGTTAGACAAACAACTTATCTAAAATGGTTTCAACAGGAGTTGTCCTGCCTTTAGCAGGGGGTTGATCTACTTAACTTTCTAAGGTCCTTCCACCCCTATTTTCTGTGATTTTATAGAAACAATCCTGATCCTAGCAACAGTTTCTGTATAAGTGTGAAGTTAATATTCATATACAAGGACTGATATTGAAAACATAAAATGAAATTTTATTTATGAACCTTATACTACTTCCATAAAGGAGACTAAACACAATACAGTAAGTTAAAAAGCCTTTTTTGTAAATTCTGAGCGATAGAGATCACACAGCTGTTTGTTCATTGTGGTAAATTCCTGCCATTCTGTTTGTGAACTGGAAAGGAGAAGTCAAAGGGAGTATCCAAGTCACTCTTCTCCTTGACTGATTTTGTACAACTGTTGCAGCTCTAAAAAGGCCCACAGTGACAAGGAACAGACAGCTGGTGCCTCAATTACCACAGCCAGAGAAAGAAGCTACATAATACTCAAATCACCATGGTTTGATGCAACTTGCTCTACGAAAAAGTCTTCATCCTTCAAAGAAATGCAGCCATATTGTCCAGAACCATGGTTTACTTTGCATCACAAAAAGGGGCACTGAAAGGCTCACAGGCTTGCTTTAAACTTTTCCGAGACTGGTTTGGTAGCATGTATTAAAGTTTAAAAACAACTCTTGAAATGTCTAATTTCTCTCAAAAGAATGTTGTCACCCAATTGCTGTCCATCCTTACTTGACCTCACTCCAGGTTACCATTGCTAGTCTAAACTACTTTCTGGTAAAACACTCCATTGTTTCTCCCACATTTTTCAAATGCCAACATACAATCAACCTTCAGGTTCCTTTGAACTTTCTGTATTATCTAAGTAATGCATGCCCTGTATAATTCACTTCGATTTCTGAACTGGTTTGAAGTTCTATTTTCAGAAAGCATTAACTTAGAGACTCCTAAACTGTTGCCAGTGGTGGGGGCGGGGGGTGGTGTTAGAAGGGTGGCTTTAACAGGTGTCTATCAAAGCAGGAAAAGCATCTCAATGAGGAAAGCAAGTGCTACAGATTTAGATAGCATAACTGGATCACTCCTGGAAGACTTGGAAATTCACTGCTTTTCAACAAGCAGCCCCGCTATCATATTTCCAGAACCAATACTGGTATTTTGGTGTAAAATGCCTTTCTAATTCCTGTATGAAGCAACTAAGAAGAAATGACAACCAGGTCAGAAATGTAGATGCTATTACAGATGGTGACAATTTTCTTGACTGAACAAAATAAAATTAGTACTGCACACTCCTGTAATAAGCAGAGACCAAGATAAACCCTGTTTCAGTATGTCATTTCTTTTTCAGTTTCAAATTACCAAAATCATCTACTGACACCCATGTTCAGGTAAGAATTCTCTTGCATAGTGCAGGCAAGGTCAAGTGTGGCAGGTTAGACAAACTAGTCTGGCATGCAATTAACACCACGTGATTTCAAAAACCTACTGTTTACCAGGCCACTCCCTGCTTGCCAGGCTTTTCACAACTCAGTGGTAATAGAGTCTGGCAAACCAAGATCTTAAGTTAAATTCTTCTTTCACACTAGCATTTTAAATGATTTGCCATAGAAGTGTGTGTAAAAGAATTTATATTGCCAGAATTTTCAAGCTCTGTTTATACAAAGTATTTCTGGGCATCTTCCCATGGTTTCACTACCACCCCTGCAGCATTTAAAAAAGAAAAATACAAACACAAACCACCACATGCATAGCTATCCAACTGATTTTGTAAGGCAGAATTGTGTACAACCACAGGTAGAAGACCACGAATGGTACATAAAAGTAGAAAATATCTACATAGCAGGTCCAGTAGATAAACCTAAAGACTGTATCTGAACTGGGGGAGGGGGTAGAAAAACCTGATCATCCACATCCTGCATTTCCCTGGAATTTATAGCATTTGGCAAGAGAGAACTTAAGCCTCTAACTGCCTATAATACACGTTTAGAAAGTCTACTGGTACTATGCTATTACTGCAGATCCACCAGTCTTCCTGCCAGGATAAAAATAGCTCATTTTTGTCACTGTCATGCGATTGCTAGCAGCAATGCAGCTGCTCTTAACAGGAGTATTACTTTCTCCTGGTGTAAACAAGGCTTTATAGCATGCTCAAGGAATTACCCATTTTAACAATATAGCCTAATCTTTCTCCCTTTAGCAGAACGCAGCGGTAGTTTGTACTCTTTGTTGAAATAGTATTTATATATCAACTCTATGTTAGTTTTCCTTTGCTTTAAAAAATGTGCATGTGGACTGAAAACACAATTCTTGGAAAGCTAGCCATTTCATAAGCAAACAGGAGTCACTTACAAGAAGCTAATGTTTTTTGTTGAGAGGGGATTACATATTAAGTACATTAGATCTGGTAACACTAGTGTTAAAGTGAGCTACAAAGGTGGTTCCCTTCAGTGGTACTGTGTTGACAAAACAAGTGTTTTCAGTGACAAAGTCATCTCAAAAAGATGTATGGGAAGAGAGAAAAACTGTAGCAAGCACTGAATGGTAAGTTGTTTCAAGGAAAAGTAATTAGCTCTTGAAATTTCTAGAGGATTTATCCTTTTAGCTTGTATTGTAGCACTAGAAATAGTATGCATTAAACTTTGTCAGATACTACTCCCAAGATAAGCGTGACATTTATAAACAAGCTAATTCTGCATTATCACATTTGTGCAGAATCCATTCCACTTAAACATACCAGCTGTACGTTATAAATTGGACTAGTTAAATTTCAAATGTTGAGCTTATATTGAAACAAAAAATACTATGGAAGCAGCAAAAGCTTCCAAAAAGCAATTTTAAGACATTCCATATTCAAAGTGAATGGTTTTCTTCATGTTTTAGGAGCATTTTTTTCTGGCAATTTGTGAAACCACAAATTGTGACAGTATACATTAGATGAGTTTCTGGGGGTTTTTTTCATAAAAGGAAAAATTAGAGATACATATTTCTGCAGGAAAAAATTGCAGTTCTCCAGCACTGCAAGCATTCAGCTGTATCTTTCATTATTAGAGACTCTTTGGTACATCCACTGTTAATGCATGCTTATGTTTAATGCTGAAGGGCTTTGTGTGTTTTCTTAAATCATAAGCAAATGATCAATTCCAAGGAGAAAAAAAAATGCAAACAACCAACCCTTAACTTCCCTTTCATGCCAACAGTGACATGGGACTTCTTAAGTCTTGTCAAAAAGTACTCTGGTTATACCTCCCACACTTATGTTGACTAGTGCATTTGCTAGAAAACTATACTTTGTAGTACATTGCAAGGGGCAGGGAATGCTCCTCAAAACAGCTGTAATTTTTTCTATAGCAAGGGGTAGTGGAAAGCAGGCATAGGTATTTCACCTATCAATACTTTATTATCTGTTCAAACAAGTTCTAGAAATTCTCAGTGTAAGTTCCACTCACCCCTTGGCTAAACAATATTTTTTGTAGTAAGGGGCAAAGGGGAGAAAAAAAGTGAGATGTAAAAAGGAAAATGGTAGAGGTATTCTCCAAGTGTATGAGAATATTAGATTTCCTGGAATTCTATTATACCTACAACCTATCAAGTTCTGGCCTTGGAGATTAACTAGATGCATTACAACTGTGCCAAGATTTCAGCTTTGTAACAACAGCATCCACCTTTCTTATCTAATATATCCCTAGAATGAATGACAACTAACTTAACATTGTCATGATTTACGTAGGTTTAGACTTGACTTTGCTTCCTCCTTCCTTCTCTGAATGTTTTCTCTTTAAAACTTGTTCAAAGCAAAAGTTCATGTTTCTCCTACACATGAACACACACTAGTACTGTATGGGACTGTATATGGAATATATAATCTTTATAAAACAGACAACAGCCACCAGTTTAAAAGACAAATGTTGAGTGTGCAGAGTAAAGACTGAGCTGTCCAACATGTGTTTATACATTCTCTTAAAGTTTAAAAGGGATTTTAGACCGTTGATGGCGAGAATCCCAAAACAAAGAGTAAAATGAATTTATTTTATTGCAAACAAACGTCTAAAGTTTAATTTCTCCACCCACTTTTTTAAAGAGAAAAGGAAATCAGCAGGCTAAGGAGATACACCCATTTGAGAATAGACATGATTAAAAATTAGATATAAAATGGGTGACTCACAGTTTCATTAGCTTACAAAATGGTGGAGTAACTACTACAAGCACACTAGGTATACAGTATTTTCTGGGGAAAGGGTTACAGACACACAGCTAACTTTATATAGATCCCATTAGACAACTGATTTACAACAAGTTTTGTTTAATAAGAAATGGACAAAGCCAGCTTCTTTTCAGAATCAAAATGCAGAACAAATGGAAAAGAATTTATGATGTTGTACCTTCACAAGTTTGAGCCTCCACAAATAATGCAACCAAGTTTTACACTTTAAGAGCTCTTCTATATGCACTCCACCTTCACTATTCACCACTGGATTTCTTCTTTGTCCCCAAGTTTTACAGCACTCCAAAGTTACAAAAAGCCTTTCTAGTTATTGCCAGAAAACTTTTGCTTCCCAAATCCACCCCCCTCCCCCCTCAGAAATGGCATAGAGAGGATGGAGTGTAATATGAGCTTTTACAGCCTCATGATATTCATGAGGGCCACTATAAGCCTACATGAATTTGGTTGCTAACATTTCTATTGTATTGGACAGTGACTCACGACTGTTTCTCAGAAATTGGCAAAGGGGGAAAAAGAAAAAAAAATTTTTTAATAAGAAGACACCAGATACAAAGCAACGTTTTACTTTTGTTGTGGTAAAAAAAAAAAAAAAGTCACATTTTACAGATAAAATGTAGAACCCTGAAATACTGACACATTCTCTTATCGTGCACAATGCTGAGGTTCTCTTACGAATCACTTTAAAACTGCAATTAAAAATGTACAAAAAAAAAAAAAAAGGAAAAAAAAAAATCAACCCACAAAGCTTCTAAAAAAGGAACCCGCAGGCACTTCCTCTTGTGGAATGTTTAAAAAGTTAGCCTACTAAAGAAAACAGTCGACTTCTTGTGAAGGTTTTGGAGAAATATGTATCAGTTCGTTTATTTGGGTATTCAATAATATCCTTGGTGATAATGCTGACTCCATGGCTTCTGACCCCAGAATTGCTGCAACAGATGGGTAGAAATAGTTAATTTTAAAATTAGATATTACCTCCACCTCATTTTCTACTTTAAATAGGTATATACAAGTTAGTCTACGACAAGCATTTTAAAAAAAACTTTCATTTGGCAGTAGTTTTCCAAAAACATAGTTACATGTTATAAAATATCCGTGAATCCAAGTCTGTAACTGCCACTAACATTAATAAACAGCAACTCAAATTTAAGATAGTGGGCATCAGATTCTATCTTGATATTCTAAGCTTTCTGAATAGAAATTAAGACAATATACTGCATGAAATTACAGCAAGATTTTACTATCTAGTTTTACCTGACAAATCATCCATGTGAATATTTGAAATTATACACAATCTTGTGCAAAGTAACAGCCAAATTCCTATGGCTTAGGGAAAGATCTTAGATGTTATTACTTACACCCTGCTGCCACTGGTTGTAGCCCTGAGATTGGTTTTTGTAGCCACGATTATTTCCCCTTCCTCTGAAATTCTGTAACAAAAAAAGAAAGGTTTAAGAGCACCTGCATCTATTTAGCCCATACTGCAAGGTTTTAAAATCCAGTGCATCTGTCCTTCTACAAATTTTACAGTGTCTCATAATTTAGCTTGAGTGTCACACTTCCTATTTGCAGAAGCTAACCTGCACTAGGAAAGCTAAAAATGCTCTCCCCCTATTGTTTCAGGGAAACAAGCATCATAAATTGCTATAAGGATAGTTTCTGCTCAGACAAGGCAGAATACATGCATGCCATTAGGAATAGAAGGCAGGGAAGTCGACCAAGTTTCAGATACAAGCTATGCTATGAAGAAGTATTTGAGAGTTACTGTCAAAACAGAAAAAAAGCAGTATTTTTGCCTAACATCATAAGCAAAGCTATGAACTAGTTTAATTAGCTTGGGCTCCATCTACTGGCTCTTCAACAATCCAAGATAAACAAAACCTATTTTTTTAAATACATCAAATCTATTGATCATAGGCAATTAAATACTTACAACAGTTTTGACAGGCAACTGTTACAAAGTCTTTATCAATTAACAAATTTCATTTAAACATATTGTTTTGCTTTTCAGTAAGTTTCATGAATGTAAGAATGCCCAGGACAACAAACTCCTACAGTCAGACAACAGGCATCCTAACTAAAGAAAAGTTAACTTTGACCTCCTGCCTACATTAAGCCTGGGCTTAGTATGCCCTATGAGCTCAAGCAAGGTATGCACTGCTGTCAAGAAGTTAAATGACTGAATAGTATCAACACATTTATTTTGTTCCTTCCATTTTTTTCTCCTTTATTTGAAAAAAGATTAGAGGGTGCCTTCCAGCTATACAGCTGGGAGGCAAGGATAGTCTATACATGCTGTAACTAGGTTTTTTTGTTTTGTTTTGGGGTTGTTTAAGTCTGGATAAGGCAGCTCCCAAATTTTTCACAAAACAAAGTCTCCATATACTCCACAACAGAAGTATATATATTTACATTATTAGTGTAAATGTATGCTCAACTATTACATATTTCTTTACAAACTGTTCTCTCAGGTTGTGTCTTTCAGTTTAACGCAAAAGCTGTTTCACAAAATTTCAATAGTTACAAAACTTAAATGGTTAATGTGAGGTTTTGTACATCATATATTACTCCCCAAGGCAGTAAAGAACAGCCTCAGTTTCTCCTGAGCCTGCATAAAAACTAGTGGATGGGGAGAACTGAGACAGGATGGTACAGTGGTATGGTTTAACTGCTTTTGGTATGTATAGCACTCACTGCAGGAGTACACTATGAAGATGTGTACTGATTCAGCTGCATTCTAAGTAGATAGCAAAGACACCAGTACTAGAACAGTTTGTATTCCTATTAAACCCAGACAGTCTTGTGAGTTACGACTAGTTGCATGAGCTCTACGCATTTTTCACTGAAGTTTAGAGCCACTTCTGTATTTGGAATTCTAGGCAACATGCACTGTATACTAGGATTCTAGAATTTCACACATACATTAAAAACAATAAACAAGAACAATTAACAAACTTCTATGCTACCACCCTGTACCAAAGGATTGGTTTCTGTTTGGTCACTGTGAAATAGTGTACTTTGATATCCAAACATACAATTCTTTAAAAGACTCTATAATAAAAGAAGCTAATGTTTGAATACCCACATTAAGCTATAATAAACATTACCTGGTTGTAGTTCCCCCTGTTGGGCATTCCACCTCTGTTATAGTTTCCTCTGTTTGAATAGCCACCTCTGCTTGGAAAAACAGGACCACGAGGGTATGGATAGCCAATGGCACCACTGCTACCACCACCACCACCTCCACCACCACCTCCACGCTGAGGCATATTGCCTCCCCTTCTGTTGTATCCACCACGATTCCCAGGTACTGTTTGGGGAGAGGAGGGGAAAAAAAAGTTAAAACAGCTGCATATGAACAGTTTATCCTCAATAGAAGACTTCAGTTAACTGCCAAGTCTTATATCTAGGAAAAGGAAGTTCTCTTTTGCTCTATTGACTTATCCAAGTAAATTAACTTCAAGGTAAATACCTAAATAATCTTTTGATGTTTTATGTGAAGGCTTCAGACAACAGATGTGCTGTACAATTAACTATTAAATCCAAAAATGAAGATTCAAAATTCAGCAAGCCATGTGAATAAGACTGTTTCAGGATTTAAACACTAATAAGAAAGCTACCTTGTTAACTTAAAATATTTGACCTCAACTTGAAGCAAAATTGAAGTCGGTATTTTCCCCAGCATAGCCATGAGTATTTTGCATTTAAAATATTATAAAATATTTATTCAACATACCATTTGATTTAACAAATGTAACATGTTTCTAGGCTTACCACCTCCTCTGAAGTTGCCACGCATGTTGAATCCTCCACGTCCCCTCTGTCCTCTGAACTGATTTTTGTTACTCTTTTTGTTCTTCTTTGAACCAGTGTTCTGTTTCTTTTCTGGGGGAAGAGCCTTTTTACTTTCTTCTTTATATTGTTCCAAGAGCTTTTGGGCTTCCTCTTTTTGTAACTCTACATAGATTATTTCATCAAAACATTCTGCTACCTCTGGCAGTGTGAAGTTCCCTACAAGGGAGAAGACACTGAGTGTTCAATATCTATAAATACAATAAAACCCATAACTCACCCTTCCTATGAAACATAGGGAGGAAATTCCAGGAACCGAAAACTCTAAAACAAAGACAAAATACTTAAGGACAAGGGGGGGAAAAATAGTCAAGGAGTTCCCAGTACCATTCAAACATTTACCTACTCAATTTTTTTAAACCTCCACTCAGTAGACCAGTGTCTGCCAAATGTTAACTTTTTAAATAGGGCAACTTTACATCAAGACAGCTTTGTGCATCTGCATGAAGCATATTAACATAACTAAGTAGCATTAAGGACTGCAGCAGAGGGAACACAGTATAGTGTTGTCATACAAAAGTTACGATAGTCTTCCAGTTTTTTGTTGTTTATTTTTTTTTTAAGTAGCCATTTTAAAGGTAAGTAAATTTGAAGTCTAAGAGTTTACATTAATCTTTGAAATAGATACTCAGCATCCTAAAGTACAGTATAGGATTGTTCCATGCCTTTCATTTTGAGAACTGCATGCTCTGGAAGATCTTTTCCCTCCACCTCTGCCTTCTTTTGTGTTCTTTGCTTGTAGTCTTCATCTTTAGGGCAAACAACAACTGCTTTGCGCTGGAAGCCTGCAAACAGGCACATTTTTCTCCTCTGCGCAGCTGCAGACACATTTGTCTGAAAAAAATGCAGTAACTTACTACACGTAGCTGTCATGTCAAAATTAAAAGGAAGTCAAACTTATGGTGTATAGACTTCACATCTGTACAAGAACTTGCAATGAAGTTTACAGGTAAGTGGAAGTAAAGAGGTCACATATGTAAAGTTACACAATCTTACAACTGAAATGGGGTCAATACTATTCCCCTCCCTTAAGCCCCATAATTTCACAGAAACTTAAATTTCATTATTTGTAGCAACAGAAAATGTTTATTGTACAAACTCAACTGTTTGACTGCTCAATGAGAAGTTCAAGGAAGTGACTGAGTTCATTTAATAAAGCAACAGATTTTAATTTGTATCCCACTTAATCATTCTATTCTAACTAACCCAAGATTTAATATAAAAAAAAAGAAAAAGAAAAAACAACTTCTCAAACTGAAGCCTATACCTGATCCAAAATGAAGTTCCGCTTCTTACGAGCAGCAATCTCAATGAACTTGCCAAGACACTGTGGAGCCCTCTGCAACAGCGTGTTTAGTTTTCCAGTGTCAGCCATCTGCCGCTTAAAACCTGCAACCTACAGAAAAATTTCCGAAAATTAAGGAAAGTGCTGATCATGCAGATTTGGTAAAAGTTGAAGCAAGGTAGAAACATTTTACAAAAACAGAGTAAAGAACAGAAACTAACTTAGCCACTGGACCACTAATTCTAACTAGCATGCACTAACAAGTCAACCAAGTAAGAGATGTAGTATTTAAAAGAAGACATTACATTAAAATTAAGACGCTTACTCTACTTCCAGCTAGTCTCTTTTTTTGGGTGGTGGACCCCACTCATACATAACTATGACTCACCATCATTTTGTCCATAATAGTATTTGTTCCAAGGATGTTGTATTTTCCAGGGTTCTCTGCTGCATGTTTGGTGACCCATGTTGTTTTTCCAGCTCCAGGCAAGCCAATCATCATTACTACCTATTAAGACAATTAAAATATTATTACACAGCTTAAGTGGAATCTTAAATGAAAAAAAAAGGGGGGGGGGAGCCTTTAATGGGCACTCTCTCACAGAAACTTTGTTTATGGATACATGAAGTTAAAGGTGTTTATAACTGATCCACTGTAACTGTTTAATGTATCTACTCAATTCCACTAAGCTGAACCACTAACTCTAAACCTGATAAAATAGCTTTAAAGTTAGTGATTTAGCTCAACTACACCTATATAGGACTAGATAAAGTTACATTAGTTCAAGCTGATGCAGTGATTACATACACCTCCATACCATCTAAAATGGTTTAATACTATGTTAGACTTATCCATAGCCTCTGTATGGTTACATTAATTAAAATGGGTTTGAACAACAAAGGAGCATAAGACAACATAAGGGAGGATGAATCCAAATAGTTCTCTCAGAGTAAAAAACAAAACCAAAAAAAACAAAAACCAACCCAAAACACCTTTGGAGCACCAGCACAAAGAAATGAATCTTCAAAAGGACCAAGTTAGAAAATCTTGCCTCCAAAAGGTTTGTTCTCTCAAGGTAAACTATATCAGACTTACTTCACAATCTTTCTTTTGATCAGGTCCCTTTGGTCCACGAACCCGATCTTCTAGTGGAACCTTCTGAATGAAGGCGTACTCTTCAAGTACAGGAAAGTAGGGTTCATCTTTCTGACCAAAGTTGAATTCAACTGCACAGTTGTGGCAGAGAACATGCGGAAAGAGTGGCCTTCCAGCAAGAACTTCCTTACTGATTTTGAATGCAACACCAAGATACTGTCCATTCTTGGAATATGAGAGTTCCACTTCATCACCATCAAAGTTCTGTTCAAAAAAGAAAAAAAGAAATTAATGCATTTGAAAGGGAAAGAGAAAAGAGACATTCCAGCATGCTAAATAATCACTTTGGAGTTTCCCTGTAGAAGCCTTACAGACTAGAAGTTGTTTGGTTGGGGGGGGGGAGGGGGTGGCTAAAGAATGTCAAGGGTACCTGTGTGTCAAGCTCTGCTATGAACCACCACGTTAAGGGGTTCACTTGTTGTTTGATAGTTTCATAGACCTTTGAGCTTCCCTATTCACAGATGATAA
>JAGPOW010003648.1:41183479-41221606 GCA_030014935.1 Caiman crocodilus
ATAAAACCCCCCCCTCCCCATAATTAAAATTAGCTGTTTTGCTGTCCCCCCGGTCTCCACTCCCGGCTCTGGTGTGGGGGGGGGGGGGGGGGGGGCGCCCGTGTCTCAAGACTGTCAAGGTTACCTGTGTGTAAAGCTCTGCTATGAACCACCACCTTAAGGGTTTACATTTTTTGTTAATTGTTTCATCTACATTTTAGCTTCCCTAATCACAGATGATAATGTCTAACCGCTGTGTAGATACTAAGCAACATCAAGGTAAAAGTTAACCAGCAAGGTTACTTAATTTTGCTTTACTGATTCATATTAACCCCTCCCACATGAACAAAGTCTGAAGAGCCAATATTAAAAAAAATAATTAAATAAATATTAACTTACAGCAAAACATGCAATCACATCATTTTCATCAAACTTCTCACCAAAGTCTTCAGTTTCACAATTGCATGTCTTTATTCCTTTTAGGGAATATCCATAAGAAAATTCTTCTTCACCTGAGAGAAAAAAGGATAGTTTAAAGAAGCCTGCAACTAGCTACAACCTTTGTGGTCACTGCATATTCACTTTTTCAGAACACTGACAAGTACCATTAAGATGTTGTATTAAAATTCAAGCTAAGCTGTACCTAATTTTAGATCTCCTACAGAACAGTAGATGATGCTGCAAGAATTGCAGCTAGACATCAAAAATTAGTAGAAACCAGTAATGGTATAAAGCAAGCTGGATTTTTTTTTCAGTATGCTGGTGTTTTAACAGGTTGACTGTTTTACTATATTTTTGAAGTTCTTATACTACAATTCATTTCAAACTAAGTTATGACTCCCAGTTTACCTTAGGGAGTGATCACATACTACTGCTAGATTTAGTTTCAGTGAAAGTTAACAGCTAGAATAATTTAAGTTGCTGATCACCAACAGTTACTCAAGGTTCAAATTTGTATAATATTACAAGTCTCTCCCTCCCCCCGCTCAAGAAAGCATAAACAAAGGATAAAGAAAGCATATACAAGATCTAAAAACCTATTAAAAATATTTGAGAGCCAACACAAATGAGTGCATTGGGCAAAAAGATAGGAATTCTCAAATATTCTCTGCAATGGTGGTGTCTCACTAGCAGTGACACAAAGCAAATTTAAGTATTTACACTTGTGAGAAGTAGTAATTTTCCTTTGTTGGAATGTATTCTCATAGCCTGCTTGCTTCCAAAAGTAAAGCAAAAATACTGATTTTTTACTACTAATTCAACAAGAGTCTCTCTCATTTCAAGTCAGCGTTATGCCATTCCTACTGATGTCAGAGTAGATACAGAACACGCTGTTATAAGTTATGTTACTCAGACATTTCAATGTTTTACTATTAGGAGATTACATAACTGATAACAATCAAGACTGACAACTTTTACTCCTCTAATATTTAAGAGCCAACTTGTTTGGCCCAATTTATTAAAGTCCATAGAAGCTTGTCCAAGTCCAGAGAAACACTCGATGAAGTGCCTCTTCCATATTATATCTAAGAGTTATCCCCAACAATAGGAGCTACAAAAGTCAAGTGGTCATTAAAAATAAGGTTATAGATTATTCAAACCATTTTGCAACAAGCTAAATATTTAGTTATCTTACCAAGCAACATTCCACTTGTATTGAGTGACCAGCCAACCCGCACTTCATGTATATCAATGTCTTTTGTATACAAATGTTTAACAGGAATCTTCTCTGTAATCTGTTTTTAAATTTAAAAAAAAAGTGATATATCAAATCCAAGCAAAATCAGCTCATGATATAAGCTGTTGGAGCCTACAGTGAGCACTGGAACAAAAGTACTAAGTATGAATAATCTAATAACACCTTCCAGAAAAGACTAGGTTATTCAGAGTTAGCTTCCAAGAGTTAACTTTCATAACAGTCTTCATCTTCTGGGTCAGTGACAAAAAGGTGCAATATTCTTTCACATCTCTTTCTAGCCAATAAATGCAACTTAATTTTAAGTTGCAGTATTAGATGAAGAAAAATAAGTCAGTGGATCTACAGCGATGGAAGGAATAACCTAAAGATTCTCTTTAGAAGCATTACATTGAAAAGCTCCTAGTGAACGGGAGCTCTCACGCAAGCACCACTTTCACTAAGTATAGGCAAACTAAGTTTTATCCATAGATGCAAAAAGTGACCATCTTCACAGCTGTAGACAACCAAGTTTCATACATTTACGATAGCTACAACATAGCAAAATGCTGATCAAAGTGAAAACTGAACAACATCCTATCAGATGTCAACTATTCAAAAATTTTTAGAGTAAAACTGACTTAATAACAACTCAATTTAACTTTGCTCCAGTTACAAGCAACAAAAACAGCAGCTAACGAAGTCTGAGAAAGATGGATAGATAGGTATATGCTTGCTAGGGGCCTTGAGAAAGGAGAACAAAGCAACCATATATGGAATGTGCAAAGTTCAGTTTTGGCTCTCGTCTGATTTAGGCCAGGGACAGAAATGACTTAATCTGGTATAAACTGATCCAAGTTTGTAACACAGCAGAAGTTCAATGTGCACAAGTCTGATACTACATCCATCCAGGCTCATCTTAAATTGGTTTTGGTCATTTTAAAAGTGATTTAACAGATTTAGGTTAAACCGGCTTATTGAACTTCTGTCCTAGATCCTCTCCAGATTCAAGTTAACTTACAGTCCTTCAGCATCCCAGGATGCTTTGCACCTGCCCCCCACTCCCCAAGCCCTCCCCCTAGGGTGGGTGGGTTAGCCTGGGCCCATGCTGTCTGGTTCAGCAGAGTAGGGAGGTATGCTCTAGCACCCCCCAGCCTCCTACCTGGGACACTGCAGGCATATGTCTGCACTTCCAATATCAAAGTTTGTCTGTTCACTTGCTTATCAGTTCAGTCACACATTTATTCTAAATTGCATGGAAGACTGAATCAATTTAGCCTTGGGCTTTTAGACTGTCTGTACTTAGTGCTGAACCAGGAGCAGCATCTTATCAATTTTAGCTTTTCTATGTTCCCAGCACATAAGGGATGGTGTAATTTCTCATATGGGTGCTGACTTTCCACAAGGCTGTTCTCCATCCCTTCTTTGCCTTTCATATTGTGTTTTTTGATTTTAAATTTTTTTTTATTTTTTCACTGTGGCCACTCTAATGTTGAATTTACAAGTCCTGTATGAGAATGGATTACTAGGTGTATGCAGAAGAAATGCTAGAATAAGTTATTACTATGTTTTTCTTTGTGTTTACCTACAACACTGTAAGATGTACAGAAATACAAATGCATAAAAACTTTCAGTAGCCTTCTGGTGTACAACTAGGACCAGATACAACATGCCTTCATACAGCTTTCCTAAACAAGATAGCAATTCTGAAAATAAATTATTTTTGAAGATTTGTTCCTTTGATCCATAGCAGAAGTTGTTTAAAAGCATATGAATTATACATTTCTTCACATTAGAAATGGCCACAGTTACATTCTAATTTATCACGGTAACAATGAATTCAAATGTTAGAGATTATCCCTCACTGAAGTATTAATCTGATTTACCTTCATCTCAAAGCAGACTTTGCCTTTGGAAACTCCATAGGAGGCTCTTCCTCCAGCCCAGAGAAAGGCAAAACTTTCCATCGTCAGAGAAGAAGCACTAAAACGGTCTCTTGAGATTTTAAAATGCAGGTCACAGTTATCTGGCAATATAATAAAAGTTGCAGTTTATTTGTTTTCAATACTTGTCTAAATTTTGCAGACTAGCGCATAGCCAAGATAAAGTGTGGGCGACCAAGCTTGGCATTTAAGTATATTTGTTTTGCAAAGGTGTCATGCACCAACAGTTCCATTAGTCAAAAGGTTTTTTGCCATGCCCAGCACCTTTAAAATTAAAACAAATTAATGTGCTCAAATATGGATTTAGTGTAGCCTTAGAAATTTGTTAGAAAAATTTTGCCATGTAGCTTAAAACTACAATTTTTCAGAATTTTTTCAGTAATCTCTCCAATCCAAATACTTGTTTTTAAGTTGTTCTGCAAGAGGCATGACTAACACAACCCTCTTGCTCTTGGGTTTGGACACCTCTCCAAACTACTTCTGTTGAGGCAATTACTCCATTTAAGTACTGGCAGCACCTTCTCAGTGCAGGATCTCTCAGTGCAGGAACTGACTAAGTAGGATGCCCCAAATGAGCCTAAATTTCCCCATTTTTTCATAAAGCAAGCTACTAAATATGGTCAATCTACTACTTACGGACATTATGAGGTATTCTCCTTCTGATTTTTTGTTACAACATGACAACAAACATGTTAGCAGACCACTAGAAAGCAAGCATCAGTATTTAAGGTTTAGGGTATTACTGGTTTGATACTTGCTTGAAATAGGCTGCATTATAAAGGTTAGATTAAAAATTCATGCCATTTAAGAGAGATTTCCCCCAAATCAGAGGTAGGCTAGTGAGGCAAGATATCATACTACAAGTGGGAAGAGGGGGGAAAGGAGGAGCCAAGAGGATCCAGTTCCAAAATTTCTGTCTACTAAAAAGCATATAGAGTACAACTGGAACTTTTGCACTGGAGAAGCATTTCCAAAACTGAAGCCTGTATTATAACAGAAACCCCCCGAGAATTAACTTGTAGACTTTATGAATTCAAAGGTTCAAGACAGAACAGTTGTTTCCAAAGTGAGTGGATATTCCTGGCAAATAAGCCCAGGATGCATAAATAGTAAGCAAAAATACATCTGCTGCTCAACTACCAAGTGTTGCCTTTTCAGTTTTTATTTTATTGTACTTGGATTAGAGCAGCATGCATTTGACAGAGATCACTTTAAACAAAAAAGAAAAGAAAAAAAAAGGGAAATGTACTGCTTTACAAAAGTTACATATTTCTGGTCATACAGAACGCCACAATTTTGGAACCAAGCTTTATTTCAATGGAACCATCATCCTTGTCTTCCTCCTAAAACCTGCAACCCCAACTCTTTTCCTCCATGGTCATCAAAGAACAAAGCACTGGTAGCTGGCCTCCTCCCCTCTCCATGCATTACTGCAACATAAAACTAACTGCTAAAAGATGAGAGAAGCTGCTTACATGCACTATTTTCAGTGCAGGTTTTAATCTGTTCTTTTACAAAAACAATTAAGCAAGAGCGCTTTAAAGTTAGAATTCCTGCACCATCCTGAGAAGCATACAATCAGGAACAATGATGCCCAGAAGAGCTCATCTTGATTAAAGCAATAATGGTTAATGTAATAACAAAGTAACTTTAAAACTAGTTGGGTGTATTTGTTGGGGGGGGGGGGGGTGTTGTAGAGGCACACCAATGTTCATACCAAACCAAAACCTACCTGCTCAAGTGTGACAATGTTTTGATGCTACTGTGTGTTCAACTGCCCCCTCCTTCCCCTCAGACTATAGGCCTCTAGTGTAATATATACCAGACATAATAAAGCTTTAAGTATTTATCAAGCTGTTTTGAACAGAAGACAGCTGCTGACAATCATTAAGAATAACTTGACAGCTTAATAGTTAAGCAAATATCAGCTGTTTGTAGCTGAGTAGTTTAAGTTAAAGTTTCATATACTACTATATATGCAGACAAGTTATTTGGGTAAATTGGGTATCTTATTAAACCAACTCAAATAGTTGGAAAAAATTCTTAGCAAGCTTTTGGGCACAAACACACCCTTCCTTCATTAGGCTGATGAAGCATCTCCAGTTGGTCTGTGCTACCCCTGAAACGTACTATATATTGTACTCTCAGGTATTATAAATGCAAATTTAACCCATTTAAGAGCAGCTTGAAGTGGAGAAACCACCACATATACAAAATGCTGTAAAAAATGCAGAGTAAGTAAACCAAATTATGAAATCTTTTTTTAAATCACTCCTTACTGTCGGGAAGTATTAATAGCATGTGACTTAGTGAAATAAAGGCTATTCATTTGCAGCCATTAAATTGAAACAAGTTTTAACTGACAAGACAGTTTAGCTACCATATTCAAGTTCTAGACATTTCAGCTATTACAAGAAATGTCTAATTGTCCACTTGTAGTTTCTTCATTACACCACTGGATGCTATCAACTGGTCACATTTTCCAAGGAGTTATAAAAATTTGTCCTCAATAGCACACTAAGGACTTGACTCTCTAGATTAGTCACTTACCCATATGCACACTAGCGTAAGTTTGTTCCAGATCATAAAGCAAGTGAAACATTTCAGCATTAACATTATAGTTAGCTCAAGAAATGAAGCATTTTCCCTAATTCTAGTCAAGGCTTGTCAATGTTGCACAAAAATCTGCATGCAAACACAAAAACTATAGTCTATGGACTAACATGCTTCCCACTTTCACGATTGCCAGTGCTTTACAAAGTAACAGCCCACTGCTTATAAACCAATGGTGTTTTTAATTTTGCAGTTGAATGAGCTCTTAGTTTCTCTTACATATATCATTTTACTACTTGCACTTACAGCTTTGGAAGTATAAGAAGTTTTCCCTTCCTGCAAGTGAGCAAAGTTGTAAGACACTGTGCAAAAGACTGCAACACTAAATTCTCAAACTTACCAAGAAAAACTTGGTTGGCTTGCCTACAGTTTTATGCTTTCATTAAACACCTATTTTCTCCATTATATTGGCAGCTGATTAGTATTATGGGCAAGTTCTACTATACCCTTTTAAATACAAAATTGAAACACTGCCTTTCACTCCAAGTATCTACAGCAAAATTGGAGGAGTTTATATTACTGTCCTTCCTTTAAAATTTGTCTGTCTCTCCCTGACTCCCCCCACCCCCATTAGGTTTTTCTTGCTTTTATGATGCAAAAAGTAAGAAAAAGGGACATTAAAATTCCATGTAAGTCATTTTCAATTGGGACAGAAACAACTACAATGAAGGTAGCTAGTTTAAAACTAGAAATATACCCCAGTACCTACACTGCTAGAAATTAAAAAAAGAGTAGCTTTACTTACAAGTATCAAGACAAACCATTGTATCATCAAACTGCTCATCTTCCTCTTCAACAGGAGGTTGAGGAGATTTGGCCCTAAAAAGAGAATACAATAAATAAAATGCAACTAAAGTTCTTTAACAAAGACTGAATATGTCATCTTAAATATCACTTCAAACAGATGCCAAAGTGCTGCATAACATTAGCTCCTCTACCTGCTGTACTTGTTTTCTTCAATGTACTCAAAATATCCACGACCATGGTCTTCACGTGGTCTCTTCACACCCCTCTTCTTCTCACCAACTTTTTGTTCTGGTTTAGCATCTCCTGCAAAGAGAAATTTCAAGCAATTGTTACATTTTCTCGATTAAAAGAGGCAGGCAGGGGGCCCATCACTTAAATTCAAATTCCCTTTAGCATCTAATTCTAGACTTAAACAGAGAAATTCCTTAAGCAACTAGAAAATATCGACCCTGCCTATGAAGCTCTAGCTGGAGACTTGGAGGGGAGGGGGGAACACCCATGTTTTAGAAACAAAAAACTGCAGGAAAAACCGTCTAAAATTGAAGAAAGCAGTGGGCGGTTATTTGCTTAACGGGTGGCGAGCTGTAACAAAGACAATGCTGCACCAAAGCAAGCCTGTCAGGCTTGCAGGGGCTCTGAATGCTTAGGAAAAATAAAGAAAAAGCACGAAAAGAAATGGAAGGGGGGGGAGGGGGAGAAAAGAGAGGAGAGGCTGGTACCCGGGCCGCGGGGCCCAGCGCTGCGCGCGGCCGCGGGGAGGGGGATTCCACCCCCTCCCGCCTCCATTGTACAGAGCCTTCCAAACGCGAGCCCGTGCAGCGCCCAGCCCGGAAGTGACGTCACGCCCGCCCGGAGCCTCGCTTGCACAATACAGCGCGCCCCAGCGGCCCCTCCGGAACCGCCCCTCCCCCCGCGGGGCCTAGCGCGCGGCCGCCCCCCCTTCTCCCCCGCATCCACTGCGCGACCTGGCGTAATGGCCCCTCCCCCACCGACCCCACGCACCGTCCCCCCTCCCCCCCCCGGGACCGTGCGCGTGCGCCCGGAGAACCCCCCCCAAACACCCCCCCACCCAGGCCCGCACTCACCGCCAGCGCCCGGCGCCCCGGGGCGGCCACCTCCGCCTTCCGTTTTCTTCTGCTGCTGCTGCGGCTGCTGCTGTTTGGCGGGGCCGGGCACTGCCGAGGGGCTGCCACCGCTTTTGCCGGCCACCTCTTTGGCAGCGGGGGCGGCAGCGGCGTGAGGCGGCTGCTGCTGCTGCTGCGGGGGCTGGACCGCAGCCGGGGGTATGGGCGCCGCCTGCGCCTCCCGCTCGCCGTGGCCGTTGGCGTCGCCGGCCGCGGCCTCGTCGTCGTCGGCCAGCTCGTCCTCGCCCTCCTGGAAGCCCTGGTCGTCGCCGTTCTCGTCCTCGTCGTCGTCGTCGTCCTCCTCCTCCTCCTCCTCGGCCAGCGCGCCGCCGCCGCCGCCGGCCCCCGCGCGCTCCCCGTTCTCCTCGCCCAGCTCCATGGCGTCGCCGTCGGCCGCCTCCAGCCCCTCCTCGTCGTCGTCAGCGGCGGTGGCAGCGCAGGCCCCGGCCTGGTCGGCGGGGCGCGGCGGCGCGGCGCCCTCCCCGCCCGCCTCCGCCTGCATCTCCTCCTCCTCCTCCTCCTCCATGCTGCCGTTGCCCGGCTCGGCAGGGCCGCCGCCCGCCTCCTCCTGGTCGAGCGCGGCCTGCAGGCGCTCCATTAGTTCGGCCTTGAGGCCCTTGTCAGACAGGCGCCGCTTCTTCAGCTCCTCCTTCAGCTCCGACACCTTCAGCTTCTTCACGTTCACGGGCGAGCAGCTCATGGCGGCGCGGGGCGCGGGGCCTGCGCGGGCGGGCGGGCGGCTCGGCGCGGAGCGCTGGCGGGCGGCGGTTGCGGGCTGGCGGGAGGCCGGGGGCGCGAGGCGGTGTCCGGGGCGGGCGCGTGCGGCTGCGGCAGCTGCAGAGCGGGACCCGCCTGGCGCCAAATCCTTTCACCGAGCTCGCGAGGGAGACGCGCCTCGCGGGGCCGAGCACGCAGCGCCGCCTCGCCCCGCCCCCGCGCACGTATGTACCCCCGCCCCCCCCGGCGACGCTCCGCGCGGCGCGCCTACCGTAACTAGCGCCGCCCGCCGCGCGCGCCACATCGCTACCGTAAGTACGCGGCGCGGCGAGGCACAACCTGGCAGCGCCGCAGCCCAACGTTCGTCGGAATTTATGGCGCACACACGTATACACGTACACATACATTAACGTACACGTACACTAGCATACACATAATGTAAGTACACATCTGTGCAAATTCATATGCATGTGTATGTGTACACACATGTATGCATACTCATACGTTTATATGGTACACACGTACACACATGCACACCTATGTACATACACATACACACCGTCATGCACATGCACACTACATGCATGTGCATACTACATTAACGCACACTACACTAACAGTCATGTACACACACTTACACTTGTGCACGCACACATACATTCACATACTCTACACACACGTATGTACTCATGTACACACACTACCCGATATGCATGCTACACCTACACACACACGCACTGCAGGCAGCCATCCTGCCCCAGGGAGCATGACCAGCTTCCTCGTGTCAGGGGTAATAGGGCAGGGGAATGATTCACTACAAGCCCCTCTCAACACAGCAGCCCACCCCACACCCCTCCAACTCTTATCAGTTGATAGAAAAGGGGGGAAATGAGCTGGAGTCAGCTGGGAAACCTCAAGTCTCCAGGCCAAGACAGGTGATGTAGGGGAAGACTTTTGCCCCTAGCATTTTTGCCCCTAGCATGGAAGTTGCTGCAGCTCTAAATCTTGCAAGAAAACCTGTGCACACAGAGCCTGGGCCAAGGGAGCCAATGCTGCCACAGTTTGTCTCCCCTGCACACAGAAGCTGGGCCACCCAGCACAAACAAATTATCATCCTTCAGACGGTGACAAGGCCACAATGGCTAGGAAGGCCTTTAGACCAATATATCTTATTCCTTTTGGAGACGGGAATAAAGTAATGCCATTGTGTAATGCCTTTATACCAGTGCCTTTATACCCATATACAAGTAATGCCTTTATACCAGTGAATAACTCTCCAAACTGGGGAGGATGTAACAAAACACTTTGGTAAAGAAGTTGCACCTTAACTGAAAAAGATACACAGCTCTATTTAGACCAAAAGCTCATTTTTCTTTCATATCTACATTCAGCAATAAATTAGGACTAAGGGGCTCAAATGCAGTTAGGCTAAGGGACTCCAGCAAGTGCCATTAGGACCCTTTCCCTTCACCCTTGCCTAATGTTGTGACTGACCCACCACTGCTACGTTTGGGGCCAAGCAGAGCCTTCCTCTATCCTGGCCTACATGCTTTGTGCACCTCATAACTAGTTCAGTAATAACACACTTACTATTGGCATTAACCAGATGCAGTTAATATCAGTATAAAAGATATACCTGCCCCTTCCCATACAGGAATAAACTATTTAACAGTATAATGCATCTTTAGGCCTGGCTCCATACTGGAAAAAAAGCTCTCAACTGGCAGTCAGACTTTTTCTGTTAATTTACCAGTAGTAGCTGTATACCAGTAGTAGTTAGTATACCAGCAGTAATTGTGTGCATACAATTATGCTAGTATAAAAATTTCCTTGTATACACATACCTATAACTCACTTGCTTCCTAAAGCAGGATATATTAATGGTGACAAACAATTTAACTGCAATTATATTCCGGGGGTGTACCATTTTAAATATATAGGATAGTTATTCGGGGTATGTTCTGTAAAGCCCCTGACCGCTGCTCAGTCTGTCAGAGAGGCTCAGGCTACCTTAGTGAGCAGCAGCCTCCATACTTGGCCTCTCTACGAAAGTCCCCAGCATCACTGCATCATGGGATGGCAGCAGCTGGAGTTCCCCTTACACAGAGTGTATATAGAATAGAATAAGACAGAGTTACTACAGTCTTTTCCTGAGGGCAGATGCAGCTCAATACCTTTTTACTGCAGGGTAGATCTCAGTTTGCCCCAGAGGTGAGCCTAATGTACCATTTAAATAACTTTATAAAGGTCTTAATTTGCATGTACACAAGGGAAGTAGGAGTTGTTTATTCAATTAACTAGCACAAGTCATCTAATATCCCCTTTTCTTGGTATAGATAAATGCAGAATATTTTGCTGAGGTGATGATACCATTGCTCTGAGCAAGGTGAAAGTCAGAGGTCACGAACCTGGAAAGGCACTTCAAATCTTAATAGAATAATTACTTCAAGGTACTTTCCTAAAGTTTACAAGCAGTACTACTTTAGTCCACACACACTGTTTTTAATTGTTTTGCAACTACGAGGCTTAAACACTAGAGACCTTAAGTTCAAATATCACGTGGCTTCAAGAGTGGGAATCTGGTTGCAGTACAAGTGTTTGACTCAGTCCTCACCTCTTGTAGAAAACATACAAGATCACAGTTCTCACCGGTACTTTATTTCCGTAGGTTGCAGTGTTCTTGAGGGCCCTCATTCAAGTTCAAAGTTCAAAACTTTATGGATCTTCACTAGCCCAGGTTATGGATTCATAGCTCCTGCCTTATGCACCTATCTGCATACATATACCTCTCTTTAAAATGTACACCAACATAGACTTAGAGTGCAGCCCTACTCTGAAAACCTAAAAATGCATTTTTCTCTTTCATGACATCTGCTCCCTGCATATATGCAGTCAACTTTAGTAACAAGTTCTTATCACTTTATACTCCTGTTGCCATGGAGAATGAAAACAGCTAGAAGCTTTCATGCACATAAAGAGATTGCTTACTTACCTCAAGACGTTCAAACCCCAATGTCTAAACTAAGAATCCTAACTATAGCAATACGCATCCAAGTAGAAACGGTATAATTTTATGAAGGATAATCAATGCTGAGAGGAAAGAAAGAGGGTAGCTACAGGTGTTAATGGGAAATTTAGCTCAAGTTGAGATCACAGTAATACATTCATGTCCAGTTAATAGAAGCAGAACAACATTCTGTAAATTTTTACAGATAGCAGAGGGCAGATTTTGACCTACAAAATCCTTATCACCAACAATTGTGGTTGAAGAGGTAAGAGTCCTGGTTAATTTTCAAGTCCAAGATGATTTAGTGACATTAGACTTTTTTTTGTCCCACCCTCAAAAAAGGGCAGGGCCCACCTTCATTAAAAAAGGCAAGAATACTATTTTTTTCTGTTGTGCACAATTATCATATGGTCACCACTCTCAAAGCAAGAACATATCCCCTGAACTGATGTGTCCTCACTAGGCACGTCTATACATGATGCTACATCACCATAGCAATTCACTATGGTGATGTAGGCCTATGGGCAAGAACTGTGATGCAGCTATGTCACTATAGTGATGTGCTCCCCCGTTATAGTGCATCACTACAATGACATATTGTGCCTAAAAATAACTGTGTAGCATGCAGGGCATGGTACAGGCTGTCACTGTGCCATCATTTAGTACTTCCCTTTGGTACTTCCCCCAAAGGGAAGTACTAAATGATGGCGCGGTAACAATGGCACCATAGTGGCACATGTAGATGCACTTCCTAAATTGTATTTGTGTCAGAAGTTTAGCTAGTTTTCTAATTTTGCTATAGATCTGCTTTAACAAGAAATAGTTATTTGATTAATGTGTTTCCCATTCTTCTCCCCCTTTTTAACTCAGGTGGCTGAAGGGATGTTCTGCTCAGGATTTCACCATAACCTTCTGACAGGCCATGTAGAAAAGTTTTCTCCATCCTCAAGTCAACAGAAAAATACAAATCTCTGAAAATAGAAAGCTTAGTGCAAATGGTGTCATGCTTAACATGTGGGGTAACTGCTTACGTAGCAGCAACTGCTATAAAAAAAAACCCTAGCAATAAAAAGTTCATAATTGGATTCCTCTGGATTAAAACCTTCTCTCAGAAGTCATACGTTCTTCTGTCTCAAGGCATTAAACAGTTTTCTGTATTTAATTTAGAAGGTGCTAAACTTTCTATAAATAATAGAGATAAAATGTACTGTGTCCTTTTTATGTTTATTCATTCATCAGATCACGACATGTCTGTTCCCTCTAGTTAGTCTGTAGTCTTGTTTTTAAAGTTACTTTAGTTCTCTTTCCTGACAGTATCACTTCATAAAGGGAACTGCATCTTTCAAGACAGAATCAAGTGTCTTTCTATTCTTCCCATACTTAATTGTTTCAATTTGATATTCCCATGTACCGAGGCTTTTGGTCTGTTTTTCTTCCTCTGTTTTCACCTCTTCTCACTAAAACCCTGGGTCTCCTCTGATTTTCCTCTTCTTCTTCCATTGTTAGCCATGAGGGGTAATTCTCTTTCTTCTTGGTTCCCTCACTGTTGTCTCTTCTTAATGGTCCTGCCAGAGGCAAGGATTTTTTGGGTTGATATCTTTTATTGGACAAGTGGCATAGTTGGAATAAAGCTAGACAACCTTTGCATTTGAAAGCTTGTCTAAACCTTGTCCCAGTGATGCAGTTGGTCCAATATAAGATCATCCATGAATTTTATGGGAGACAAGGATTTTTGGAGGTTGGTATCTTTTATTGGACCAACTGCATCACTAGGCCAAAGTTTAGAGAAGCTTTCAAATGCAAAGGTTGTCTAACTTTATCCCAACTATGCCATTATTACCAGGAGTAACTAGGAATAGCCACAAGTTGATTGAGAGTAGGTTCAGGCTAGGAAGCACTACTTCATTAGGAAGTAATTCATTAGGAGGCACTACTTCACACTCAGGGCGGCTAGGATCTGGAACCAACATCCAAGCAAAGTGGTGCTGGCTCCTACCCTGGAGATCTTTAAGAGGAGGTTAGACAAACACCTTGCTGGGGTCATTTGTCCCCAATACTTTTTCTTGCTATGGCAGGGGGTCAGACTTGATGATCTGCTTAGGTCCTTTCCGACCCTACCAACTATGAAACTATGAAACATTCGTCCAATAAAATATGTCAACCCCCAAAAATCTTTGTCTCCCATATAATTCCTGGACCATAAAGGTTGCAACATTACTGAGACTATCATAGTTCTCCTGCAATAACTCTTACCCTCCCCTGTCTCCCTTTGCCAAAAGAGGCACATAAACTGGGGCAGAGGATAGATAAAAGTCATAGTTAATATGTCCCACATGTCCATGTATGCTCTTTGAATACTTCTCATTCTGACTGAATTCTGATCCACTACTATTTAAGATGGTGATAATTATTTCATTGACTTTAATACATTTTAAATTAAACTGTGGGTGAAAGCTAAGTTGTCTGATCTGCATCCTATCTCAGGCTCAGCATGGATCAGGTAGATTCATAGCCTGGATCAGGTAGATTTACCTCTGCAATATGCTGGGCAAAGTAGCATGAATCTTTTGATGCCAGATAAAAATTCTTCCTTTCTATGCTTCCTTGACACTGGTCTTTTTACACTATTCCATTTCCTGTTACCTTGGATTCTAAGCATCATTTTACCTATAAGGCCTCTTTTCTTTCCTTTCCTTAAACCTGCATCCAAAGTGGGTTAATTCCTACTGCTTTCAGACTTGCAGTATCAACATTCAGTCTCTTTAAAGCAAAAACAATCAGCTTTCTTTTAGAATGGCAGGAAAGTGTGCATGCCAAGTCAGTCACTTCCCTTCTACATTTCAATTCCTCAGATCTAGTCAGAAATTTTTCAGTGAAAACCAGGGTTGTTGGTTGTAGCTGTGTTAGTCTAAGGACATAGGCAGGCAAGGTTCTTTGGGTAAATGTGATATCTTTTATTAGACCAACTAAATAGTTGGAAAAAATGTTCTTTGCAAGGCCTGTACTTGTGTGCCATGAACCTGAAGATTAGTTTTCAGGGGTACTGTTTCAAGTAGAGTTGAGAATGATTAATGATTCTGAAATTCAGGCCGCTAATTGTGATTTGATACTGATCTTAAATGCCAGGGCTTTGTTTGTTTTACTTCTACATAATAATTTCTACTAGATTATCCATGAAGACCAAGATATTTAGATTACTTTGCTTCTGCTCCAGAGAATTCCAGGTCTCTGTATTGTTTGAATTTTTCAGTTATTTCACTAAGCACAGTGAAATGGTTACAGAGACCTAGAATGCCATCTGTATCCCTCTGCAGATCTTCCACATACACTTGCCTCACTACTCTGGGACAAAACAAGCAGTATGTGATAGTGAAGTCAAGAGAGAACTTGGGGGCAGAAGCAAGAGGAATATTTGGTATAAATTTCAAGGAAAGCCCTCCCATAGGTGTCAAGGGAAAGGTTTCACACTGGGATGGGACCACGCCCTCCATACTGAAGTAGATGACCATCCACACTAGGCACCCTCTGTCCCTATAAAGGCCAGGATGTTTCTTTTGTAAATCAATTGTTTGGCTCCTTTTAGAGCCTGAAACTTGTGGCTTAAAGGAGTAAGTCCTGAGAGGACATTTTTTGGATTCTGAATGCTCTTCAGCATTCAAAGACACTCCAGACTCGCAAGATTGAGACTGATAAGAGGTATGCACCTTCCCTCCCTAAACTGCAAAGGACTTCCTGTTACTTTATGCAGAGCCCAAGTACAGTAGGTGTAGTTGAGAAAGTCATATGATGCCACAGAGAACTAATGTGAAGAAGGCATTCAGGTCAGGGGAACCACCCACCCTAACTTTTGTGAGGTCTCTGTAATGATTCCCTCCTCCTCAGTCACACTCTTCCTGGATCGGGGTCAGGACTTTTTCTAATTGGAGAGAATAACTCAAGAGTCTCTTAACTGCAAAATCTCTTGATTGGGCAGTTTAGGCTGATGAGAGTAAGTAGAGAGCTGGGTCATCTTCCAAAATAAATAACTGCCTTCCTGAGAAAAAGAGATCAGAAACAACAGTCCTAACAGAGGCATTATTTGTTCTAAAAGTTTTTATGAGCAATCATAATTAGGTTTAAGAGCTAAGTGTCACTTCACTATGTGTCACAGGGCACACCTACACGTTCTATATGATTGCAAAGTGCCCACCAGCACTGTGGGTTGTTTTCAACCCTGCTGCACAGTAGTTTGTTGCTACTGCACACTAGTGGCAGCATCACTGTTAGTACCTGCCAATGCTACATCACCATAGTGATAAGCTATGTTGCCGTAGCTTGTTGTTATGTCGATGTAGCAGCTCATGTAGACATGCCCGCTGTACACAATTTCACAAAAATCATCAGGCTAACATGCCTGGCTAATATTGCTGGATACCACAGAAATTAAGGTCTAGTCCCTTTCCTCACAAAAAAGAATAGAACTGGTCATAACTCTTCTCCATTTTTGTTTTGATCATGAACTCAGCATTATAGCATTATCATCAAATAATATTGCTGAAACTTCACCTGTGGAATTGGCTGAATTGGAACATTAAGTGTGAATTAACATTTGTTGTCTAATATGCTTTAAAACTGTTTATTTTCTTGATCTAGGCATGTCCTGTGACTAAAGCAATAGCACTACCATAGTTTCTTAGCTCTTACCAGTAGGAAGTCTGTTCTTATTCTGGCTTGTTTGCTTCCCATAGTTTCTCCAAGTCTGGAAGAGGTATAGAGCTGTCAGGCAGGCAGCATTACACTACACTCCTGTAGTTACTCACATGGGAGTGTCCAGATTGGGAAAGAAAAACAGCTAGATCCTGAAATGTTCTGTCTCTCTAATGCTGACTCCAGACATTAACTCAACAAGGTTGCTACTGTTGAATGTCCCAGGGGGAGCTAACCTAACATCACAATAGCAGGAACAGCTCAGAATCAGAGAGGTGTCAAGCTATTTTTCTTTTGGTAATTTGGACAGCTACACAACAGCATCTGCCCAAATGAAATAATGGGACAGTGGTAAAGGAAGAGGAAGAGAAAATAGAAACTAGGCAGGGTAGAAGGGAAGAGTGAAAAAGGGAATAATGCCTTCATTATACAAGTTTTGCTATTCAGGAAATAAGGAAAAAATCTATTTGCCAACACAAATTTGTATGGGTAATAACAGTATACCTACCAATATTTTAAACCATTTTAACACCTTGAAGTTCATATTAAACTTTCTGATTTTAAGAGACTATACTTCTATTTTTCAAGTAGAAAAGCTTACAATGGGTCTGCAACCCCCAGCACGCGTGCCAAGAATGACACGCAAGGCCATTTTGCTTGGTACACCACCGCCAGCCCAGGATCTAAGCAGCTGCTAGCCATGGAGCCCAGGCTGCTCCCAGCAGGCAACTGGGAGGCTGCAAGACCTGCTGCAAGCAGACCAGGCTTCGTGGGCCAGCTGCAGCCAGGAGGCTGCAAACAGCTGCTCCAGGCTCTGACATGTCGGCACTCTGGCACCTTCCAAGCTAGACATGGTTTTTTTGTACTCCAGCCAAAAAATGTTGCCTACCCCTGGCTTACAAGATACCATTAGAAAAATGAATAAAGTATGTTGAATTATGTTCTCTAATATGTTTATCAGCCAGTGCCACCATACTGGATATGTTTTTGCTCAATTGCCTTTTATTTTGGAAGTGGATCAAAAAGAAGGAGAATAACATAATAGATACAGCAACAACTGGAATACTTCCATTAAAACAAAAAGATGATTGCCAGTGAATGGGTACAGTTGCCTTATTTAAAACAAAATAGAGAATTACCAAAATGAGCTAGAGACCCCCTATTAATTTTATTCCTTGTCAGAACAAAGAACACTTTCACATGCAGAAGAAAATATCAGAACAAAAAAGATGCAGTTAACCTTCCTGTTCCAGCTCCATAATCTAAACATACTTCTGGGAGTGCAGCTTTAAAAGAGGGAATGCAAAATCCTGGAACAGGTTTTTAAAAACAGAATTGGATATCCCATAAGGGCATGCTGCTTTAAAGAAACAGTATATGTAACACGTACAAATATCCCCCCAAAAATGGAAAAACACTTTCCTATTGATCTTCCTGTAAAGTACCAGATTCTTCTAATATCTAATTAACAATTGCTCAGGTCAATTAAAATGTTCCCAGACTCAGATTTATAGGCAGGAATTCTTTAAAATAGGGTCAGGCAAAAAACATATCTCTAGAATGCCCAGCTCTTATTATTTACGATGTAAGGTCCCATCTTCATAGATGAATTGTTGCACATATACAGCTCAGCACAGGTACGAATATGCTTTCAGATTTTGTGAGTGCTCTTTCACATAAAGAAAAATCATGCCTGTGACAGAACAAGTTTTTGATCCAGTTCTCTCTTCATACTTCACAGTAAGGTACAAAATGGCCACCAATGAAAGGAAAAATAATTTAAAAACCATGATTAGGACAACATATTATACTTATGAGGGCAGTTGTTTAGCAATCTTATTAACTACAATACAGGGCTACAGAAATAAAAATCAAAAACTGGTTGTTTGTCAAATGACAACAGTGGACTTACCATTCACAACATTTAAAACCAAAAACTTGAAAGCAATGGAATTCATAGTTTAAAAAATGAGGAGGAAAAAGAAAAGATAATTTTACACTGAAAGCAACCCCAAAAGGGAGGAGAACCAGAGGCTACATGAAGTCCACAAGGGATCATTTCTTGCAAATGTATTTTATAGGAAAGATGTTCAAATAGTCTAATGGTTAAGGGAAATGCCATTATAAACAATGCCAAATATAAACAAAATTCAGAAGATCTGAAAATGAAACAGAATTATCTCTTCAGTCTCATATGAAGGTACACAAGCACAAGGCACAAGATAGTCTTAATTAATCACCTTGGAATAAACCTTTTTCCTTCAATCTCTTGTAACTTTTATCTAGTCTTTGGGACCAGATGCCCAAACTTCACAAAGCCCAGTATTTTTTTTAGCTTCATAGCATTTAGTTCTGTAGATCACTGCCCCAGTAAGTGCAAACTCTTCAATTAAATGTATGCCATGTCTTAGTAACTGAAAATAAATCAGAAATCACCTTCGGTTCATTACTTATTTGAAGAAACCTTATTGTGAAAAGGTATTTTAGGAATTTTTGCACTTATAATTTCTCTTTGTATTTCCAGTTTCTTTGTGTTCATAAGTTTCCCAATATTTCTTCATGCTTTAAATTTGTTACCTAATTACCTATGGTCAGTGGTTACCTTCATACTTATTCCAGTTGTATAGTAATTTCCTAAATCATGATATGATAAGGATAACTGAAATCTGTTGGGATAGTTCATCTAATGGGATTATTGATATGGATGGGTACAGCACTGGACAGGGAGGATGTGTGGCCTTGCATATTAAGGGGCGGTGCACATGTCCTGAGGTCCAATACAAAGTAGGAAGTAGATTTATTCAAAGTGTTTAGGCTAAGATGAAAAGGGAAAATACCACGGGCTGATATTGTGGTGGGTATCTATTGTAGACCACTAAACCAGGAGAAGAAGGTAGATGAGGCTTTTTTTAAATGACTGGAGCAGCTAAATTTATAGCAGCTAAAATTATAGCATAAAATCACAGGACCAGGTGTTTTTGGGGGAACTTTAATTACACTGATCCCTATTGGGAAGGTAGCGCAACAGAAAACAGAGAGTCCAATAAGCTTTTTACTTCTGTTTGGGACAGCCTTTTTGGCACAGATGTTGGAGAAACCCATTAGATGGGAGGTTCTTTTGTGCAGCGATATGTTCCCTTGAGGAAAGGAGACTTCATTGGAGTCACATTAGGGCTCTTTTTGTTTATTTATTTATTTATTTTGTAGCAGGAAGGACTTTAACCACTCTGATAATTAGACCTCTGAATGCTGGGTGTTTGCCATGACAAAAAGCGAAAAGTTCAAAAAGGGAAGTTATAGCACACAATATTTTAATTGCAAAGAAGGATATTGGATGGGAAATGAGTCAAATATGTAAAACATCCTGTATTTTTAAAGGTAAAAATGTATCAAATCATGCAAAAGGAATCAGGACTTGTGGTAGAGGTGCTATCTAATTCCTTTTGCCTCTAGACCAATATGGTTACAACCTGAATACCTCAAATCATGCAATTTACACATAAATAATAGCTTGAAACTATTAAAGACACTTATATTTTACTACTCCTAACAAATACAGAACCACATTTGTAAAAATTAATGGCAAAGCTTTACTCTGACAGGTTTACTGGGGTGACAAAATCCTGATTATTTTAAAGTAAAGGCAAAGTTTTTGTCCCAGAGGCTGCAAGTGCAACCAACAACATGGCCTCTAATCTTCTTTGCTTTGGAAGTATCCTTCTGATTTTGGTCATCTTTTGCCAGCCACTAGGAGAGGAAAAAACTATAAAATATTTTAGAGACTAAAACCAAAAAAGTGAAAGGATTAAAATTGGAGAGTGGAAAAACATATACAGAAGTAAAAATGAGATCACTTCTCATCAGGGTAAACCTCCAGCTTAGACAAAAGGAAGCTGTTAAGTTGTGCATGTGGAGTTTATCCCTTGAACTCAATGGGACCATTCAAATGGATAGAGTTAAGCACTGATGATGAATATTGTCAGGTACATACCTGACTGCCAACAAGACAGGCTTTTATCTATTAGCTTTTAAGACCTGACAAAATGGGGATTGCTAGAGACTTCTCTTTTTTTTCCTCTTCATCCCTCTTTCAAGGCTCAAAACCATTTTCCCACATTATGGTTACAGAATTAAAGTAAATAAAAGTAACTCTTTTTTTGCCTTTGTCACATATCCATCTTTTCTCCCTGTCTCACCCATTTTTCTACTGTTTCTGGTCTCCTTTCCAAATTGTTTTTTCTAATTTTCACTTCTGTGTAAGTTTTTTCCACTCTTCACTGTTTTAATCCTTTCTCTTTTTTGTGTTCAGTCTCTAAAATTGTTATTTTATAGTTTTTCCTCTCTTTCCAATGCACAGCCACCTTTCTGTCTCTTAGTAAAAACTGCACCTGCATTGTCTCTCTCAAAGTCCCAGGTATCACCCATTTACCTTCCCTCTGGATTTCTGAAGCTCTAGTGCACATACTAGTGGATACTGTTGCTTTTGTTGCTATATGTGATTGCAGCTCTAGTTTTTTTATACTGGGGAGACCTGTGAAACATTACCCACCTCCACTATATGTTCAGCTTCAGTCCATTATGATCACATCACTGTGGAAGGGGATAAATGGATAGCAAAAGGAATTTGGGAAACAATGCCCTAAATGCAACAGAAGTCATGTCTAGCCTTGAGTAAAAGGTATTGTTTTTAAATGTTATTTAACAAACTTTCTGTACAAACAAGGGATTTTTTTGTGGCCGGGGATGGTATCTTTTATTGGACCAACTCTAACCAACTCTATATTGGAAGAAAGATAAGCTTTTGGGTACCAAGTGCCCTTCTTCAAGGGTCTAACATAGCTAGTACTCAAAAAAACCTTGCTTCTCTCATAATTCTTGGACCATCCCAGTTACAACACTGCTCCACCCCTACTTGTATAGGGGAAACCTAGTTGTGTGCAGTCAGGTTTATCCCAACTCTTGATGTGAAATGGAGCCTATATGTTTGCACCTGGATCTGTCATAATAGACAACACTGAGTTTTGCAAGGGTCTATCATGTAATGGTCGTGGCCAATTTTGTGTGTATTTGTATGGATTTAAGAAAGGTGGTACTCTACAAAAAATGTAATTCTTCTTCTTCTTTAAGGGAGTAAATATTATCATCAGTATTTACAAAGAAGGAAGCAAAAGATTATAGACACCATAGGTCAGAACCAGTTAGAGTGCAGGAGTCCCTTATCTTTAGTCCTGTTCCTACTTAACAAGACTACACAGTCTAATATGTGACTGAGCTGTCCTTCCTTTTAACCACAGGTCTTATGGGCTGCCACTGTCTGGGAGGGAATTTGTAATAGTTCATCAGTAGCAACATGGAGGCACTTCTAAACTTAAGCTACAGAATAGTATCTTCTCCAGAATCAAGAAATACCTAGGCTACTGCTAAGAGTATTAGGGCTGTCACAAATATGAATTTTTGCAGATAACAGCTGGCTGGGGAGTTCTGAATTATCAACGAACTTTGGGGAAAAATTAATTACTAATCTAGCGCTCTTATGTAATAGTTTTGGAAGTTATCTTTATAAAGATAAAAGATTAAAATTTTACTCTTTAAAATATAAAAGCTGAGAGATGCCTTTGCATTTCTAGGTCTCTCAAATCAGAGGGGAAGTTGATATCTGCAGGCAGTTAACTTTACATTTGCAAATACTATGGTGATATCTTCCTGGATAGACAGAAAGGTAAAGGTAGAGCTGTAGAAGTGAACCTTTGTAGCAATATGTTCCTCAGAGAAAGGGGACTTCACTGGAATCATGCAAGGGCTTTGCTGGGCAATGCTCCAACCACTCTGGTAACTAGACCTCCAAATTTATTATGGGGAATCTGCCTGCCAGAATTATTCCAGAGTATATAGCTTCTTTGAGTAAGAGAACAGGAGATAATTCTTAGCATCATAAAAGATCAGAAAAAATCACACGCATTATCTCCATGGCTACCAAATCTATTCATCAGCAACTTGGCAGATCTGTGGTTGCCATTTTTAAGGTTTTGCAGATACATTGCTCAGTGTAAAGATTAATAATAATCAGAGCTTTCTATGTGAGCTGCTGTAACAGAAGGAGCATGTATTTGACCTTTGTTCAAAAGGAAGAACCTGTTACAGCAGTAGCTTACCACACTATCGTTTTGCAGCATATTGTAAAAGTTTCAAATGACTGGGCTAGAAATTAACTTGTTAGTCCACTGGTCCTTTCACATGGTTTAGAGTGTAACAGGTTTGTCCACATCTTTTGTAGAGATAATAAGGATCTTTTCCTCAATACTAACATCTCCAGGTGCAGATGGAAAGACAAACTATTGCTAAGTGTAAAACTCATTTTTCCTCTGGTTTCAGGTTTGGAAGGGGGAAAAGTGGAGCCCCAGTCTAACAGCTGATGTAACACTTATCCTCACAGGGAAGGATAAGTATAATTCTAGGTAGTCAGCCATAATGGGCTAGGAGATGCCTTTTATTTCCTGTCCTGAAAAGCACTGACATGAATCCCCAACTAGAATGTTATGCAAAAATATCACCTATATAATGTGACTATAAAGGGTGTGGTCCCTTTCTATTAAGCTGGGGATTCCCAGGCCATGGTGCACTGGCTGGCATGCTAGCAATGTCCCCTTTTGATATTCTCAGTACTGTACTAAATTTCAGTCCTTCATTTCTGCTTACTGATATGGAAAAGT
Source organism: Caiman crocodilus (assembly GCA_030014935.1). Taxonomy (NCBI): domain Eukaryota; kingdom Metazoa; phylum Chordata; order Crocodylia; family Alligatoridae; genus Caiman; species Caiman crocodilus. The sequence continues at coordinate 41,206,681 of JAGPOW010003648.1, forward strand.
CCTTTATGGCTAGCATAAGGAAGAAGTCTGGATCCAGCCCCATGCTACATGTTTACATCAGAATGAGGCTTCCTTTTAGAAGACTTTAGAATTACATACAGGTAACTGTAGGAATAATACTGGGCAAAAAAGTAGACCCACTTTGTTCTAAGGATGTGTGGTCTCTGCACCCGTTACTAATTTTTCCTTTGGATGCTCAGTGTTTGAGATGTAAATGCACACTTATGTGGGCTCAGTATGCTATTTCCTTAGATCCTTGACCATTGTATATTGGATTCCTTCCTCTTGTTTTCAGTATATACTCTCTAAGTAATATGATCCAGTCTCACAGGTTTAGCCTTACCAGCTCTATAAATGAATCCCAACTCTAACTCCTTGCACCCAGATTCCAACTCTCTTTGATCTTCTATCTCCTGCTGTCATTCCCATATCTGTGGAATATCCCACACCCTTTTTAAAAAAATAAACCACATGAGTTTCACATGGAAAGAGGGACACAATCAACATAAACATTTTATTGAGATGTCATAGTCAATCATAAGTATTGTATTTAAATAATATTTTTATTCAATTCAGCCCCAGTAGAAAGGTATTTTTAATTCTGCTTTGTATACAAGGAAATTCTGGACAGAAGAGTTAGGCCCAATCCTATGTGAAGCTACTAACACGCCTAAGAGTTGACAAAATGGGGGGCCTAAATCACTGTATTCTAAACTTTTTTAGTTGATTTTATCTGAAATACCAATAACTGTAATTACTAATTATGTCTGTAAAGATGGGCTAAAACAATAGGTACATCAGTTGCACTAGACCATTTATGTAACAGGAAAATAAAATGCTGATTTCCTTACATGGTTTAATAAACAGCCACAAACAGTTACATGAATGACAGAATGAACATTTAGGCTGCATCCCCAAGAGCAGTGGCATGCAGTTGCTGCAAGAAAAAAAGCAGTGGCACAAATTCGTCCCACTGCTTTTTGCCTTGGCACACACCCTTGCACATGGGGAAAAATGCTCCGGCTGGGATAGGGGAGGCTGGGACCAGCACCTGGGCTGGTCCCAGCAGCCTTACATAGGGTCCTGGGGGCCTCCTGAGGTTCCAGTAGCAGCGATTCAGGTGTGCAGAGCCTGTCAGGTAGCTGGAGCATGTCTCTGGCTAGCCAAGCTCTGGTTTTGGGCAGCGCACACTGCTACCACATGTGCCACCCCATATTTTTTGCATGTTTTTTTTTTATACTGGGATTTCCCGGTATCTAAATTTGCCTTCACACTGCAAATATGCAGCACAGAGAACCAAATCATGTTCCTTGGTGAGATGCCTTTGAGGTGCCATAAAAACATATGTGCACTTGTGTGGATGTGGGCTAAGGGGGCAAAATGGTTATTACATATTGTAAACAATGCTATTTTAGGCTTATTTAATAGTCTTACTATTGGTGATAGTAAATAGTAAATCACAATACATGGAATATAAAATTAGGTAAAATATTATATCTTTCAGTAAGTTATCAACACTTAATCCAAGGTGGATTTATATTTCCACAATGCAAAGGATGTAATTAGCAATTTAAAACATGTATGTATATTGGCACACGTTGGATACTCTGCTCTCTACCTACATCATACCTATAATCTCTCTGAACAAATATTGATTGCAACTGACCTGATGGTTCTGGAAAAATGTGTACTGCTAGTATTACTTATTCAAGTAGTCCTTTACACTTGAAAGTAAAATTACCACATGTTTGCTTGTTTGCTGGCCTCTCCCCATGTAATCATCAGAAAAATGTAATAGAGTTCCTAACCCACTTAAGTTTTATCTATTTTTTGCCAGAGTTTTTTTTTTTATTTCTTATTTATACTTGGGTCTATTCTTGTATTTTAATAAGTTGTAAAACCATGAGACACAAGGAAATTCAAACAGTTTATTCAAACAGTTGTGTTAGAATATTAAAGAATGTTATTGATGCCAGTCATCTTGCATGATATTGGAGTATAACATCAGCATCAGTTTTTCACAAAAGTCTCTAACACCTTGTCTGTAGGAAGGAATTGCTGGTATAACAATACTGACAAAGTCTCCTACCATTCAGAGTCCTTTTACCAATATATATCAGTTACCTAACCAACATAAGAGATACCAGTGAAAGGACTTTATGCTGGTATAATTGGATCCATGTGAAATAGTTTACCAGTCTAGCTGTCTTGGTTAGGGGGATGATGTTTTTCACAGTCCTGACATAGCTATCCCAATAAAACTACTACCAGGATGAAATATCAAATTATCTAGACAGAGTTGATGCACTTGCATGTGACTTTGCCACAGTGTATGTGCCCTCTCCAATTTTAAAATAATAAGAGCTTGGTTTCTTTCTTTTCTTAAGGCCAATCTAACTCTCTCTGAAGGTGTGCAGCTATGGAAAATCAGGGTAAAGTAACAGGATTTTACATTTTATCCTTTATGATAAAAATAATAAAGTGATCTTTGTTTTGGAAGAGGGTCCACATAGTGTCCTTGTTAGTCTGCACAGACAAAACCTAAAATATATTTAAACCTGAGACAGAGTATCTGATAGAATATTAATCTCTTTGCATAATTAAAGGTTGTTCTGAGGCAATGTTCATCAAATAAGAGAATGCCAGAACATAAGAGAAGCAAATTAACTCGCTGTTTTGATGTAGGGAATCCCCTGTGAAATGACTTACAATGTTAATGTTTACAGGGAAGTAGTAGAAAAAAGCCACCTTAGTTAAAATCCAATTGAGATGAATGAGGAAGTTCATACCTTTGGGCTTGATTTTAAATCATTCAAGCCAATGAGAGACTTTCCATTGATTTAAATCAGAGCAAGGTCAAGCATTTAGACCCTAAATTTAGTCCCTCTGGAATCTTTTCATTGACGTTGGAGGGATTGGTTTATACCATTACAAACAAATCTTGGTCCCAGGATGGGGCTTATGGACTTTGGTGGGTATGGACTTTGGTGGATCAGAACTTGACCTTTGTTATATTGTTTTAGTTATGTCCCACAGTAGCCTTTAGAGTCTATAGACAGAAATTCTGAAAATGTTTCTACAAACAGATGGTCTAAAATTTGTTTTTAAATAAATGAAAATGTACATTAAGAGGAAAGCAGCTCTCTATGAGGTGACTTAGATCATTGCTTTTTCTTATGCCCCAGCTTTGTTTGCTTTGAATGATCATTAACATAGTGGCTATGTGGAGGGTTAGGTTTATCTAAATGCTCTTCTGTGCAGACATTTGGGAAGTTTAAATCAGACCAAAAATCAGACGAAATAGCTTTGATTAGAAATGGGTGAGCCTGATCCAGCAAACATTTATGCACATTTGGTGCATAGCCCCAGGGCTGGGAAAGCCCAGTCACTCACTCCAGCCCCAGGGCTGAACTCTTCCTACCCCTCTGCAGATCCACCAACACTCCACCATTATTTCCCCAATGGATCCACTAGCCCCGCAATCACACCCACCCCTCCCTCCATCCCAAGTAACTCATACCACATTCCTGGTATGGCTCTGGGCATTGGCAAATGTCTGTACAATCCACTTGTGATCTACAAACATACAGCTTAAAGTAAATGATGTGATAGTAGAGCAGGTGCAGTGAATGTTTGTATATACCCAGTGAAAGCAGTGATATATCCACATCTAAAATGTTAATGGAAGACCTAAGAAGAACAACTAAACCCTACTTATATGCCATGAGAGTGATACTCCTGAATATTAACAATTACATGATGGGTTATATGTTTGTTGGCCCATGTTCCTGGGATACGGTGATTCAGCGTACTTCCTGGGGTATGGCTTTTTACACTTTCCTCTAAAAAAAAAGAATTTCTCCGAACCACAGTACAAAATTATCAGTAGCTACACCTCTGATCTTTCTGTCAGTGTCTGAATGTATTCCAGCTTTTACTTTTCTGGGCAAGTAGGGTGGGAGGAATGAGGGAATCTTGCAATTATTCCAACCTAAGTCTGGGTACTGTACAATAATAGCCCCATGCACCAAGAGTTGATGATCAGATTGGCTCAGTGGAATTCAGTCCCTGAAAATCTTCCTTTTGAAAGCTGTGTATGAACACAGTTCCTCAAAACAGCTTTTTCAAAACAAAGTATTATTTAATATTTTGGGATTTAGCACAACAGTCTGTAAACATATCTGACTTCTTGAAAGTTTAAGTAGACCTAGCTTGTCCCAGAAACTCTTGACCTAAACTGCTGGACCACCTGGTCTCTCTCCCTCTCTTTCTCTCTGTTGTGTGGTCATACTGTTCAATGTGATCCAGTAGCAGGTGAAGTATTTCAAAACAGTTCATCCTCTACATTGTCCTTTGACTATTAGTAAGTGAGAAGCTATCAGAAGTGTTTGTCCATATTCCTGTCTGTCTGTGTGCAGCCTATAACCTGTGTGTCATTTAACCAATTTGATTAATCTAACAAATAACACAACAATAGCAATACTGATAATGATGATGATAATGATAGAGATGGGGACAGACTGCTCATAAAATAAAATTAAATTAAAAAAATTAAATAAAATACAATTCTGTCCAAGTCCTTTTTGGTTCCACTTCAAACCCTTGCTAGTTGCATTCCGTGACAATTGCCTAGTCATTAGTATGATCATGACTTATTTTGGTCATCAATCTGAAATCTTTCTGTATTTGTCTATTTGTATTCTTGTTATATGGCTATCATTAGTATAGTGTCTAAGAACCTCTCAAATTGTTTTAAAAACCCCACCCAATAATATCTTTCTCAAGTCTACAGGAATAATAGCTTGATAAGTTTATAGAAGTTTTGTTTCTCCATGCTGTCTGTGTAAAAGTTAATTGAAGGAACACTGCATTGGAGAAATCAGCTTCGCATTTGGTAAAGAATGCCCATTGACTTCACTGTTTCCATATCTCCTGGAACAGCAGCTCCATTCTCTAAGTTTAGATCCTGTTAAAGTTGTTTTCTCCATTACCTAAGGTTCTGTCTAGTGGCTGATAGTTTCATTGTTTTGATGGAATATGTATGTCATAGAAGGCCATAGCAATAGAAGAAGAGGCAATAATTTGGGTACCTAGGCTTTGATTATAAGGAAATGCAGGGACCTTGAACTTAACTCCATATTCTGTGGAGAAGCATTGCAGAGAGTGAAGTACTGGGTGAAGTTTTCATGGCAACCTGTGTTGCTAGGCAGATGGATTATTGCATTTTGTTCCAACTGGAGTGTACTCAAGAATTCTGGCTTGATTTCCAAATATAACAAATGGCAATAACCAATTCTGGAGGTCAGAAAGACATGTACCACTGTAGCTACTATTGGTGGGAAGGGGCATAAGCATCTAAGCAGCTGCAGAAAAATGTAGACTTTTTTTTTCTCGCTCTGGCTGTTTAAAGCAGGAACTTTCAGTATCTGTCTTCTAACAGTGAGATGCTGTGGAGAAAGGAAAATGTTGATGTGTTTCCATTTTCTTACTAAACCTTCTGTCTTTTCTAGATTCAGCCACTCCCATTCATCTGTGCATCAAATGGGAGAGGACTGTTTGAAAATCAGCTGTATCAAGTGCTGCTGATAGGTCCCACAGAGATATTACTGATGTATTTAACTTATTTGTGGGTAGGATGAGGTTATCCACCAGGATGTCTATAACATGTACGTCTATAACATACAGAGACCAAAGTCTGACAGTGAAATTTGGGACCCTGGCAGACAGGGCCACCATAACCATACAGGCAACTTCCTAGGACAGCAAATTGTAGGGGATGGCAAAAATGGTACCCTAGACAGGCAGGCAGCTTGCCAGCGCTCTGGGCAGGTGGGAAGTATACATGCTTGGCTGGGCCTGGGCTTGGCATGATGCTTAGGGCAGCAAAAATCTTTGCGTGTGCCCTGCTGGCAGATTATACCTGGGACCAAAGACTACTTTTGACTTGAAAGCAGAAAGTGCCTTTCTTCTTTACAAAGAAGGCTAGATCTTGTATGGTAGCTTGTAACACGTCTAATGTCAAAAAATAGTTTGTATAATATTACTTTTGTGGAAAATGGGAGAATTATTTGTATTTTGTATCACTACTATATGCATCTGGGTTTACCTATTTGATATTATTCTGCCTGATGTTACATCAAAGGAAGTTATTAGGAAGAAGTGAACAGGAAGCAAATCATTGACAGGGGTAAGGTAGCTCCAATGAAACTACCAGTACCCCTTAAGGGAACATTGGAGGACTTATTAATTGGGACATGGCCACCTGCTTGGCTCCTACCAAGCTAGCAAGTCTGTTTCCCCCAGGTCTAAGCTAGGGATCAAAGGAACACTAAAACATTTAAGATCCTTGTGGAAACAGTAGAACTGTGAACAAATGGAGATGAGTCTAACAGGCACTGAGACAATGTTACAGTGGCTGTGCTTGTCTATCAGACCAAAACCAGAGGTGTCTGGTTTCAGAATTTATCTAAAATTTGCAAAAAGAAATAAACCTTGGATAAAGATCCAGAGGTAGAGGTTTTGTTGTTTTGTCCTTTTTTCTGCTTCCTTATATATGTAAATAAGCAATCATTTGTTTTGTAGCAACTTTTATTGAATCACTTTAATTAGTCATTGGTTCCAAAGGAAAAAGGTATTATAAGGGCCAAACATAGTGGGGTCTGCTGTGTCATTACAGTTTGTGAATGGGGGATTGCAAATTAAGGATTTAGTCCAAAAGTAGCATGACAATATGTTTCACCCAGGGAAGAATGAAAATAACGATATCTGTCATCAGAGAGATGCACACCAGAGAAACTGAGATATTGCACTCTACCTAATGCACAGCACACCCTCTATGTACAGTGCCTTATGGGTAAGTAGTAAATTGTATTCATCGAACACTGCTAAGAGTTCCTTGGTCTTCTTTATCATCCAATAACTGCAAGGGTCAGAGATACAAAAAATGGTAAGGCGCTTTGATGATGTATTTTATTTATCTGGGAGTTGGGATAAATGTTAAGCAATCTTTTGGGCACAGATTACGCTTCCTTAGGTCTGGGAGAGAAGCAGACACAGCTTGAGCTAAATAGCAGTTTGAACAAAAGTATATCTATTCCTACATACATAAATGAAAAGATTCTTAAAGGAATGGAGGAAGGCTGTAAAATAGGAGAAAAGAGACATTAGGAGTGGCTACAAAAGGAGAGTAGTGTAGTAGAATAGGTAACATAATTAAAAAAGAGAAACATTGCTCCATTCACTGTGGAGTGTAGAGAGATTAACAGACGTAGGTATGTTGTGATAAATCCACTTTTCATAAAACTAGTTCATGTTTTAGTGTCCAGTGAGGCTATAAATTTCTGTTTCCAAGTCCATTTTCTGAACCTGCTTTGAGCTCAGAAAGGAAGTAGCTGTTCTGTGAAAAGTATCCTCCTACTTGTATTAGCATGTCTCTGCCTTTTATATATTTTCTGTGAGAGTTCATTCTGGTGCATTGTGTTTAGTTTCACTCACATATTTTCCATGAGGGTATTTGTTATATTGGATGAGATGTACCATATTCTGTGATAGCAATATGTAGGATCTTTTGTGGGAGGGTTGACTGTAATGACAGTGGAGATGTGTTGACAGGTTTTGCATGTATTGTTAAGGCAGGGTTGTGTCCCATTTGGTGTCTGGTGATGGTACTGAATGCTGTCAGTTCTCCTATAACTACTATTTCTATGAATGGAATGACTCCTTAAAAAGAAGCTGTTGTTTCTAGCTTTGATCTCCACTTGTTTTATGAAGGAGACAAATGGCTTTTTTTAAGGTCATCACTAAAAACAAGTTGTTTGTGATCTTTTTTGCCTATTCCTTCCCTTTACTTGCACATTATAAAGGGAAAAAGATCTAGATTTGCAGCCTTCTAATTTTGTATGACTACTAAATATTGAAGCTATTTGTGAATTCATCTCTAGAATAAAGCAGCATGAGTCAGATGTGAGTATGGTAGTGGTAAAGGCTTGTTCTGATAGTCCAAGGGAAAGCAAGGCTTCTCCCACATCCTCACTCTTCCATCTGAAGGACATAAGGTAATCAATGGACAGTATCCATGTAAGAACAGTGAAAAAGAACATGGAGAAGGGTGCCGGTAAATTAGTCATTCATCAAAGTCAGTGGTAGAGGCACCTGGGCGGGTTGACTACTGCTAAGATATTCCATGCTGCTGCTGGTTACTTTGAAATATGATAGTGAATCTTCCACGTATTTTGAAACAATCCGTTTTATGAATTTCCTCATGTTGCCAATCGTTCCTAGGTCCACAAGGCTGAGTTCTGCTTCCATTGCATCTCAAGTATTTGTCAGGGATTATATGGTGTTCCCTTGACAAAGCTATAAGTGATTGCTCACTTGTCTTCCTGGAATGGAGGATGTTGCAGGAACTCAGTGCATTCTAGTTTGTGAAGTGCTGTGTGTAGTTTTTCCTCTTTTATCATTCGTTTTGGTATTTTAGTGGGGCAGAGTGTGAGAGCAAACGATAGCCTTTAATTACAATACACATGCTTATATATGCCAGCTGGCTGTCATTTCTAATATATATCTGGTCTCACTGGGGATCCAGATAGGTTTCGTACCTAGGTAGACACTTCTGCATGCAGCAGAAATACATTTTTATTAGCTTATCTCAATACACATATTGTTTCATTTTTTGTCTAGAAAATTAATAGAATTAATTTTCCTCTTGCTTTTAACTATATGTTTCTTATATTGCAACTTTTTCCAACATAAGTTCTGTATTCAAAGACTGATAATTTTTTGGAACACTGATACTATATTTACTCCTACTAGTATGGGAGAAGTAAGGAATAATTTGTTCAACTTTCAAAATATGATATTAATAGAAAGTAGCACCTAGGCAGGTTGTGTATAACAGGGCCTAAGTCAATGGAAGCCTCTAAGAACAATATATAATGCAATCACTTGGGAAAATGTGGACAGCATTAAGGGTGTTGTTCTGATCAACTTTGATATGCACATTGAATTCACTAATGTAATTTTTTTCTCTTATAACATTTTCTTTCACATTTTCTTCTAAGATAGTTTCTGACATTTTTAAAAAGGACAGGGGGGAAGGGAGAATACTAGCTTGAAAGGGTACATTCTTTTCAGAAGAGTTCTTTTAAAGATCTTGCATATAGCAGCTGACATTCCAAGCTGTTGAATTAATTGTTCTGGGTTTCCTTTTATATGCATCTGTGCCAAAACATGATTAGCTGTTTCAGCCCACTCATACCCTGGGATGAGATGTCTGTGCATTAAGTTAAAAAGGACACCCTCACCATAGCGTTTAGGCCCAACATTCAATCTACAATTTTTCTGTATGACATTATTCAACATACATTGCCAGGAAATTAAAAAAAAAGAAAGAAAACTAGCTGTTTTTTTAAAACAAATCCAGCATTGTATTGTGCTCCTGTACTTGGCCAAGACACTGAAGCCTTGAAGATTAGGAAGAAACAGGTGCTTATATTTGGCTGCAAGCTACTCATAAGCAGAAGGAACTTTAGGCTGGAACAAGGGATGCAGGCAAAAGCACTCTGCTTTTACCACGTCTTTCACCCAAGTGGTTGAGATTCTGCTCACAGAAGGGGACTAAATACTGTTGTTGAGCTAAAAAGAACTGTAAGTGACAAAAGAATTTGCAGCCATATTAAAGAAAGCAGAATCAGTGCCCATGGACTCTCAGGACCAGACTAAGATCTGCAGTGTAAATGACCTATTTTGACCGCGAGTGAAACCTCAACTCAGCCATTGCAAACAGGAATATGAATTAAAATGGGTTTCTACAATTTGCTTTTACATGTCAGTTCTGCAGCCTATGCTTTAAAGCAAGAAAACAGGCCTGAGAGGGAGAACAAACTTAAAGCCCTTAACCTGCTAAGAAGCACAAGGTAGAAGCCTCTGTGAAATCACTGGCTTGCTGGTTTGATATCAAGGCATAAAAAGCAGTCTCAGCTACTCCTGCTGTCTTTGGCTACTGTGAGGTCTGAAACCCCTGATGAACAGCAGTGACAAGCAATTGTTATAACTTAATACAAGATTTCACATGTAATGATTGTGGTTTGGATATAAGACCCTAAATAATGTGTAGAATAGGATTATGCAAGGCATGTTTAAACTAATGTGGTAAGCACCCCATAATAAGAGCACATCCAATTTGTTCAGGAGCTCTAAGGGGCTTGTCCCTTTTAATGAGATGACCAGGGGAAAATAAAATCATCAATACCAATTCCAGGTAAAGATGAGTAATGGTGAGTGAAAGTCTACAACTGGGACTATGAAAGAAGGCAATGGGAAAGTCCTGCTGTTAGTTTTGAAATAGAATTCTTTCTGTTCCTTAGTTTCAAACATAATTGACTGAGAAACTTGACTGAGAGTAGGTATTCACTTCAATGGTAAGACTTCTATAATTAAGATGAAATAAGGTTTGACTGAGGTAAAGATGTACTGCTTGGAACTCTTCTTCTAAGTTCCCTTCTTTCCTCTATTTAGCCACTGTCCCCAACCCACATCCCTCAACAGCTTCAACAGGAGCAGGTTCACACTCTCCTGAAGTTTAGGTCAGCTCACCTAAGTGCTTCCAAATGATTCATAATCATTTAAAAGGATGTAGTATTTTGTTCAGAGTATACAATGTTGTCCTGAAAGACTAGTGATGTATTCTTTGAAGTTTCTCATACCTTTTTTCTTCTGTGCTATGTTTGGTAATATGGAAAATGAGAAAAATTGGCATAAGGGACATCACTGAACTTGCTCTTTCCTATAAGTATCAAAGGCTACACAAAAAGTAATTTGTTTTACTAAGCAGAGGTCCTGTTCTGAATGTTATTTTGCTGCATAACTGTACGTGTCTGTTGAGAAGTAGCCACTTCTGCTTTGCTGCATTTAAACATCAGACAAAGTAGTATAGTTGGCTAGACCAAGAACAAGGGTCTAAGAAATTTCATAATAGGTGAAATATTGGAACAGTTGCATTTCATCAAACCCTTGACTGAAACATTTAACACTGAAATAACAAACATAATACTCTCAATATAGCTCAATTTGATTCCATTATCTTTGTATTTCTCAACTTTCACAGCTGCTTTTGAGCCTGAAAAACCATGGATGGCAAACATGTCTGTGAAATTTACAGTCAAAATTAAAGTAGGGATTTCCCTTGAACGCCAATGGATGCATTTAGTTGTTCGTCCTTCATAAGCAAAGGTGACCGCATCCAGCAGGCAGGGAGTGGAAGGGGAAGGTGGGGAAGAGGATCAATGCTGAAACTCTTTAGGGACAGAACTTTAGGGTGTCCCTGTACCACTTCTTTGGTGCACCGTGAAAGCATACTCCATTTGACAGTTCGTCATAAAAGATTTTCTTCAGCAGCCAAGTGTTGGGGATTCTTAAAAGGTGGCCGGCCTATCTTAGCTGTCACAGTTTCAGTAGGGTGTAGATACTGGGGAGAGCTGATCTTCTGAGCACCTCAGTGTTCGGAATCTTGTCTTGCCACTTGAACTTTAGTACCTTTCACAGGCAGCACAGGTGGAAGTGGTTTAGTTTCTTGGCATGATACTGGTAGATAGTCCAGCTTTTGCAGGCATAATGGAAGGTTGGGAGAATTATGGCTTTGTAAAACTTGTTTCGTTGACATGCCAATGCCTCTCTGATCCCAGACTGATTTACGGAGTCTGCCGAAAGCCATGCTGGCTTTTGCTAGCCTTGCGTTGACTTTATTTTTGATGTGGACAGCACAGGAAAGCATGCTGCCTAGACAGGCAAACTTGTTGATCATTGACAGTTGTGGCCTTTAACTGAGACGTGTTGTTCCTGCGGTGTTGTGCCAGGAAAATGCTGAAATATCACTTTGGTCCCCTTCATGTCGCTAGCGAGTCAGAAGTTGTCACAGGCTGATAAGAATAGGTCCATGGACCGCTGCATGTCAGCCTGTGAGCCTGCACATAATGCACAGTCAACATCAAAGAGGAAGTCACAAAGCATGGCTATCCAGACTTTAGAGTTCACTTAGAGACTACATAGGTTGAAGATGTCTCAGTTGAAACAGTACCTGATCCCCATACCAAGGTCATCATCTTGCGAGGCATCTGACAGCATGACACAGAATACCATGCTGAAAACGACAGGCGTGCACACACAGCCCTGCTTGACACCATTTGTGACTGGAAAGGGGTCAGAGCATTCACAAGGATGTGTGCGCCATCATGCCATTGTTGAACTGTCAAACCATACTGATGAATTTTCCAGGGTATCTGTACCTGTTCATGATTTTCCAGAGGCCTTCATGGTTCACTGTGTCAAAGGCTTTAGCTAGGTCGATTAATGTGAGAAGGTAGATGTTCTGTTCTTGGCACTTTTCTTGAAGCTTTGCCAGACTACAAACACCATGTCAGTGGTTCCTCATCATTTTCTGAAGCCACGTCAACTCTCAGGTTGTTTAGATGGTTGGTCAGTGGGTTGAGGATTCTCACAAGAATCTTGCCAGCAGTTGAGGAGGGAGATTTCCCTGCGGTTGTCAGAGCTGACGATTTCCCTTCCTCTTGTACAGGTAAATGATAGAGACATCCTTGAATTTTTGAGGGACTACCTCCTGTGCCCACATACTGCAGAAGATCTTGGTTTGTTTCTCCATGAGGCTGTGACCACCTTTTGTAGACCTCTGCTGGAATCGCATCAGATGTACTTAATGTTTTAGCTATAATTTGGTCTTTTCAAGAACAAAAAGTTTCTCGCGTACATGTGGATTTCTTTAACTGGTGGCAAAAAACTATCATGTTAAAAAACAAAACAAAACAAAACACTTTATAATATAAAATAGGACGTTTTATAGTGCTCCTTTTCTCTTCCATTCAGCCTTCAAACAGACAATAATATGACAGGAGGGTATAGAAGTATTTGCAAAGAGCAGGCTGATTTTTATTATTTTATTATTATTATTATGGTGGCATTGCTGATATTTAAATCAGCACAGTAAAATGATGGCAAAAGCCGAATCCCTGGGTTTGGGATTCAGAATCAGAATGCAGCTAGGCACCTGAAGCTTCTCCATGGAAAATAACTTGCCACGTTCTGACTTTTGTATCTTATCCTGTATTCCCTTAAGGTAGGCAGAGCGCAGGGTAGAATCCGAGATACATCAGCAACTGTAAGCAGTGGCTTGTTTTAGAGGCCAAGGTAGATCCTGACCTGGACTGTAACTAGTCTACACAAGACTTGTACCACATGTGATGAAGTAAGTCACAGCTGGGGAAACCATGTGCTCTCGTGTGTGTGTGTGTGTGTGTGTGTGTGTGTGTGTGTGTGTGTGTGTGTGTGTGTGTGTGTGTGTGTGTGTGTGTGTGTCTATATAGGTATCTGTAAGATATATTATATACACATATTGATATATATCTATATACACATAGATATATATTATCTAATAGATGTCTCTATAGATATAACACATATAATTCCTGATATATATCTACTATACATCCATTTATCTAAAGTATGTTTGTATTTATACACATATATTGATAGATCTATATATACACATTGATATTTATCTATACACACCCCCCATATATAATCTAGATCATATATACACACACATACATACATATACACAAAAAAATGATATAGAGCTATCTATCTATAGATATATCTATATGGAACAGGCCCTGGGAACCCATGAACACATAGGATGTGCATACATTACAGACTGCCTATCACCTAACATTAAACAGGCCTTACGCTATGTATGTGTGCATGCGTATACACCAGCACGTACATATGCGAGGCCTGTTTAGCTGAACATCTATATTCAGGTGCATGGAACATATACATAAACGTTGAGTAGAGTTAGTCTCTGAGCTGCGACTACACCCTAGTGTCTGCCGCGGCCCAGCTTGCAACGAGCGCGGTTGCTCTCCCCCCACCCGAGGGCAGGTGGCGCGGCCCGGGCGGATACCGGGGGGGGAGGGGCATGGCCGTCACCCCCCGTTAGCTCCAACTGTGCCGGGTGTGCAATCCGAAGGTCGCTCCCCGGCGGCAGCTCAGGCTCACAAGGCCCGCAGGACGGAACCGCCGTTTGGGGGGGAGGGGGAGACGGTTGAATTGCCCCCGCCTCTGAGCGTTCGCAGGCCTCCGCCTCGGCCGGGCGCGCCCTGTGCTGCCATGGCGACAATTCGGGGCAGCCATGGCGGAGGATAAAGAGGGAGCCAACGCGGGTAAGAGCCCAGCACGGCCCCGGCCCCACCTCCACCCGTCGGAGGGGCCCCAGCGGCGCCCGAGGAGTCTGTCCCCTCCAGAACAAACACACGCGAGCCCGTTTTTTCCCCCCGCCCCCCAGCGGACGCTGCCCTGAGCACGGCCGCGGTCGCTCTGTGCTTGCGCGTGAGGGCGGTGGGAGGAGGGGAGCGGCTGCGTTGGCCTGGTCTGTCCCGCCCCCGCGTTCAGGGAGCCAGGCGGGGTTGCGCGGTCTCCAGCACGGAGCAGGGACCAGCGGCTCGAGGGCCTCCGGTCCCTCCCCCACACCAGGGCTGCCCGGCTGTCCAACCCCCCCACGGAGCCGTTGCTACGTCAGCGCCACCGAGGGGCGGGGCCGAGCGCTGATAAACCCGCGCACTGTGGCTAGCAGCGCCCTTTTTTTAGGCCTGCTGTGCTGTACTGTCTCGCCTATGTGTCGTACGTCCCTGAGGGCAGGGTTGCCAGGTGTGCTGTCGTTATTGCATTTATACAATACTTTCCATTCCAGCCTTTGTAGGATTAACAGGGATCTTGATTTTCTCTGGTTAAAAAAATTCCCCAATTTTCAGTTCATAGTATAGTATCTAGGGTCAGAAGGGGCCTAGAGCAGGCCATCTAGTCTGACCCCCTGCCAATGGCAGGAACAAGTGCTGGGGTCACAGGACCCCAGCCAAGT
>JAGPOW010003648.1:41225551-41260923 GCA_030014935.1 Caiman crocodilus
AAAGACTACGTCAACAGGGACCCCCGCATCCATGGATTTGGTCACCTGGTCATAGAAGGCGACCAGGTTGGTCTGACAGGACCTGCCCTTTACAAACCCATGCTGGTTGCCCTTCAGCATATAGTCCCCTGCCAGTCCCTTACAGATGTGCAACTTGAGAATTTTCTCAAAGATCTTCCCCAGAACCGAGGTGAGACTGACAGGCCTGTAGTTCTCTGGGTCCTCCTTCCTCCTTCCTTGTTCTTAAAGATGGGAACCACATTGGCCACCTGCCAGTCCTCCGGCACTTGTCCAGAGATCCGAGAGCGCTCGTATAACCGAGCCAAGGGCTCAGCAATCACCCCCGCCAGCTCCCTCAACACCCTTAGGTGTAGGTGATCCGGGCCTGCCGACTTAAAGACATCCAGCCCTTCCAGAAGCCCTTCCACCAGGTCAACTCTCACCCATGGCCTAGCAGTGATTCCCGAGTAGATAGACTTGTTCCCAAGTGAGTTGGGTATCTCACTGTTATGGAAAAATTGATAGGAGAGGGGATGCCTGACTTGTAATTAATCATTTCTGAAATTCCCGCCTATTTAAGTAGTCTTCCTGACAGCCTTATGAGGTAATAAGTATTAGTTCTCTTTTAAAAATGATTGGCTGATACAGTGGTGAAGGAACTAGCCTCATTAGGTTTCAGAAGCAACCCTGCAATTAACTGAATAAGAGCAGTTCACATTCCTTCCTAACTGCTATTTCAGACCAGCAGGCTCCTGTTTAGAGGTCTGTCAGGATCCTCAAAGTGGGACCATCTGAAATCATGAGCCACTTTTCTTGGTCTTCATTTCTGCCAGTTAACCAGTTCTCTTGAGCATAACATAGAAATAGCAGTTGACATATTGTGGTTCTGACAGAACAATAACATCCATTGTATTGTCAAGTAATTAGCCTTTAGGGTATTCCTAGAACTTCTTGTTGCAGGCTTTCACAAGGTTTCATGGGTAGGGTTTCTCTTGGGTCTTATTATTTTAATTTTTTTCTTCATCTGAGTTTCAGTGCCTTATTAAATGTTTGAGATGTACACAGTAAGAGAGAGAATTAATAATGGGCATGCACATCATGTTATTCACACAAGTAGACCCACTAATTAAACTACACATATGCAAGGTTCTATCCATATGAATAAGTGTTTGCATGATCAGGCTCATATTCTCTATTCTTAGTCTTGTTCTTAATGTTATGCATTTCTGTATTTGTGCCTATAACAGGGTGGCCTTCTTGTCGGGTCTCTGCTGACTGTCCTATCATGCCTTGATGGAAAAATATGAGTGTTGTTACTAAGGCGGAAGGTTACCCATTATTTTGCCCTGCTGACAAGGGCCTTAATACCCACTCCGACCTCCCCTCAATGGGTCCCGTGCCTCAGATGTTGCTCTGTGTGGGTTCCCTCTCTGGCCTATGGCTGAAGCAAACTGGGCACAGTTGTAGCTCTACCCTACAGCCCCAGAGGGCCACTCACACACCACCCCTCTCTCACCAGGGTCCCACTCACTCCATTGGCTCTCACTCAGCCTCTTCCATACTGCCCTCTCTCCTGGGCCACACTTATCCCACCTGGCCTCACCTGGTTTTGGGCTTAGCTCTCCATGTCTTGGTCAGCCCTGGCGCAGTCTTTTGGGTGTCTCCCACTACCCTCACCTGAGCACTGACTGAGCGATTCTATAGCTGCTGGCCTACTTCACTTCTGGCCCCTTGCCAGGCCACTGTTCCTCCACTGGGCCTCCTAACTCACCCACACTCATGTCATCACCCCTCTTACCGAGTCTCATTACTCATCGCCTCTCTCTTTCCCAGGGTCTCTCTAGTCATTGCCCCCAGGCTTTTCCCCTGCTGCCAGGTCCCTCCTCTGGCCTGAGCTCTGCCTCAGGGCTCCTTAATGAGCTTGGGCTCCCCCTGCTCATTAGAACAACATGTTGGGCTGGGGTTATAAGGTGTCCCAACCCACCTTCATCGAGGAGGCCTGGCATTTCTTGGGGGCTCCCACGCCACTAGGAGCCCCACCGAGCCATCCACTTCCAGCAGGGTGCAGTTTTACATCTTACCCAGGACAAAGGTCACCTCCACCCCATAGCCCCTGCCCTTACCTCCTGATATTCCCAGAGAAGCCTCTCAGCCTGATGTTACCTCTTTCCTCCTGCAGCAAACTGCAGCCCAGCTTATATCCCTGATTCCAAAATAGCTGCCCTCATCAGGCATATGACTGCTGCCTGTTTTCTACCCTTAAATTGGCGGGCACCAAAGGTGCCCTGCCACAGAGCCCCCACTTTTTTTTAAGTGTTATTTAAACAGGTTTGTTTTTTTTTATTCTCAGCCTATTCTACTCTGACTTTGTGCTCTCATTGAGCGTATCTACACATGCACATTTACTGAGCAGTGTTTTAGATTACTGTTTAGTAACTGAAAATTACTGTGCAGTACAGGCACACATCTATATGTGCATGCTCGTACTGTGCAGTAACTATGGTGACTTATGCCCAATTAATTACTGCATAGGAATGCACATGTAGATGTGCTGTAACACGTGTGTGTGGACTAATTTGGGACTAACTTTAGTATCAAGTCAGCGCATTACTGTGCTTTAATGGTTGCACATGTAGACACCGGCCTAAAAAACGACTTACTGTGCAGTAAATGCATGTGTAGACATGCCCTCTGTCTCCTGAATGTCTCTATCACATTTGGCTTTATATCTCTCTGTTCCTTCCCCCCCTTTTCCTACTTAATTCAGTCTGTTTTTCTTTTCTGTGCTCTTAGATTTTTTTTTACCAATTGGACATAAGATGTCAAATATTTCCAAGTTTTAACATTTTGAGGCTGATGTTGCAAGAAACTGAAGGTAAATGTCATGTTGTGAGCCTGAGAACACCTAAAGTAGAACTGCTGAGAAAATCCCCTCTTGGGGCTTCAGCAATTGTGTAAAAGTATAGAAGAGAAAATGCTGAACATCCCTATATCAATATGAGAATGTCATGTAATCATCAGTCTTTCTGACACAAGAAAGATGCTCTGAAACAATGTAAGTTTATAAGATGTAATTAATAGATTTTTAAGGCAAATGGGATTATTAGATCATCTATTCTACAAAACCATGAGATTCTTCCGAGTTACTTTTGTTATTGGAGTCCAATAACTTGTGTTGGACTAAAAGATGTATCTTTCAGAATGGCATCCACTCTTGATTAGTAGACTTCAGGAGCTGCTAAGTTGTTCCATTGGTTAATCTATTGCTTTCTAGTAGTTTGTTTACAATTACAATATGTAGTCAATCGTTAAGAAACCCACTTGCCCACTTGCACTTTTCAGGTTAATACTTTTTCGTAATTTCTAATAGGATTTAGTACAGATAAAGTCAAATGCAAAGCATTACCAACTGGGAGCATTAAACATATTTAGATTGGCTTAAAATATTTAGTTACATATAATAAGCTTGGTACTCTTTTTATTTGTTTTTGAATTTTGAATTTCACATTCAAGTCACATTTTCCAGTTTTTCTCTGAAATTGTGAGGGCTATATTTTAAAATGAAAGCTGAACTGCCAGTGCACGGCAATAAGCCCAAGGGATGGAGCTTTAAGGAAAATACTAAATGGCTCAAGATGCTTGATAAAATCACGAGAGATAACAACTCTCACTCTAGAGGTAGCCTACATAACTGACATCTTGTGATGGCACACATCGCATGTGTTATACCAACAATAGATTCCTTCTGGATTCTTTTAGATTTACATACTTACATAGTGGGTCTCACACCAATATGCAATTCACATCAATTTACATCAGTTCTGAACTGAAATAGTTCATGTGGGTTTTGTGTACACAAGGGAAATAAAAAAAAATACTATGGCTAATCTCATTAGTATTAGCAACATGAGGAGCCTAAGTATAGGCTTGCTGATCCCTGTTGATATTTTAAACCACCGGTGTCCATAAGTACAAAGCACTTAAGTACCTGTGTAACTTTAAGGAGTTCCATTAAATGGGACTACTCATATGCTTAATGTAATATATGTGCCCAAGTCCTTTGCATTGGGGCTCTAAAATAGTTTTTGCAGTTTTATTCATACTTTTCAAATGTTCTTCTTTGAGAGTGAAGTTTAAATGGAAATTATGGCCAAATCCAAGTGAGGAATATACAATTATTCTGCCTAACTGTCTGAATGCCAGAGAGGCAGTTGGTATCTCAAGTTCTCATCAGAAAAGTTTTTATGTACCTGAAGTTATGCCCAGATCCGTCACTGTCTCTGTTGAGCTAAGTCTCCTGGCATTCATCCCCTGCCTAAGGGCACTTAGGTGCAAAGACACCTAGTTTATGAATCCTAAGTCACCTGGAGGAGGGGAAACAATATGATAGGCCTGCTCCAAGTAGACCTAACAGACCCTAAGAGCATTGAACTCAATCCCATGGTACAATAGGCATAGTGATTTCCATTCAGAAACCTCCCTCCTGGGGCTGCCCCACCCTCCAGCTTTAACCGTGCATGTGCCTGCTGGCGGTGGAAGCCGCTTGTCCAGGCAGACAGACGGGGGGTCCGAGCAGGAGGTTCATGCCATAACCTGGTAGCTAACACTTTGTAGCCCAGTTCCAGGCTATGGCTCAGTGGCTATAGGGCTGAGAAGGCAATAAAGTTGTTGCCATAATGGCCCATCTCTAATATGATAGTTAAATGGTTAAAGTACTTACTGAGGAAAGTGGGAGCTCTGGGTTCTAGACCCTATTCAGCTGGATGGGGCGTGGAATGGGGGTGCCTTCTGTTCTTCCTATTGAAGCTGGACCACTGCAGAAAAGAAGACAAGAGTCATGGGGCCACAAGGACAGCAAATAACACTGCAGGCCTGCAGTGAGGGTATTTACCTGAGAAAGGGCAGACCTTGGTTTTTGGCCCCAAAGACTGTTCATGTATTTTGGCATTAAAGAATCATTACATGAATTACATAAACAGTGTTGGCACCAGGGACTGGAATCCAGGACTGCCCCTCCCTAAGGAGTGCCCTCATTACTAGGTTATTTTTGCATTTTCTTCTACACTGGGTTGGAGTCCAGGTTTCCCATTTAGCTAGCTGCTACATAAAATGCGGGTATCACCAATCCTCTACCCAAGGGCTGATTTGGGCATCAGCATTTAGGCTGTGACTCACTTTCATATCATAGTTGCCTAACTCTGATCTTTAGTTAGGTGCCAAAGGGCAGAGGCAGGATTTCAAACAGACCCAACTCTTCAGCATTTTCTCCCTGGCCAAATCAGAACCTCTGCCCATTCATCATTTTAGATGTTGGGAATCTCATTCTTAGTCAGGTAAGTGCAGTGGCATAAGCAGGGGTAGGTGAGCACAGCATCAGCCTCGGGCACTGACTTAAAGGGGACAGCAGCAGGTTTTTTCCCCAATCTGGGCTGCAGCAGCCACATGCAGGGACACTATGTTTACTCCTACCACCACCCCACACTGGAGGTTTTGCCTAGGGTTTATTAATTTGTGACTTATGCCTATGCCTAAATGTTTGCATCCATTGCGTAGGAAATTTAGGCACTGAATCTGAGTTCATGAATAACTCTGCTGAAGCCTGATGCCTAGACCCATTTTAATATATGGGCAACTTCCAGGCTCTGAGCTTCAGCAGTTGAGTTCTTTCTTCTGACAAAAAGTCAAGTTATACTATTATTAAACTGTGTAATGAATGTGTACTTTATATATACATATGTGTGTGTATGTACATACACATAATTAAAAAACAGTCAGTGGATTTTTTGTTTAAAGGCCAGGTACAGAATTTCCTATGTTCAGAGAAGAAATTTTGGTAATGTTGGGGTAAAATCCTTTTATAATGGAAACTATTGTGTAATCTCAACTACAGTAGTTGTGACTAGTAAACACTGTAATAGTATTTTCAATTTTTCTAGTATCCTGCAGACACCACTTTAAAAGTTGCCTGAGGAGAAAAATTCAATTTTTAGGAGATCTTAGGGCTTCTTTACACATTTAGAGTGATGTTAGAGTACAGTGAAGCTGGAGATCTAGTTATGCTCCTGAGACAGACAAAGAACAAAATGCATTCATATCTACAGGCAAACCCAGGCTTTGGCTATATTTCTGATCCTCTGGCTTGTTGCTTTACTGTAAAACTAGACAGTCTCATTGAATATGTTTTAAAGGTATTTTTGGATTAACAAACATTTTCTTGTTTCCATGGTACAGAAGAGTGCAGAGGGTTTTTTCTTCTCTTTCCTCCTCCCCCAAATTAGCTCTACTCATGGCTAATTAATTTAATAAGAAATTAGCTGGTTTGCTGAAAGACATTTTTTTGTCTTTTAAACAATGCCAAGTATCAGACATACAATTCTGACAGGGAGTTGGAGATCTAACACCTATTCTCTTTCCTTCAGTAGTAGCTAGTACATACAGTTAAGAAAAAATGGATTTGCATTCAGTGTCTTTGTACTATCTTTTTCACATCTAAGTATGGGTGTATACAGGATTTTGGAAAGGGGTAGTGGTGCAGGAGTAGCAATTTGTGCTGTAGGGGTGCCTGTACCCTGGCTTCCAGCCTACTGGAACATGCCTCAGGAGCAGCAGCGGGAACTTTTTTTAAGTCCCTGAAGAAGGTAGAAATCTTCTCTCCCTTCTCTTCTCTTCTATTCTCAGTGGTACATTCCCTCCCTTTCCCACCGCTCCCTGCTCATTTCCCCCTCCTCCACAAGCCATTGCTGCTGTCCTCAGTTGATCCTGGGGCAGGGGTGGGGAGCTTCAGAGCTACTCTAGTCCTGCTTCAGCCAGGTTGCATATGAAACCAGGTTCAACTAGAGACATCAGTGGCAGTGGGCAGGTTCCCTTCCCCAATCTTGCTCCTGGGCTGGCAGGGAGCACTGGGGCTAGGGACAGACATACAAAAACACTGGAGCTAGGGACAGACATTCAGGCCTGAGTCTGACTTGATTCAATCTTTGCAGGTTAGTCTAACCTAGCTAGGCTAAATCAGTTTGTAACCCAGACAGACATCCCAGAAATGCAGAGACATGCCTGGAGTGGCTCAGGCTGGAAGCCTGGGGCATTGCTAGAGCAGCCCTCCCTTTGCTTCCACAGGTCAGAGCTAAGTGGGGCATGGCCAGGCCCTGGCAGGACGTTCTGATCTGAATGTTTATTACCCTTAACTCAGTAATTATCAGCTCATTTAGAAAACAAAGCCTCTCTCCATTAACTCGTGGAGCTCTTCTTAAACAGCTCTTCCAAGGAAGGACATTAATCTACATGTTGATTAGCTCCAAAAGCCTGTCTGCCTCTGTCATCTCCCACAGCATGGACCTTAGCCAGTGTGTGGTCTGCTACTTAATGCTGAGGTGTCTGCATAAGGCAGGGGGGAGGGGGAATAATCCCTGCTTAGCAGAGAG
Source organism: Caiman crocodilus (assembly GCA_030014935.1). NCBI lineage: Eukaryota > Metazoa > Chordata > Crocodylia > Alligatoridae > Caiman > Caiman crocodilus. The sequence goes on from JAGPOW010003648.1 coordinate 41,232,973, forward strand.
AAGCCAGGCAGACGCTGTGTGCCTGCAAGTCTGTGCCAAACTCCAGCCAGAAAGCAGAGGGGAGGGGCCACTCAGCAGAGAGCCCCACTCAGCCCAGAGAGCACGCTGGGATGCTGGGGTTGTCTGGTTTATCTGATACGGATGTGGCAAAACTGGATCTTTTTGTAAGGAGCATGATATACTAATTACCATAGCTTTGCAATGAATCCGATAGGTGACAGGTCCAAAAGGATTGTATTTTTTAAAGCAGCCTCTCATTTTTGGTACTCAACTTCAGAAAGCTAGGATCTATTTAAAAAATCAGGTCATAATCACCCACAATTCAGAAAGGGTTGGATAGACAACCACAGCATTTAATCTGCAGACAGCCAGGTCATATAATTCAGAGGTTTCTAGCCACTGGGCCATGGCCTGGAACTGGGCTGCAAAGTGTTGGCTACCGGGTTATGGCATGAACCTCCTGCTCGGACCCCCCGTCTGTCTGCCTGGGCAAGCGGCTTCCACCGCCGGCAGGCACATGCACCGTTAAAGCTGGAGGGCGGGGCAGCCCCAGGAGAAAGGTAGCGGGCTCTGTGCACCCCATTCTGTTCTGGTCTGCAGGAAATAAAAGGTTGGGAACCACTAATATAATTTATTTAATATACTTACTACTTTCCATCTGGAAGTAGTTAGGATTTTTACCCTAACCTCTCCTATTGGAAGGCTGTTCTAGAACTTGATTGCTGTGATGGTTTGAAACTTTCTTTTCATTTCCTGCCTAAATTTATTCGTGATCAGTTTATATCCATTTGTTCTTATGCCAAACTGGCCTGTACCTTAAGTAGCTCTTCTCCCTCCCTATTGTTTAATTATATTTGTAGACACAAGCATATCTCCTGTCAGTCTTGCTAGTCTAAACAAGCCAAGCTCTTTAGCTGACCTCCATTTCCCTTAACTATACTAGTAGTCCTCCTTTGCACCTGTTCTAGTTTGAGTTTTTTCTTGAACATAAATGATACAAAAATGTCATATTTTACCTGAGTTTGCACTCTGTATTTTCCAATGGCATTGGAACACATTGAAAACACAGAAACTGGGTTGCCACAAAGTGACATGCTATAGTTTCATAGTAGGTAGGGTCAGAAGGGACCTGAGCAGATCAACAAGTCCAACCTTCTGCCATGGCAGGAAAGAGTACTGGGGTCAAATGCCCCCAGCAAGGTGTTCATCTAGCCTCCTCTTAAAGACCCCAAGGGTAGGAGCCAGCACAACTTCTTTTGGAAGTTGGTTCCAGATCCTAGCCGCCCTGACAGTGAAATAGCACCTGCTGATGTCTAGCCTAAATCTACCCTCTGCCAGCTTGTGACGGTTATTTCTTATCACTCCTGATAGAGCTCAAGGGAACAGGGACTCCTCCAATGCCTGCTGGTCCCCCCTGACTAGTTTGTAAACAGCCACTAGATCCCCTCTCAGCCTTCTCTTGTGGAGGCTGAACAGGTTCAAGTCCCATAACTTCTCCTTGTAGGGTCTGCCCTGTTCACCCCTGATCATGTGAGTGGCCCTCCTCTGGACCCTCTCGATGCTGTCCACATCTGTCCTGAAGTGCAGCACCCAGAACTGGATGCAGTACTCCAACTGTGGCCTGATCAGCAACGCATAGAGGGGGAGGATCACCTCCTTGGACCTGCTCAAGATGCATCTGTGGATGCATGACAAGGTGTGGTTACCTTCCTGACTGCATCCCCACATTGGTGGCCCATGTTCATTTTGGAATCAATAATGACACCAAGATCCTCTTCTGCCTCTGCGCTGACTAGAAGGGAGTTCCCCAGCCTGTAGGTATGCTGCTGGCTCTTCCTCCCTAGGTGCACTACCCTATGGTCCTTTGTACCTGAGCTACACTAGCAGTAGCTTTTAAAGACTGTCCCAATAACACTTATATGGTCTGTGGGATGAGATGAGTCTGACACCTTGTTCTAGAAGGTACAAGGCATCAATGGGCAGCCCATGTCTAATGAAGTTTTAATAAAGTATATCCTCTGGAATATGGTTAGCACTGAAGTGGAAGGCAGTAGCCAAACAGACAATTGCAGTAGTGTATTTTGACCAATGGCCATTGCAAGCCCTTAAGAGCAGGGGTTCCCAACATTTATATGCCCAAGGGCACATTCAAATTTAAGAGAAAAAGTAGCAGGCACCAATATGAATATTAACGTTTAGAATTTAGATCAATCTGAACATTTCATCCATTACTTAAAATGGCATTAGATCCACAACTTCAAAATGCAGCTTCCCTTTGCTTACAAAAATATTTAAGTAAAAAATATTTGTTAGAATATGATTTTTACTGATTGTGAAAATGTGTGCGGGCACCTGAATAAAACTTGGGGAGTGCCATGGCACCCGTGGGCACCACATTGGGAACTACTGCTTAAGAATATTCCGCAGTCCTTAATGGTTATGTAGAGCAACCCAGTTCTTATTTGTTCATTCATTTATATATATTTTATCTAAAAGATTAATCCAAAAACTATAAATTGCCTGATCCTAGTTTTATTTGGATTTGGAAGGATAAAAGTTTTAGGGTAACCAAGAGAGGATTCAGATTTGTGGTTGCAGAGAGTCTCATTATTTCACTCCTGATTTTCAGATTAGTAAGACATCCCCTCTATTCAATAGTAAGTGTTAAAAGGCATCTTGGTCTCAATAGCAAACAAAATGTCTTCTCCACTGCATCTACATTTTGACTACAGGCGGTCCTCGGACTTACGACACACTTGGTTCCTGAAAATCGTGTCTTAAGTCGAAACTCTGTAATTCAGAACCAATTTTCTCATAAGAAACAATGTTATAAATGAGGAATTGGTTCCTGAACCAAGGCCCAATACCCTATTTTTACCAAAAATACCCCAGAATTTTGTACTCGATGTAGCTATATTAGTCATCTTGTATAGATGACTAATATAGCTACATCAATGTATTTATATTGTAAATAGCAATCTTATTGATTTGGAAGAATTTTGAGGTGACTTTGCTGGACTTTATGAAAAGTCCTTAGTTGGACTTTAAGAGTTCTTGGAGTCTTCTCAGGAGTCTTGGCTGCAGGTTTTTCTGGAGTCTTGTCTGCTTTCTTAAAGAAAGTGTTTAAGGAAATTTGGACAGATGTTCTCCAGGAAATGAGCGATGCAGAGAACTTGTTCATGGGCGTGGTGTGGCGTTGCATAGGATTGAGCATTGTAAAGTCAAAACTGACATCAAAGTTGAAACAGGGTGTCAATTTATAGAAGTTGTAAATGCAAAACTTTGTAACTCGAAATGTTGTAAGGTGAGGACTGCCTGTACATCAAAAACAAAATATTCCAGGTTATAGAAAGATAGCCACTTTTACGTTTGTCAAGAAGAATGCAAATGAAAAATATATGTAAAAAACTGAAAAGATACAAAAAAATAGAGAAGGGGAAAATACTTCTGGAACACCTAATGCATGGGTTGTAACCATGAAGAGAAAGAGTTACTGCAGTTTGTCAATGTGGCAACAAATTATTGACTAGAACAAGGGTAGGCACCCCCTGGCATGGGTGCCAGAGCATAGCATGCAAAGGCATTTTGCTTGGCACATGCATCTTGGGGTGGACAGCAGGGAAGGGGTTGGGGCTCTGCTGCCACAAGGATCGACCTCTTGTAGAACCCACGCCATCCACCCACGGCAGGCCAATATCTTACAAATCGAGGTTGCGGGGGTTTTTGGTACTCTGTCCAAAAACATTGTCAATCCCCTAGATTAGAAATTTTAAACTGGAAATAATGTTGTAGTCTAGTAGTCTGAAACATTCTGAAGTTTTCACAGGTTAAATAAAGTAATATCAACAGTTGAGCTATATAAGTTGTACAGTTATGGATGTAACTTATTAACATTTATATTAGGTCAATGTTAATACAAATTAATATTTCAGCATTCCTTTTCAAGGAAAATGAATGATTTTCCTGATTTTGAGACGTCTTGAGCATCCTATCACCCAGTAAAGACAATGCAAGCTGCTGGTGCTCCGGTCTTCTGGAAATCAGGTCACAATTTTAAAGGGTACATTGTGAGGATTTCAGAATTTCATATTCTACAATATGACATTCAGACTGCTTTGAGACTAGACCTTTCCGTGTGAACTGTCAACTGTTGCACCCTAGCATTTTTGGGGGCTGTTTAATCTTGGCCCAACTTGCCTACCTGTCCTTCTGATGCTGTTTCTTCTTCAAACAAATATAACTTCTCAGTTCTGTGAAAGGAATGGCAGGCTTTGAAACTGGCATGGTTCCATTGCCAGGCTATCAGAGAACCTGGCCTGGGGCGGGGGGAGAGAAAGGAAAGAGCATATGTTTAAATTAATCATAGATTCTAGCAAGTTTTATCAGCTAAAAACAATTTTAAAATGCTTGTTACTTGGAGTATGGAAGAACCATATCTATTTAAACGATTTTGTTCTCTGCTCTGGCTGCAGAAGTGGTGCCTTGCAGAAGAAATGTTACCAATAGGACAGGTAGTCTGTAAGTGGTAGGTTCAAACAGGTTCCAGAGTTGGCCTGGACAGTCTAAAGAGGGGAAATTCAGGCTGACTGCGCCTAGGAGAATTAATTTAGGAATCCCTTCCTGTATTGCTCTCACAAAAGGGGCAGTGTCTGGAACTTTATCTATCATAGTTCACAAAGAAGAAAATTTAAAAATTCCAAAGGATTTGGAAAACACTAAAGGAAAAGAAAGAAGAAACAGTGTTAAAATCAACTTTGTATTTAATATATTTGATAAATTATTTTTAGATCATCTCTTCTGATTGCTGAAGCAATGTAAAAATAATTGAATCTGAGAAAATAAATAAATACTATGATAACTGAAATAATATGCATTGCTAGGAATAAGCAGTTGTTTGCATTGGGATTGGGTCCAACAGATTTCAGTTTCCATTCAAGCTACTTTTCTTCAAAACAAAATAAAAAAATACAACCCAGCTAATTTTATGTGCTGCCTCTTTCCAGTTTGCAAATTCTCTTGCTTATGAGCGATATGTGTTCGGATCTATAAAGCTTGGTGTATTTATTAGGTAGCTATTATATATGCATGTCCTTTTAGAAAGAACTTAAGGAGGACCAGTTCATGCCTCTCTTCATTTACCTGTAGTAAGAATCTTCCATGAGGTGAAAGATTTCAGTAGGCTAGGGTGTTGTCACAGTTTCTGAGTTAGACAAACCATTTACTGCCTCCTTGAGTTTACTGCCTCCTTGAGGGCATGCTGTATAGGTCTCCAGCCTCTGCCTGTCACATTTCTTGGAGCAGGAACATATTCTTCTTCCAAATTAGGAATCTACTCAGGAGGCTTCTGCGATTTATTTTAATTAGCTAAGCTTAGTGCAGCACTCGGAGCTTTTTTCTCTCTGGGGATGATAACAGGGTTAACCAGTAACTAGTTTCATAAAGCAAAGTACTGTTTGTTAGAACAAGCGTTACAGGAAAAAGCAGACAATAAAACAATAAACAGTTTACATGTATTTCCAGTTTACCAGACAGTTAGCCATCCTCAGGATTAAAGTTCTTCATACTCTCCCCAGGTCCTATCCCCTTTGGTCACAATTTCACATCAGTTTTTGAACTGACTGTGATCAGCCTTTTTCCTGGGTCCAGGTGGTCATTTTTTATACAGTTTCAGACATTTTGACTCTCAGGCTTCTTGAACCAGGTTAAACCAGCATGTGCTGTTTCTCCCCATGATGAAACTTCAAAAGGCTGGATACATATATTGTTTCAGCACTAGGAATTTGTATTAATCACTCTCAATTACTTGAGTTCTTGAAGAAAGGTCACCTCTTGAACCAGGAATAGTCATTAGCTAGTCTACAAAGATACTAAGATTCTGATATAACATTTATAAAGGTAGAGCAAGCTGGTTAGCTGTCTTAGTCTGAGGTAGGCAGAAGGTAGGGCAGTGTGGCATCTTAGAGTGCCACAAGCACAGAGTCTGCTCCGACATGCTGGAATTCCAGTGTGTTGGAGCAGACTTAATTAATCAAGTCTGCTGAAGTGTGGCAATTGCTGTGCTCCTCCAGCAGCCTCCCGCGTCTTTTGCATCAGTGTCTGCAATTAAAAATGAGCTTTAGTCCAAACACCCCCACCACCATTTTTAAGCTCAGGGGGCACGTGTAGATGAAATGGGGGCCCTAAATTGAAGGGGTGGGTTTTTAAAAACACTGCTTCAATTTAGGGCCCTTTAATCCCCCCATGTTGTGCACACACCTGAACTTACCTGCCTCTCCAGTGGCAAAGAGGGGAAAGCAAGCTGCCGCCAGGCGGAGCAGTCCCTGGGTTGTGGGGGTGCAACAGGTGCTCCCCTTTGTGGTACCAGCAGCGTCCCCCACCCCAGGTGGCACCTGCCCGGAGGCACCTGGCTTAGGCTGTCCCAGGGTGCACCACAGCCATGCAGGGAAGCACCAGGCCTTCACGAAACTCAGGCAGGCAGGCTCCAGGGGAAAAAAAAGATCAGGTTTGCCACTTTTCTTGGGTGGAGCCTGCCTTCCCAGGCTGCTGCCAGACTGCCTGCATGGGCTTCCTGTAGAGCCCTTGAGCTGCACGGAGCCTGGTGCTTTGCTCTGCAGCTGTAGGGCAGCAAACTAAAACTCCTTAGAGGAGTTAGTTTGCTGCACCCCAAGTCATTTAAGGTGCATTACACCACCGAATTTCCTACAGCAGCTGGAATTACTGCACAATACACCACCAATGCATGCAAACACCAACATCATTAAAGCAGTGCAAAAGCATTTAACCCGCTTGAAAGTGTTGTGCATGCACGTCCCTCATTTTTTCTACACACAGCCATGGACACTAATACAAGAGATGTGGCGGTGCTTTAATTACAGCAGCTCTCACAGCTATTCTGAAAAGTCCCTCACCTGGGAAACATGTAAAAGTGCCCTTATAGACTTTCTCAGAGATGCATGAATTTTCATAGGCTACAGCCTACTTTGCCAGATGCTATTAAGGTGTTAAAAGAATTGCTTGACTGTTCCCCGTTTCTGAAGCATAGGCATAGGTAGGAGGGCATAGGGAGGCATGTGCCCCCTGACAGGGCCATCCCCACTGCTGACACCGCCAGTAGCTTCTGCTCGCCAGCCCAGTCCCCAATGCCAGCAGTGACTTCTGCGGGTGCTTACCAGCCCCGTCCCTGCCACCAACACCACCGGCAGCTTCTATGGGTGCTCACCAGCCCTGTCCCTGCCACCACCATTGCTGCTAGCTTCTGCAGGTGCCCTCCACCCAAACTCAGGAGGCACTAGTGCCCATGTTTCTGAAGCATTGTTTCTAACACAGGGAGAAGTTTAGAATTTAAAGTTCTGATGTTAGGAACAGCTAAGTGTCTATTTAGTTCATTGTGAATTGCAGATACTCTGTAGAGTTCTGAGTCAAGGCCCATCAAAATCATTGGAAGGGCTCCCATCAATTTCAATAGGTTGAGCTTCAGCCCACTTACAAGTTAGTCCACTTAGGTTTTAACCACAGTTCTTCAAAGGGTGCCTCAGTGATGCTTATGAATGTACTGAGTGCTTCATAACTATTAATAAATTTAATATCATCACTTCACACCACAGTTCTTCAAAGGGTGCCACAGTTCTTCAAAGGTTTGTATTTATATTTACTTGAAGGTAGGCTGTTCAGTTTTGGTTTCAGCTTACCTATTCTAGAAACCCCAAGTCAGTCACGGTAATTTTTGCATTATACATAAGGGTTAAAACAGCAAATGCAAAATAATATGCAAACCTATTGTTAGGAATAAGAGTCATTCCATTAAGTACATGTGCTCTGGATCAAGCCAGTAAGTTCTTTAGAGATGCATGCCAGTTAATACACCATTTTGGGGGGGGAAACCCTAAAATGTACTGACAAGGAAGGAAACCAAGTTAGCAATAAGACAATTCTGTGACGGGAAAAAAAAGGCACTGGAGAAAGGTTTTCACAAACTTGCATATTGCATAATTGTTTCAACTTGTGTTCAGAGTAGGTATAAATACTGTAAAAGTTCCATTGACCAGCACCTTACAAGTCGGCATGTTCTATTAACTGGCATGCTGGCTTGTAAGGTAAAGTGAAACCGGAAGTGCCCACTGTGGCACTTCCATTTTCTTTGAGCCCCCGGTAAAACAACCCGCGATGCCAAGCCCCCACAGCCTGGGGCATAGCAAGCTGCACGGGGCCTGCCTCCCTGTCTCTCAGGGCCTGCAGGGCCTATGGAAGGGTTGGCAATGTGGCAGGAGGTGCGGTAAAGCTGTGGGAGGTGTGCTGACGCCCTGGACGCAGTGGGAGAAGTGGCAGCCTGAACAGGCAAAGATGCCTGTTCGGGCCCCTCAATTAACCAGCATATTTTGTTATCCGGCACCCCCCATTCCCCTGGGTGCCAGATAACAAAGCTTTTACTACTATCGAATAAGAATCCTCCACTCTTACACTTTTTACATTCATGGTGAACATGTGTAAGTGACTATGTGAGAAACGTCAGGAAGAAGAATAAGACCAGAAAACTATATCTAAATCATTATTGCACACAAGTAAGTATGTTATATTACCTTTGCACAGCCCCATAGTAGCTCCACTATAGGAACTGAGAAGTTCTAAAGGAAGGCCAGATGTTCAAAGTGGGAGAAACAGAAAACAAATTTAAACTCCAAGTAGATTCAGAAAGAAAAAAACTAGATGAGGAAGGCAAAACAGGGAGACAACTATAAAAGGAAGTCATAGATGAACAAATAAAACAAAAAAAGAAAGTGTCCAAGGGAAGGAGGGAGAAGGAAGCAACAGGAAGAGTTGGTCTAGAATGATAGGGAAGTACGACTAGAAGGAACCTCAAAAGGTCATCTACTCCAGCCCCCTGCTCAGGCAAGATCATCCCTGACTAAACCATCCCAGCCAAGTGTCTATCTAACCTGCTCTTGAAAAACTTCCAAGAATAGAGATTCCACCATTTCTCTCAGTCAGTGGCCTGTTCCAATATCTGATCATCATAGTCAGAAAGTTCCTCCTAATCTCCAACCTAAATTTCTGTTGGTGTGGCTTGAGGCCATTGCTCCTAGTCCTGTCCCCATCAGTCGCAGAAAAAGCCCATCTTCATCCTTTCTGTAATCACCCTTCAGGGATTTGAGAGTGTTATCAAATTCCTCCTCCATCTTCTTTTCTCCAGATTAAATGACTCTAGTTCTTTCACCCTTTTCTCGTAAATCTTGCTTCCCGAGCCTCTAATCATTTGCTGATTGTTGCTCTGTGCTGGACTCTTTCCACTATATCCACATCTCTCTTGAAGAGTGGGTCCCAAAAGTAGACGCAGTACTCCAGGTGAGGCTTGACTAGACTAGAAGAATCACTTCCCTTAATTTGCAAGATACACTTTTATTGATACAACTCAGTATGCTGTTGGCTATTTTTGCAACAAGAGCACACTGTTGGCTCGTATTTAGCATATGGTCTACTGTAACCCCCCAGGTCTTTCTTTGCAGGGCTTTGCACTTGTTCTCATTGAATATCATCTGATTGTTGTGGACCATTTCTCCAGTCTATCCAGATCATTCTGGATCCTAGCGCAGAGAATATTGGGTTGAATGAAGTATGAACCACTTCTCCCAGGCCAGGAGTGGTTGGGAGTTGCTTCAAAGGCTGTAATCTGGTAGTGCTTTGCTTTGTTGATTTATGGGAGCAACATAAAGGAGACTCTGGAGAGTGGTACATCCGCCCCCTAACATGGTGGTGGGCAACCTGTTTAGCAGATATGCCATAAATTAAGCCCCAAACCTTTGCTGGTGCCACTTCAATCCCTTTCCCTTGCCTGATCTGCTTCTCTTTCTGTTCTCTGTCCTGTACTCTCTACCTGGTTGGCTGCTTTGCTTTTCTGCTCTGTGTACTATCTGTGGCTGTACCACATGTCCTCTCTCATGCCACATGTAGAGGCTGCCCATAGCACCTGTGCTACACCACTGTCCTAGCAAGTGTGGGGAGGAGAGGGAAGGATGATAGGGAGATTGTTGCTGTCTGGGGCCTTTTGAACAGAGGAAGAAAGTAAAAGGAAAAATATTTTCTCTCATCTTCCTGTTCCCCAAAAGAGGGTTTTCAAACCAAGATTAATATAGTAGAGAGGAAGATAATTGAAGAAATTGTTCCCCCCCCCAGAGTTTGTGGGGAATGGGGAAGCTCAGAAGTGAATGCCTTCATTTCAGGGTGGAGACTGCATTTTAGTCTTTCTTTTGGTTGGTACTTAAATTTAAAATAAAATTCTCTTATTGAATCTTTTCTTTTCCTTTTTTTCAGAGGCTGCAATAGCAGATATTCAGAAAAAGATTACAGAAGCTTTTGAAGTGTTTGACCATGAAAGTAATAAAACTGTGGATGTCAGGTTTGGAAATCTTTTCACATAGAAATATTATAGAGACAAGGCCCTAAATTCAAAATCTGCTTTTGTGAGAAAATAATCCTTTTGGCTCCGATCCTCCAGATACTTATCCATTGATTAAAGAATGAGATTGGATTGGGAGCTGGAAGGAGGAGAAAAATGGGACTGGCTGGACAAGAAGACTAGAGCAAGGTGCTGAGGGGATGGGAGAAAACTTTAACTGTCCAAAGAAACTAAGGCAAGGAGCCTGAGGTGGGCTCAGTTGAATGAGAAGCCCAGCTATAGGAGACTGAAAGTTTAATTACATAGGAAAGTTAGTGTGTAGTAATCTAGGGTGTTAGTTTGCAAAGTACTAGCTGCTCAGAATTTGCTCTTGGGGTAAATAATCCTAGAAATTGAAGTGATTTACTTGCAGAAAGACATTAGGTAATTAGTGTGGAGTTGCTAGTATACTGTTAATTATTGTACTTACTTGAATCTAAGATGAGGGTTTTTTTCCCACCATTCAGCATGGGGAGGACCCCCTTATCTTAGATTTGAGTATAGGCCAGGCAAGCAGCTGCTGTGGCTTTGAATGTGGCCACGTTGGGTCATGTAGCAGGCTGGGGGAGCAGGGGGCATGCAAGTGAAGTGATGCATGGTGTGCGGGGAGCAGAGGGAAGGTGGTGTGCAGTTCAGGGGAAGAGGTGAGATGTGTAGTGCAGAGGGGAGCACGGCGAAGGGGTGCACAGTGTGGGAGGTGGGGGGAGCACAGGGAAAAGAGCAGCAGGGGAAGTGACCTGTGGAGCAAGGGGGACTGCAGGAAAAGGGCGTGGGGGAAGGAGCGTGGGGGAAGAGTAGAGGTGAAGGGGAGCATGTAGTGAGGAGAGCTCAAGGAAGGGATGTGGGGAAGGGGACAGGCAGTGTAGGGGAGCTTATGGAGGAAAAGGTGGTGAACATGGGGAAGGATGTGCAGAGTGAAGGACAAAGGACATGTGGAGCACAAGGAAAGTGCATGGGGAAAGGGGAGTGCAGGAGGGAAGGGAGTGTGAAGAAGGGGTGCATAGTGCAGGGAGGAAAAGAGATGCACAGAGCAGAGTGAAATGCAGGGAAGAGGTGCATGGAGTAGTGGGGGTAGCTGCTCTGGCTCTGGACCTGACCCTAGCTGTGGCTGGAGCCAGAGCCACCACTACTGCCTGGCCTGGTCAAGTGTTCCATGCCCCCCAGCAGAGAGGGATAGAAAAGTTGCGAAGTGAAGTAGGGGAGGATCAGGAAGCAAGGGGGCAGGCACAAGGGGGACACATAGCAAGTGGGAGACTAGGGGTATGGGGCAGGCTGCCCACCCTCCAGGTGCTGCTTTCTCTGCTACTGCTTTCCCTATGTCACTGATGCGAGAGAAGAATTTGACCCTCTAATAACTAGATTCTAGATGTGGAAAATTAAAACAAATGTATAATTTTCCATGTTTAGAATCTAATAATGGGGGGGTCATCTTAAATTCAGGGTTGTCCTGGATTTGGATGAATATGTTATTATCCTAATTTGTGACACTAATTGCCTTGTTTAGACAAGCCTTGAAATTGGACAAGGAGCTTGGGTAGGGGGAAAGAATGGGACTGAGACAGATTAAGACTTGGGTAGAAGACGGGAAGATAATTTATAGCCATGAGAGTTCATTCCCTTCCTAATCCTGGAACGGAACCCAGGATTCCTTTCTACATTCCTTGGTGGCTAGCAAATATCTGTGAAACCATTGTCCAAAGAACTCACTGTGCCTCCTCCTACTTGTGCTCGTCCACATGGATGATGACAGGCTCCTATTACTACTTATCCATTTACTCTATGAGCTTGATAGAGAGAGGTTCTAAAGATTCCAAGTATCCTGATAATCCATTTAGGTCAGTACAAAGCCACATGATGGCATCTCTTAGGTTTTGGTTTGTTTTTAACCTAGAAGGTTATATACATATATATATACAAACCCACTCAAGGTTACAAACCACTGCTTCAAAAGTTAGGAAGTGACAGTTTACATTTCCTTTGCAACCTTAATTCAATCCAGTTGTTAGTATACATTAGACTTCAGTCTTTGGTGGCATGATTATATGCTTCTGATTATATGTTTTTTTCTACAGGATCTCTTCCTTATTCAGTGCATAAAATAGACCTGCAGAGAGGTGAATGAGTCAGTGGTTAGGTCTGTGGTTTTCAACCTGTGGTCCACAGACTTCTGGGGGTCTGCAGACTATGTCTAAGGTGACAACAGATGACTATGATAAATAAAAAGTATGTGAATAACTACATTTACAATTCCAAGGGGTCCATACCTCCATTTGAAAAAAACTGAGGGGGTCTGCAAATGAAAAAAGGTTAAAAACCACTGTTTTAGGTAGAACACCTCTTTCATTTTTAGCAGAATATGGATAATACCTCAATTTATAGTGATGCTATTACATTTATTAATAGTTATGAAACAGTACATTCATAAGCATCATAGAGAAGCTCATAAAGACATTAAGAATTCTGTATTTTGAACACATCTTGAGGGGTATGAAGCTACACGTTGAATAGTGCGGATAATATAAATATTGAACTGCCCCTCATGTAACAAACACTGTTCATCCTTGTGCTGAATGAAACCAGGGTCCTATGGCAAAAGTTGTATGTGGTCTTGTAATTAAAAATTGTATTGTAAAGAATGCAGACAAGGCTGTCCAGTTAAAAATGCACTGGCAATATTAAATAGTGCAATTTCTAACTTTTGAGTACTTGGTTTTGTAACCTTACCATTCTTTTGACATGTTATTTGTATATATCAGAAGACTATGTTTCAATGAAGTGATTTCTGAGGTAATTTTAAGCTATTTAATTTAACATGTTCACTATTCCTTTCATATTTGTACTAGCATGGATGCACTGCATTCTTGCAATTTTCATTATTTCAGTTGACACTCGTTCTCCAGTAGAAATATAGCGAGTCATTACTGAGAACCAGTAAAATTATGAAATCATAAGAGATGGGAGACTGAAAGACAATCATTGAAGGGGTGACATATTTTTGTTCAGACTACTTAAAAGGATACATTTTATCTATTGTTGTTTGATGGTGAGAGAGACTATTTCTTTTGAAAGATTAGTCACCCCCAACTCTTCAAGTAGGGGATAACAGCTTTCAATACACATCTCTGAGACCTGCCCCTACTTAGTCCTTCAGCTAACACAAAGAATAACCAGACTTGTTCCAGTAGTTACAAAATAAAGCTGAAGAGAAAAAAATCCTTTAAATAGGTTCCAACCTTCTTATATGGATCATAAAAAAGGAGTAAGAAAAGGGCACAATTCTATCTTTAAAAAAATATGCAGATCACCTAAAAATAACTCAGACATCCGGTAACGTGTTTAGTGCTTTATTTGAAAGAAAGGACACAGTTCTCAAACTGTTTGGCACATGCTTATTTTTAAGCTTGTAAATAGTTCCATTGGTTTAACATACCAGATTCTTTAGCACATTCATAAATATGCAATAAGAAGACAGAAAGTAGAATTTTGGGGAATATTTTGCCAGAAATGCACCTATTTTTATTGGATATAGCCATGTCATATTTTCCCATTTCTTTTTGTTTTTGGTCTACAGACAGAAAATAAGCTATGAAACTGAGCCATCTCTGTATCTTGCTTGCTATGTCTCTGTTGTTGAATTTTGTAAATATTCTTATGCTCCTCTAAATCAGTTCTCCAATGAGTGATTGTCCATATACAAATTCCACTATTGCCATGTGTCTACCCTGTGTACTCAAGCATGGAGTCTTTGGGCTGGTAGCGTCAGTATGTTGACAATACAGAGCACAATACATGTGCTCTGATGTGTCCTTATACTCTGTCAAGGGCAGGATGTACCAATTGTACTTCAGAGCCTTTCAACCATATCCTGGCTCAAAACCGAGCAGCTTGCTGTTGGTTATCTGAAACTACCAGGAAACAAATGTTTTTTATTCTCTAATGTAGTGTGATGGCCTGTTGTACATTTTTATGGTAGCCTTAGTTCTGGAACCAGAATGACTTCAGGAGCTGTGTGATTCAAGTGTTGCCCCTCAAGCAAACAGGCAATACACGAAGTGATAGATACATTAAGTGCTTCTGTTGTGTCCAAAACAACCAAACCTGGCAAAATTTTCTCATTTGGAAAGGTACAAATATAGAGGAAGGATAGTTCTGACATGTGTCATCCCACAAAATGATCCTCAAAAATGAGAACATCTTCCTCCCCACACCATCTTCACCCAACTTCATAACTCTCAGTGGTTTCCTCTGAGGTTTATTCCCACTATGATGCTTATGATTTGGGACTGAAGCAACATCCAGATGCAAACAATATTACCTAAGGCTTCCTTATCAACCAAGAATTTGGCTATGTCAACCTCTGCCTTTGTGGCACAGTTATCACCAGGAATTCCTCTGGCTTTGCTCATCATGGCACCACAAGCTGCAGTATTGTTTTTAGTACTGTGGTGTGAGCTGGTTTCAGTACCCTGGCAGTCCAGCTTGCAACAGCCTGCGGTACTGGCAGACTTGCTCATACTACAGCAGCCTGTCATGGCATCCCACTGCCTGTGCCCAAGCAAGGACCAGGAGCTGTGGCATGTCCTGCTGGTCACCCTGTGTGATTCTCACTGGAGGCTGCGGGGTATCATGAGCTCCCAGTTGAACCTGATACAGCAGTGGCTCACCATGTTATGCGCCCTTATGCCCATGCGCTACCAGCCAGCCATCCTGTATCTTGCCATCTGCTGCACCCCATGCCTGCCAAGCATCCTGGGCTGTGCCACAGACTTCCATGTGACCAATGAGGATGAGACCATCTAGGACACCAGGGTAATCTGACAGTATCTCCAGACCATTAAGCACCAGTTCTGGGCCCCTGCCACTAGCATGGACTGGTGGGAGTGGATCATCCTTGGCACCTGGAATGATGAACTTTGGCTCCAGATCTTCCACATGCACTAGGCCACCTTCATGGACATTGTTGCCCAGATGGCCCCCTACATTGTGCACTAGGATGTCCGCATGCGGCCACCCCTCACTCTGGAGAAGCAGGTGGCCGTCATTGTCATGCAGCTGCCACCCCCGACAGTCTCTGCTTCATTGCCAACCAGTTCAGTGTGGGCAGGTCCACAGCCAGAGAGGCTGTCCAGGAGGTGTGCCTGATTATCCAAGATACCTTGGAAAACTGCCTCGTTCACCTTATGAACCTGCAGGAGGTGGTCCCTGGCTTCCACAACATGGGCCTCCCCAACTGCATGGGAGTTGTGGACAACATGCCTGTCCCCATCATCTGCCCACCCCAGGGTGCCCAGGCATTCATCAACTGCAAATGCTACTTCTCCATCATCCTGCAGGGCATCACTGACCATTGGGGACGTTTCACCCATATCTTTGCTAGCTGAGTGGACAGTGCCCATGATGCCTGTGTCTGCTGTAACTCCCAACTCCCCGATCTGATGGAGAGCAAGCACTATGTTCCCAGGCTCTCTGATTTTGTCATTGGCGATGTCATCCTTCCCCCTCCCTCCCCCCAGGTTAATGACCTGGCTTACCCCTCCTGCTCTATGGGAGCAGCTGGACCACTGAAAGGAGCACTTCAAGTACTACCTGACCAGGTGCATAATGATGGAGTGTGCCTTCAGCTGCCTCAAGGCACCCTGGCTCTCAATGCACACCTTGAGGTAGATGAGGAAAATCTGATGTGACTCATTGGCACTGTGTGAATCCTCCACAACATCCATGGGATCTGAGGCGAGGTATTCCATGAAGCCTGGGCCAAGGAGGCACAGTACACTGACTGGGTGTGTCAGCACAAGCAAATGTGGTGCAGGGATGGGGGAGAGGCCAAGCCCTCCACCAATGCTGGGGGCCCTGGCATTATGAAGTAGCAGGCTGCCATATCCATGAAGCCCTTGCTGACTACCTCTTCACTCTCATGGACCTTACTGCTCCTTGGAGGAGTAAGGCTTCAAGTGCCAGTGCCCTGGCTCTGGGTCATAGGTCTCCAGCTCTGGGGACACAAAACAGGGTTTGAGGGAATGTGGCATGAGGAGGAGACATGCCTCAGTTTATAATCTTGAAGTTGCCAAACTTTTTTTTAAATAGAAGAACCTGCTGAACATTGCCTGTGGCAGAACATGTTCCCTCATCCCAGTTGACACACATCAGCAAACCTGTGGGGGTGGGGGATTAGAGAAAGGGGTGCAAGACCCCAGAAGGTCTTAGGACAGGGAAGGTGGAGGCAGTTGAGGTCAGGGGGATGCTACAGACTCTGAACTGGGGAAAAACCAACTGCTGGTGGGGAGGCATGGAGTACAGGGGCTTCTCACCTGGCACATTACTCCCAGACCTAGGGAGTAAAGACCAGGGACTTCTCTGTGTAGGAGCGGGACAGGTGGGTAATCCCAGACCCACTATCTGTCTGAAGGAGCTGTGGGGTGGAAAGCAGCTGATGGGCTAGCAGAGGCAGGGACAGCAGCCAGAAACGTTTGTTGTGTTACAGCTACAGAGTGCTTTTGGGGGCCTCATCACATGAAAAATTTGACTTCTGTACACACCCTTAGTGATAGTGGGCGCTCTAGCAACAATAATTCTGAGTACCTGCATGACCTTCCACAATAGGATTTCCACCTATCAACAGCTTCATCCTAGTGTGGAACCTCAGTTTAGTCCTTTGGCTATCATTGTTCTTGTTTGTGCTGATGGTGATGTGTCAGTGGACAGCTGTTACTTATAAATGGAAATGTCATCACGGACTACCATTGTCTCAACGAAGAGAGTAGGATTCTTTGTTGTCTTTTGCCTAGACAGAGTCTAAGAACAAACCCCAAACGTCTACCAGAGGTGCTCACTGAATGCTGCCTGAATCAGCAAATTTACTTTCCCATATTCTTCTCTAAACAGTGTACATTTCAGAGAGAATAATTTCTCCGTGCCTCAACATCATGTGTGCCCAGCACCCTATCTACAAAGAAAGAAGCTGCTCAGGTCCTCACATAGGTTTTTTGCTATCATTGCTAAAGGAATAGAGGCAAATCATTTTCAAAGACTGCTAAAATAGATTTATGACTATATGAAGGCATGCTAGAAGGCATCTACCTCTCATTGTTACGAGTTTATTCTACCAGAGGTCAGCCAGTGTCTACAACTTCACTGACACACATATATATCAGAATTCTGCAAAACTGTCATCTGAATGCTATTCATACGTTCAGTCTTTGAAGCTTTAAGAGCTGATACTAAATTTGATGAGGCAATGTTCTAGTTTTTGTTTTGTGAGTCTCTGAGTTCCCATCTAGAACCACAAATATGCACATGTGCAATCATTTGGAAGCAAATGAAAAATTGCCTGCCTGTGCAGATTTTTCTGCCTGGGTTTTTTTCAAGAAGTGAGGCCTATAAATGCATTCTGTGACCTATCTCTCTGCTGTCTTGGAGTCATTTTCATCTTGGATAATGCAGTTTAGGTGCAGGTGACACATACCATCCTTTGTGCCCCTGGTGTGCAGAAGTGACAGGCACTGTCAGGGCAGATGTGTGCCATATGGATGCTGCTGGCAAAAATCATGAATGCTGCATGCATGGGGTATGTGTCTACCATCCATTAGTAGAAGGTATATGCAGACAATACATCTTTTAAATTTTTTGCTGGATGTGGAGATTAGCAGGGTATAGCTCTACATACTCATATATATGTGTTACTCATACTTCTGTCTACGTATGCACTTTTATATTTTAAATTACAAGGGAAAAATCAGATTATGCCTTAATGTCTTTCATTGCTTCACATGGAAAAAAAGCTTTTAAATGAGCCCCATTTTCTTTTTATATCTATTCTTTGTTTATTTCAATTGTCATTTGCTTCTGTAATCTCTGCTAAATAGCTATGAAATTTGCTTTAATCTAGATTTTATTGCATAATGGATATGTATCTCAGGGAAAATGTTGAAACAACTAAATTGGGTGAATAAACTTTTCCTTCACAACCTTTTTATTGAGACCACAAGATCTGAGAAGTGAAGTTAGAAAGTCCATTAAACCCAATAAATGTACCACCCTGAATCAAAATTATCATCATACAAAACATCCTGAGGATTTGGTGTCTTATCCTTTCTTGGTTTCACATGTATTATTTCTTTCATGTCAAGGTTTTCTCACATTATAATAATATATTATTTTACTATGCCAGAAGGTGGCAGTACAACACAAGTCTTAACCCAAATTGTAAAAGTATTATTAATATTATCTTTCAGAACATTGGATATATTTGAAGAGGGAAGATGAACTTACTTTGACAGGGCCAACAACAGTATTGTCTGACTCTTAAACATGAAAACGCAAAGTTTACAAGAAAGTATCAATCAGATGATATTGTTCCCTCTCAGAATAAGTTACACAGAGGTTTTTTCTTGTGGTTTTTTGCAACGCTTGTCCTACAAAAAGCACATTTTATTTGATTAATATGAGACATCTCTAACCAATTCTTCCTTTCAGTCTGATGGCTATGGCACACTTTTTGGTGGTTAGATCTATCAGTTTGAATCCCTTCAGACTGAGATAGCCAAAGCTGGAACCAGAGTGGGTTCAGTGGTCATATCTGCCCATTTGGACCACACTGTAGGAGCAGCAGCTAGAGACTAAGACCCCGCAAAAGGTAAGAATTTCCCTGCTCTCACCCCTCTCTGCTATAAATAGAGAGGGGGAAGAGAGGAATGGGAGAGGAGAGCACATACTGCTGAGCACAGAGGGGAAAGTAGAAGTAGCTGAGATTTGGGGAGGATTCTTACTGGATTTGGGAACTTAAAAAATGTCCCTGGCTGCTGCTTCCTCAGCAAGGTCTGCCATTGGGAGCATTGGGAGTGTGGGTGAAGCCAACCACTGCAGTTCTGGTTGCTGCGTCCATAAAATCTTGGAACCACCTATGGAGGTAGGTATATAGCCCAGATTTTCCAGTGCCTGAGTGAGGGCTTTAGTACAGACTGTAAAGTTAGTCGCCCTCTCCACCCCAGCCATTATTTTTCAATTGAAGTGACTATGGCTGCTGTAAAAGTGTTATGCTGAACTCAGTAGTGTTGGGGAACACTCAGAACAGTTTTACAAGATGGGGCCTTGCAATGGACTTACGCACAGGGATGTCTTGTTCATGACTCTAAAACAGTCGTTGGTGGGTACAGCATGCTAAGATACTCAACTTGACCCAAATGGCAGTGCTTCTGGACACTCTAAGTAACTTTTCTGGCAAAAACTTCCCTTGGCGTTTAAGTGTTTAGGTGGAGATTTTGTAGGTCTTGTTGTTAGGTGCCTAAATTCTGTGCAGGTTGCACTTTAAGCACCTAAGTGCTTTTGCATCTGGACCTTAGTTTTTTAGGCCTTATTCTAAAGAATCATGCACCCACACATGCATGCATACTTACTCTGGATTGATGGCTGGATCTTTCACACGTGCTACAATTCTATAGATATGCTTACAGATACTCTTTTTTACAGAGAAGTTGGTACAATCATACGGTCATTAGGTTGCTGCCCAAGTGAGGCGGAACTACATGATATGCTTGCAGAGGTAAGTGGTTTATGTCTTTTGTAACTTTTTCCTTGCTTTTGTAACTCATAAACTTTTTTTTTCTCTTCATTGCTATGCAGGAGACCTAAGTATTTTTCCTAGAGCTTGAAAATTTCATGGAGGCAGTTCATTCAGGAACACAGTCCCTTAGATTGCCCTGAAGCAACCCTTCTGGCTGATATGGAAACAATACTGAATAGACTAGAAAGAGGAGTCTTTTTTCTTTCTTCTACTGAAGAAATCACTGTGACTCAGTGCCAAGATAGTATGAATGCACTATGTCAAGAACCAAGGAAAAAATTCCTTTGCTGTTAATAAAAAATCGAGGTACATACTCCTTGGGATACACAAACTCCAGCTATATTATTTCTTGACATGCTCAGGTCCAACGGAATGACCAATAAACTCCTGAAATGTTACTAAAGTTCTAACTTTAATCTCAGAGGGTATCTGTAGGTATGCGGGGACACTGCTCCAATGCAATGTCATTACAGTGCATAAGAGCAGACTTGATTAATCGAGTCTGCTAGTTCATGCTACTTAGCATGCTCTAGCAGTCTCTGCATCTTGTGTATTCAGCGTCCCTATGCTTCAAAATGGTAGTAGGGTGCTTTAACTAAAGCTCATCGAACGAGCTCTACTTAGTGCCCCCACTGCCATTTTGAAGTGTGGGACACTGAATATGTAAGATGTTGAAGGTGCTTTAATAGAGCAGCTCTGGGAGCTGCTGTAATTAAAACATCCCTCCCCTGACCCCTGAAGCGCATGTGAAGATGCCCTGAAAGCTTCTGAGGAAAATCTTGCCATGTATTATTTGTTAATCCCTGTTATTCCTACAAATTGTATCATGTTATTTAGCCAGTATTAATGGGCCCTTTGATTCAGGAACACAGTTGAGGTGCAAATTAACAAGATGGCTGCGCTGGTAAAAATTTTTGTGTGTTTGTAGTAATGTCAGTGCTACTTATTTTAATTGACTTAATTTTTTTTTCGTTGCTGCTGAAAACACATCAATACTTTGCACTTTTTTACCAAAATGATATGGCTTGCCTTTGTTATTTCTTCTAAATATTTTCTGGTTTTCCTGATTCTTCTTCTTAGTCTTTATTCTTTTTTCAATGGATTTTTTGTTCCAAGAGTTGTTATGGAGTCTGTAAGTCCTTATTCGTAAATTAAAAATTAAGTAACATTTTTAAAAAGAGTAATGCTGGCTCGTTGCTACAGAGACCTAGCATCAGCAGGTACAAACCCTGATGCCAATGCTACATTGTCATAGCTTGTCGCTATGGTGAAGTAGTATCTAAAAACTGTGAACCACAGGGACTGTGCAGTACTGGCGGGTACTGTGCAGTCATTTAGTACTTGGTAAAGCTAACACAAATACTAAATAACTGCATAGTACCAAATGTGCAGTCAGGGGCACGTGTAGATGTGCCTGCTAAGTAGAAACATTGTCCAAAACTAAGTTGAGAATAAGCATTTTATTGCATAAATTTGAGTTCAGATTTAGAGGGTAATTATATCCTACAGCATAACTATTTACAAAAGAAAATGTTTTAACCCATCAGATGTCTAGCAAACAGATAGAACAGTTAATGTTTTTGCTGTTGCAGACAAACTTCTGTCAGGGATGGAAGTTATACCTCTGTTTATAATGGGTGCTGAATGCTTCATGTTATGGAGTGAAGCTTCTGCAGACCACGAGACATAGGTGCCAGGAGGTTCCAGAAACTCCCACAGCAATGAATGTGAATGCTCAAAGCTTCTTCTTTACGGCCCACTGTTATAGATAATAAATCATTTCAAACTTATTCATTTCATAGATTCATAGATATTAGGGTCAGAAGGGACCTCAATAGATCATCGAGTCTGACCGCCTGCATAGGCAGGAAAGAGTGCTGGGTTTACATGACCCCAGCTAGATGCCTATCTAACCTCCTCATGAAGGCCCCCAGGGTAGGGGAGAGCACCACCTCCCTTGGGAGCCCATTCTAGACCTTGGCTACTCTAATTGTAAAGAATTCTTCCTAATGTCCAGTCTAAATCTGCTCTTTGCTAGCTTATGGCCATTATTTCTTGTAACCCCCAGGGGTGCCTTGGTGAGTAAAGCCTCACCAATTCCCTTCTGTGCCCCCGTGATGAATTTATAGGCAGCCACAAGGTCGCCTCTCAGCCTTCTCTTGAGGAGGCTGAAGAGGTCCAGGTGCCCTAGTTTCTCCTCATACGGCTTGGCCTGCAAGCCCTTAACCATATGAGTGGCCTTTCTTTGGACCCTCTCCAGGTTATCCACATCTCTCTTGAAGCGTGGCACCCAAAATTGGATGCAGTATTCCACCTGCGGTCTGACCAGTGCCTGATACAGGGGAAGTATCACCTCCTTGGATCTGTTCATCATGTATCTGCTGATGCACGATAAAGTGCCTTTAGCTTTTCTGATGGCTTCGTCACACTGACAACTCATGTTCATCTTGGAGTCCACTAGGACTCCAAGATCCCTTTCCGCTTCTGTTCCACCAAGCATGTCATTTCCTAGGCAGTAGGTATGCTGGACATTTTTCCTCCCAAGGTGCAGCACTTTGCATTTCTCCTTGTTGAATTGCATTCTGTTGTTTTGTGCCCATATGTCCAACCTGTCCAGGTCTGCTTGTAGTTGTTTCATCCTACATGTCTGTGTTCAGACTTCAGTGGTAGTGATATGCTGCAATTTTTTTACTCCCTATTAGGGCAGGGTGAAGAACTTTCACTGGTAATATCAGTCCAGTGGCGTTTTTATTATTTTTTATTTGAATACTTACTTTTCTATTATAATTGCCACTTCTCAGTTCCTGCTTTTTATCTAGCTTCCTAACAGATGGCTAGGAAGGGCTAGGATGCCATTCTACAGGGGCAGGGCCATTGTAGAGAAACTTGAAGGGGAAGAGCCATTGTACAGACATTTCCCACCTCATCTTTTTGCAGGTGGTACGAAGATGAAACACTACGTTGGGTGAAGGACCAGTACCTTGACTGGGAGGAACAAGGGAGGAGGAGAAGGATGAAATGGACACCTTAAATATCTGCAAAACTTAGAATGATTAAATGGCTGACAGCAAATGCACCAATCTTGCCCATCAGCACCATCTATCCAAATCTAGAAAGGACTTTTCCTCCAGTCTTTCTGTATTTATCTGCATAGAAAAGCCCAGAACTGCCAGTCCTTAGGCACTGGTGATTGCATGGGTGTTTCACTCTGAGATCAGTGAGAATTGAGGCTGCTTACCTACCTGCAGTATTGTCTCCAAGATCAGTTATGAAATATTTCTTATACAAGGAAGTGCTTTATCAGGGTATGAGGCAAACAATGAGCAACACATCTGGCAGCAGTGCTCAACACTTTATATTGTCTGCCACATCACGTTTTTGTTCTGGAGAGGATATCTGCCATTAATGTTTTTTCCATCCAGTCTGAGAATTAGAAGCACATTCTGCCTTGTGTTGAGCAGCTGTAACATCCACTGATTTAAGTGGAAAGTGAAGGTGCTAAACACTGCACATAATCAAGCTAATGATTTTGGCTTTCATGTGTAATGTATCATATCTTTCTGTGCCCTTTGGGGCTTGCTTACTGTTCGCTCTGCTTAATATAGGCTATCTCTTCACATTTCCTATAAATAGTACCATATTTCTTCCTCTGTCTCTGTTTTCCTGACCAACAGCTAGTTGAAGCATAAGGACTTCATAAAATATTCTGCCCTAGACATTGCCTCAATATGTGTGAAGCCTAAAACAGTTTGATTTATTGAATATTTGTCAGGTCATGGGAAGGATTTTAATTTTTTATATATTTTATAAATACGGGAAGGACTTTAATTTTACATATATTTTATTGCACCTTTGCAGTGAATTCAGCATTAAAATATACAGTCCTGAAATGGGAGAAGATACTGTTTTATTTAGAGTGTGGCATAGAACACCTTCATTTTCTAGCTAAAGATTGTCTCTTACCAGGCTTAACAGAAGGAAAGCAAAGTTTTAAATTCAAGCCACCTTCTGCACTGAAGGGGTTGGATGAAGAAGCTGGTGTCTGTTTCCAGGTCTTTCTAATGCAGCCAGAATGCTTTACATCAAGGAAGTGCATCCTCTGGCCTGCTGGCCAAATTAAGCCCATGGAGCCATCGCATCAGGCTCCTCACAGGTCAGGAAATTTGATGGTAGGGAAGCAGTGGCTATTAATATGGACACTCTCCCCCCTACCAGATTCCAAAACCTGAAGCGCCCAGTCAGAGCCAGGCTACGTCCCCTTCCCTTCCTCAGGTCCAGGTTGGGGCCAGACCATGCCCCTTCCCCATGAGGCTGAGCCATGTCCCCTTCCCCACCCCATGGCTGGGTTGGGACCAGGCCATCCCCCCTCCATCATCCCTCCAACTCTGTTGGGCCAGGTCACACCCCCTTCCTCCTGCAGGGTTGGATGATGTTCCTTTCCTCCCATGCAATGAAGGCCCTTTGTCCCTGTGGAGCTGGGTTCAGGCCAGGATGCTCTCTGTCCCACTCTGTATGGCCAGATGGTGGCTGCTGCACTGGTCTTGGGCACTGACGCAGAACCACCGTCTGGCCTGCAGTTGGACCATGTGCTGCCCATCCGGTCTGCCAGAGGAGAAGGTTGAGCATCAGCACTTTAAGAAAATATGGAAAGTGCATACATATGGATGCAACTGGTGCTGCATACATTCTCTCCTGCTCTGGGTCTAGCTACAGTCTTCATTGTAAGGAAGAAAAGCAGGATGCCTCCGAGTCCTTACTGTCACATTTGAGTAATGTATATCCAATACTTATGTGTAACAGGGGGTGCTGACAGACATGCAGATCTCCGCTCTAACTCATGGGGCTTCACAGAAAGTGCCATAAATTAAGAGTGATCCATCACTCCTCCACCCACAACAGTTTGCTGTTTGGTTGGGGCAGGAGGGGTGGGGGAGACTGAAGCCAATCTACTGGAGAGAGGCTGCCTGTCTACAGCCTTTCCCCTAGCTTCCCCCCCACCCCCAGCTGTGGTGCTATCTGCAGGATGAGAGGGGGCGTGAAGACAGAGGGAGAAGGGACAGTGGAGCTTCAGCGTGCTTCGCTGGGTACAGCAGCAGCAACCCTGCAGGGCTACCTCTGCAGTGTTCTGCAAGCTGTGCTCACCCCAGGCTGGGGGCAGCACATGCTTCCTTGTGAAATGGAATAGTAGCAGCCCAGTGTGTGGCTGGGAGGAAGACTATGTGAGTATGGCTTGGAGAGAGAAATTTTGTGTATGTATGACTTGACAGGGGAGTGTGTGTGTGTGTGTGTGTGTGTGTGTGTGTGTGTGTGTGTGTGTGTGTGTGTGTGTGTGTGTGTGTGTGTGAGAAACAGAGAGACAGAAATGTCTTTGTTTTCTGATTCTAATGGCTGCTTCTGCTCCCTTCCTTCCCTTCTTCCCACTCCCAACCAGCAGACAGCCTGGATAGGAAATTGGTGCACAGGGACTTACAGAAGTTAATGAAGGTGCTCTGCTTTGGAGCACCTTTATCTGAACCAGTTAAAGTGTTGTGCAATTGGACAATTTTAAAATGTTTTGCAGCCATGCACTTCTGTCAGGGCATGGCTGTGGAGCACTTTCAGGGGGCTGATCTCATGCAAAACATTACATCTGTTAGCATCCAGGGTGGCCTGTCTTCTTAAGAGGAAGCAGCCAGCCTGATTGAGGGGTTGCAGCTGTGTGAAGGCTATTGAGGAACTGGAATGAAAAAACCCAGCAATCAGAGCCAGAGGGGAGGGGTGAAGTACCAGAATGGAAGACAGCTCTGTTAGGAGAAGGGGCAAGTCTGTAGTGCAGTGGTTCCGAAACTGTGACAGATTACATACCACCAATTTAAAACAATACAACCTTAAGTATTGCCAGCAATTTTTTATCATATAAAGTAATTATAATAAATCTATTAACATGTACCACTGATAGGTTGTCTGTACCACTGGTGGTACACATAGTACAGATTGTGAACTGAACTGCTGCTGTAGTTTGATGTTTGAAGTTTGGAACTACAGGGGACCCTTCTCAGTGTCCAAGATGACAAGCTGGGTTTTTTTGTTTCTTTTTTTTAGTTATGAAAAGACTGTATATTACTGGAGTGTGCTGAGAAATGACCCAAGGAGTAAAGGTTAGCTAGTTTGAAAGATTTTGTTTATTACTGGGGCTTGCTAAGAGATGTTTGGGAAGCAAAAGCCTGGCTGAGGGGGGCCGCTGAGGTGTCAACCTCCTACTCTTAGAGAATGTGCGCAGGCTCAGGTCTCAGCCAAAAGAATAAACCCCGAAGTAGTATTAAAAATGGATGGAGGAGCTTCAGCTGTAGCAACAACAGTAGCTCCAGGAAAGGATGCAAGAGGAACAGCAGAGCTTTATTCTGCTGCTGCTGCTGCTGCTGCTACTACTGTAGCAAGTAAAACCCAGCCTAGAGGACAGTGGGGCACCTCAGACTCAGATGGATGCAAGGGGTAGCTGAGTGGATCAATGGATTACTAGGTTAGCACTCTACTTAACTGGGGAAGCCCAGACTACCTATTAGGCCCAGGGAGCCAAGACTGCATGCACCTATGCTACCCTGAAGTCAACCATTTTGGATCGTGTGGGATCAAAACTTACAATGTAATTTAGAGTATTTCTTTTGGGAGAAAATTCTGATGTTCCTAAATGACAAAGGCAGACAAGGTTCTTTGGGTGAATCTGATATCTGGGTTATCAGAAATCTGTGATATACAGCCAAGCCCTCAGATATCACTGAATTTGCACTAAGGAGAACACCCAGGATTGCCACTTCACTAATCTTAAAAAGGCTTTCACTCAATAAGGATGCTGCTCCGGAAAGATAGATTGCACATTTGAAAGAGCCATTCAGATACCACATGAAGAACTGCTGCAGTACAGAAGAAACCCCCCCACAAATTGCATACCACTGGTTATGACATATCACCCTGTCCTTGAATCTATACAGAAAATCCTCAAACAACTGCAACCCGTACTAGAAGGAAACCCAGTTCTTAAAGAGATCTTCCCAGAACCACCCATCCTAGCCTTGAAACAAGCACTGAACCTCCCTAACCTCATCACCAGAAGCAAACTTACTATGGCCCAGAACATACCGGATCTAGACCATGCCATGACAAAAAATGCAAAACCTGCCAACACATCTCCACCACCCCCATAATTATTACACCCCACAACAGAGCCATCAGCATTCCTGGATCTTACACCTGCACCTCCAGAAACATAATATATCTCATCCAGTGCACCAAATACCCTGATGGAAAATATGTAAGAGAGACCAAACAGTAACCACACACCAGAATGAATGCACACCAGTAATCTATTAAAGACAAGAATACCCAATAATATGTACAGGCATGTTTCTCACAAGCAAACCACTCTCTCTCCAATCTCTCAGCTCTAATCCTCAAAGGGAACTTACAAAATACTTTTCACAGGTGAGCCTATGCACTTCACTTCATCAACCTCTTGGATACAAAAAACCATGGACTAAATATAGACATCGGATTTATGACACATTATAACCTGCCTGACAGCTGACTCCCCTCATACCTCTCTACTTTTACCTGCTACATTTACCCCCCTCTCCCTACCCCCCAGCCTGTCTCTCATTCACTGACTCCTCAGTTTACATCTTCACTGACTGCCTTTCTTGCATGCATACCAACCTTTGGCCTCTTTACTATTCATTCCATCTAGGAAGAGCACATGTCAACTGCAGATGCTTCCTCAGCCTGACATAGGGTTTTTAAACGCAAAAGCTTGCTAAGAATTTTTTTCCCAACCATTTAACCATCATGTTATTTAGCCAGTATTAATGGGCCCTTTGATTCAGGAACACAATTGAGGTGCAAATTAACAAGATGGCTGCGCTGGTAAAAATTTTTGTGTGTTTGTAGTAATGTCAGTGCTACTTATTTTAATTGACTTAATTTTTTTTTC
>JAGPOW010003648.1:41261023-41282201 GCA_030014935.1 Caiman crocodilus
GTCAGTGCTACTTATTTTAATTGACTTAATTTTTTTTTCCCTTTTCCGTGATGCTTGGTCCCATTTACTAGTTCAGGATGAACGTCTATTGTATTACAACCATTTAAGTTGGTCTAATAAAAGATATCAAATTCACCCAAAGAATCTTGTCTGCCTATTTCCTTAGACCAACACAGCTACAACCTACACCCATGAATGACAAAAAACTCTTTTATTTTTTATGCTAGTGTTGATATGAAAATGTACTTGTGATGATACAGGAAAAATGTGAAAGCAAAATTATTGCCTTCACAACTTTATAGTTGGTCCAGTAAAAGAAATCACCCACAAAATTCTTCTCTCTCACTTTTTTATTATGCTGTAAAAACCTACTATAAACCCCTCTAGCCCTCTATAATGTAGAGCAGTAGTGCTCAACCTTTTTTCCCAGCAGGCTGGATGAGCAACGCCCCAACTGTCTGTGAGCCAGATCCAGTTGGTGGTTCTAATCTGGCACCCTGGACAGGCGTTGCAGGGCACCATCCAGCTGTGCAGAAGAGAATGTGGGGCAGGTCAGCCCTGGCCCAGCCTCACAGGAGGAAGGGGGCTTTATGCAGCCTCAGCCTAGCCCCATGAGGGGGAAGGGAGCTTCATGCAGCCCGAGCACAGCTCTGATGGCTTGAAAAGGTATTCATACAGACTTAACCTGGTCCTATGGAGGGGAAGGGGCTTGACCTGGCTCTGACCCACTGTGGAGGTTGGGAATTTGGCAGTGGGGGAGGGTGGCTGTATTAATTTCTACTGCTCCCCCACCACCAAATATCCCAACCCTTGGGGAGTCCCATGGGCCAGATGCCTGAAGACTGGAGGTTGAGCATCACTGGTATAGAGCAAATATTTTATTAATATATTTGGGTGGTTGGAAAAACCTTTTCTTGGTTCTAGGGTTGTTTATTATTTTTCCCAACCTTTCAGACTTCTTTGAAAAAGACACTCTATCTCTTTGGCCTCTCCTGATGGCTCTGTTTATCTTTAAACTATCAGAACACAATAATCTGATCCTGAAGGATATATTGTACCTTTAAAACATCTTATACAATAACTCCATAGATGGTACCCATTAACAAACATCCAAGTATTTTGAATTAATTGATTGTAGAAGGTAACATTGAGGCATTAATGTGTCTTATCTAGAATATAGCTCTTCCCTTTATATTTTTTTGTCACAAGTATTTCACATAGATGCTGTAGTAATGAGTGTGGTATGAAAGCAAAAAAAAATCAGTTGATCACCCAGCAAAAAATGTTAACTAAAATGTAAAAAGGCTATTACATCACACTTTTTTAACATTCTCTTTGGTTAACTGCTAGTTTTTCTATCTTTTGAGTTTGAGAACAAAACCCAGTTCTTTTCTGTGAAATTCAAACATTCATCCTGAACGATTTTGATTTCTTAATTGTTTATCATTTAGTATTCTCCTGGCTTAATGTTAACTACATTGTTTCTCTGGCTTTTAATCTAGGTTATTGTAATAAGTGAAATATGATAGTTTATCAGAAATGTGTACACACATTTATTATTCACAATTTTAAGATTGGTGTATATATGAATTTTCTAGCTATATACTATTTAGATGTCTGAGAAATTCCAGTAAGGAAGATTAAACATTCTTAAAACGTCTGTCATTTGGATATCAACATTGATTGGATTAAAATCCTGCAGAGACTTACATATGTACTTTAGTGTATGTATTGGTCCTGTTCAAATTAATGGGACTGTTCACATGTCTAAAGTTAAGTACATTCTTTTGGGAAGCAGGGCCCAGGTTAGCAGTTAGTCTCTGTTTCAGTATATTGCTCAGAATAAATCATTTTATAGACTTTCACTTCAAATGTATGCTGTTTTTCCATTTTCCCAGCTTCCTACTCTGATTTCAGGAAAGGGGCATAAAATGTATAATTCATAGAAAATAGTCTGACATACAAAAAGAGATGTATGCTATGTTTTATTAAATGCTGAATTTTTTGTGGCAGTTTTTCCTGGCTTCACAGTCTATGATGCATACTGTACAAAGTCAGAAGTTATCACTAACAACAGCATATAGTAACAATTTATAGAACATATGAGAGAAAACTGCAGGTTTGAGTACACAACTGGGAACAAAGTACTGTGTTTTAAATTCAGTTCAGAAAATAACTTGTTCTATAGTTTTAGGCAGTTAGTAAGATGCTGGCTGTACTGGGAATCAGCCATAATTTCAAGACCATTGCAAACCACTAGTGTAGCAAAGCTGTAATTTGGACTGGTGGAGTCGACTCTGGTTTCAATCAGGGATGTATTCCACAAGTGCAAATTTCATATATTCTTGTCTATGGTAGGAGTCTGAACAGGTGGAGATGGCTATATTAGCAGTTGGCCACTAATGGCTGAAAGTAAATCTACTTTGTCCTTCTGCCTAAGTTTCTTGGTCCATGGAACAGGTATAATAAATCAAGGTAACTTTATGATAATTAGCTTATGTTTGTAAAACATTTTAAAGATCAGAAGTAGTATGCAAGTTATTTAGGCTTAGTTTCAGTCTTTTCATTCAGTGCTGTTTATGGGGGTGGTGGGAACTGTGCCACTTGACAAGGGAGCCTAGGGAAGAAAGTCTAATTCAAAATCCTGAGTTTTCAGTTTATTCCAGGATATGGGGATGTAAGACACTTCTACCCCAGTTTCCTACAGTAACCTTTACCCCATTTCCATTTCACCCCAGGGAGGAGGAGCTCAATTTCTATCTCACCTATGCCTAGGTTGGCCAGACATCTCGGCTTGGCCAGGACACTCCAGGATTCTGTAGCTCATTCCCAGCAGCAGGTTGATCAGAAGTCCTGGGCTGGAGCCTGGCAGGGAAGTGGACACTCATGGGGCACTAGCCAGGCAGCCAGACAGACACCACTGCTTCCTATGTAGGAGCAAGATGGGCAAACTGGAGCAGGCACCACCCTGGCCACATGTGGCATGTCTTTACTCCCACATAGGAGCAGCAGTGCCTACCCAGCCACCTGCCTGGTGCATCATGCCACTCTGCCTCCCCACTGCACTCCTGCCCAGGATTTTCAGTCAACTGGCTGACCTACAGAATCCAGGAGTGTCCCAGCCAAACAATGACATATTGTCACCTTGTCTACATCTGGCTAGCTGTTACTCTTCACCCACTTTTGTTCATGGCCACTTGGGGAAACAGTGCAACCATTTCTCTTCTGTGTTTTAGCTTTAAGATGAGAAAGTCTAGCCCAATTATTTAATGCATGAGCCAAGCTATTCTGTTTCTTTTGTTACGTTTTTAATGAATCACTTAAGTTTTGTATTTGCTATCCTTATCTAACCTTATGTTATATTTTTAGGTAGAAGAAGATGAACCTACTGGGTATATTCATTTAGAAAAATTTCTTCCAATGATGACTAAAGTATTAATGGGAAAAAGGTAATTGAAACCAGACCCATATGTAATATACTTTGTTTCAGATTGATGGAGATGATTTTGTACATTCATTATGTTCATGTTTGTTTTTTGTGGGGGCGGGGGGTCTGATTTAAGTTTGACATTGGAAGGAAATTTGGCTTTAATCTAAATGTAATTGTTCTACATCCCCCAAAACAACGTCTGTAATATTTCATAGTTTACAATTACTGTGAATTATGATAGCATGATATTTCTGTTTTATATAGTGTGAATCAGAATTAATTCCTCATCTAACTGATCTTGTATATCTCTGGAGAGATTTTATATCAGAATAAAGACCTTTCATCTTTAGTTTTTTGCATATATGAATTTCATTTACTGATAGGCACAGTGTGTTTCTACTAATATCATAAATCAGTTGCATATTTGTGTTAACAAAATAACTGCCATGTATAGTAAATGTACATTATTAGCTGCCTAAAAGGTTAGTAGATATAAGTCTGGAATAAGAAGGCTATATATTATTCAGAGGCATACAGTGATGTTTGCATTTACACAGAGCCTGGATGCGTTTTAATTTATCTTTTATTGTAAAATATTATCTTTAGTGAATTTTTATTATTGAAATGTGTTAGTGTCTTTTACTGAAAGCTTAAGAAACCCCATAGTCTTATATGTAACTCTTCTAAGTTAGTTTGCATACAAATTTCCTATTGACTTAAGTGGCATTCATTTTTGCAGGTGAAACGTCTGCACAATTTGGTTAAATTGTCTTGTAGTGGATATATGGATATATTTTTGTAGCACACAATTTGCAGGATAGAACTGTGTCTTAAGTGTTACAGCTATGATCTTAAATACAAACCAGGCTGTTGTGTTTGGATCCCAGCATGGAGGACCTGCACATTTCATGTTTTCTAGGTCTAAGATGTCTCCAGCATTCTTTCTTTGGCCTCTCTCACCCTGGGCATCAAAACTTTCTCTATTACCCCTTCACAGAAGCCAACAATTTTAGGACGAACTTGAATTTCCAGTTAGCTTAGTAATGGCTTTTTCCAGAGCTTCAACTATGTAAGCAGTTGATTACAACTTTGATAAGTTGTAAAGTTGATCTCTCCAGGGGAACATTATATTTGAAACATACAAAACAAAGGCTTTGCAAAGTTTTCTAATACACTTACACTTCAATATAGATAGCCCAAGAGATAAATGGTTGTAGATAAACAAGAACCTCCCCTCCCACCACCCCATTTTCTTCACCTCAAAGTCCTTAGTAGGTGACCTGTTGTTAATTTCCAGCCCACCTGGGCAGGACAGATTTCCTGGTGCATCTATTAGCACAGAGGCAGGCAATTATTTTGGGTGGAGGGCCACATACTGAGTTTTGGCAAGCCATCGAGGGCCACATGACAGGTGCCTAGGGAAGATTAATATTAATTTTCTAAATTTTTTAGGGGCCCTGCAAGCTGGATAGAATGGTTTGGCCAGCTTCATCCAGCCCACAGGTCGCATTTTGCCCACCCCTGCATTAGCACTGTACTGGCTAGGTTGAACTAGTCAAATATCAGGTTTTGATAGTCCACATACCCAACCCAGGCATAGAGAACAAACTTGGCTGTGGCTGAAGCAAAAACAGAGTACAAGATAATTGTAAGACACCAGGATACAGACTGTTAGTAAAACTAAACAGGAATTTGTTAAACTGTGCATTGTCAGTTTCCCTAGATTGTCTGTAGTTGTCCCCATTTTCATTAATGTTTAGGATTTATCTTTCCAAATTAGGATAGTAGCTTTGCAAATCATACTATTAACTCTTTTAATTGAATAATTTCAGATACCGGCCTATTCCAGAAGATGTTCTTTTGCATGCATTTGAGGTCTGTAACTACAAATTTAAAACATCTCTTAAGGGGAAAAGCAGTGAGATTAAAAACCCAAAGTTTTATTCTGTTTCTGTTTTAGGTGTTAGATCAGAATAAAAATGGATGTCTTACAAAACAGGAGTTAATCAAATGCATGACTGAAGAAGGTAAACTATTCTTTGATTTATTTTGTAAAACTGGTCTGTATGAAAATAATTGTATACAAGTATGTGGTGCCTTGAGGATGCCTTTATATTTTATCCATCATGGTAGCCTATCATGGATTACCATATTTTCTTACATACAGCTTGTACCTCTTTACCCCAAATTGGCCAGGGGGCAGGTGTTTTAAGCGGGGAAACTATTTTGTTGGCTGGAAAAAGGGCATTCCTGTAGACATGAGTGACTGGTGCCTCCTGAATCTGGGGTGGCACCCACAGAAGCCACCAATGACGGCGGCCCTGTCAGGGGGCACCAGCATCAGTGTTGGCCTTTGGTGGGGCACTGGTCCCTTCGGGGGGCACGTGCACCCCCATGCATTCCCTACCAGTTGCCTATGCCTGGAGATACTCTGCATGCCGTGCAGCTGCCAACATGGCTGTCGCTTGTGTCTGCTCAGCAAACTGAAAGAGTGGAATCCTGTGTTAACCCTCTCCCATCTATAACTACTGGCTAAGAATGGTAGATTGCCTAAAGCATAAACTAAGCTGCTAGTAAGATCTTGATGAGGCTTGTGATATGGAAACAGCACTTTATATAACGGAAGTACTTACAGATTTGCTTGCAAGGGGCTGGGGCCTAACCTTATGACATAGAGTAAATTTTCTTGGAAACAGAGTGTCCCAAAAGTGTGGCATTACAGGAGGCAGTTGGTCACACCAGTAAGTTCCTGATGCCACACATCATAGTAACTTTCTTTCTAGGAAAACTTATTTTATGTCACACAGTTGGCCATGACTCTGGAAAAATCTTTTTCTCTGCATTCTGGCTTCCAAAAGGTTCATGTTTCATTGGGGGGCACGTTATAGGTGAGAAAATACAGTGTATATACAGGCCTAACATGGTTCTCCATACTTACATGTAGGTTCCATGTTTTCCACAGAATTTAGGTGAGTCAAAACTGCAGAACAAAAACTTCTGATTTGTGAATTCTCCAGATAAAGATAATTTTATTTCCCTGACTGCATCCTTTCTTGTGTATCTGTGACATGATAAAATACAAATTAATAATTCTGTTAATAAGGTCCCTCCACATATTATGTATACAGGTTTCCCTCACTTTATACAGGTTCTGTATGTGAGAATTCGCTCTTATGCGATGACCCTTTTTATACCAAAAATCTGTTATATGCGAGGTAAATTCATTCTTATGTGATTCGTGTGGTGGAAGCCCGCAGTCAGCTGCTTTGTGCAGTGCATTGTGGGAGTGACGTGCACCAAAATATAGACTCCTGTGTGGGTCTGTGCTCCTTACTCATTGTCTGTGACACCTTTTTCTGTAGTTGCCATCGCCTTATGTCTTCTAAGTGTCCCACTAGCTTATCTCATACCCCTCTCTCTGGTCAATCAATGAAGTCTTCACCACCTCTCTTCACACCAACTAAACATTCACTACCACTCTGTGCTTGTGTGCCTGCTATTGTTAAGTACCAAAATTGCCTTGCAAAAGTGGTAGAAATGGGTCTGGGTCAGTATACTTGAGGTCTTGGAACGTATCCCTCTGTTACATTGTAAAGTGGGTTCCTTTTATGTGAATTCAAGTTATGTGCCGTTTTCCAGAAATGCATGTACAGCGTAAAGCGAGGGAAACCTGTATGTTGCAATTGTATTAATCACAGCATGAATGACAAGGGAACGACGTGGATGAAAATTGTAATGTAGAACAGTTTTTGGCTGAATTTTTATGACTTTGTAATAAGGGTCAAAGACCCCTGTTATTTTAAGAGGAAAAGAGCAACAAGCAATGTCAGGCTAGGACCTGGGTAGCCACGTCTGGGGCCATTCAGGGATCAAGGTGCTGGTCAGAGGCAGGATGAATCTAAGATCAAATGAGGTGGCAGGGCAGGAGTTCAGTAGATAAATTTGAGATCAGGGTCTAGGACAGGTAGGCAACTCCCAGCACATGTGCCAGAGCATAGAATGCAAAAGGCATTTTGTTTGGCACACACACTTCAAGGCGGACAGCAGGGAACAGGCCAGGGCTTTGCTGCTACAACAGGGTTCAGGACCCTTGCAGTTCACCCACCATCTGCCTCTGGCACGCCAGCATCTTACAAGTTAAGGTTGCGGGTGTTTTTGGCACTCTGCCCCAAAATGTTGCCATCCCCTGGTCTTAGAGAAAGCCAGGTCAAGGAGTTGGGGGTCAAGTGAGAGGGCCAAGCCAGAGGAAACATCATGGGTTTTTTTGTAAAAATATTTATTTCTTACACACACACATATACACGCATGGATGCACTCATGCACATCCCCCATGCCTATGCCAACTTGTCTCATGATCGCTGTGGTTTACTTGATGGTCCAAAACACTTACATACACTACATGTTACTTTACAGTTACACTATCAGTTTGAGACCTGTTGCCTAGACATTTCTTGTTCTGCTTCAGGGATTTATATACAGTGAGTGGAGGGTCAGCTTACCCTGGGCAGCCACTCCAGGGACAGGAAGTGGGCGGAGAATTAGCCCCTTCTGGAGGCTTCTGGCCAGATTTGACCAGCCTGGTGACTAACTAAAACAGGGGTTGGCAACGTTTTTGGCTGGAGTGCCAAAAACACTGCAACGTCTACCTATGCCTTGGCATGGCATGCCGGAGGTGAGGGAGCCGTGAGGGGACTGATCCTTGTTGCTGGCAGCAGCTGTATGCATGCTTCTGGGTGGACGGTGCCTCTGGGTTTTGACTCTCTGTGGTCAAGCCCCAAGGCTAGGGACAGACATCACACATTAACCAGTTTAAGTGATCAGAAACGGGTTTAAACCTGTAGCACGACAGATGTTCAGTGTACATAAACCAATTTGAAAATGGCTGAAACTGGTTTGAGATACACTTGGTTGAATGAAGTATTAGACTTAACTGATTTGACTCAAACCAGTTTATGCAATGTCTGCCCCAGACCCCTTGCTGGTTTAAGATAAACCAGACTCCTAGCATCCCAGCATGCTCTCTGGGCTGGGTGAGGATCTCTGCTCCACAGCAAGGCTGGCTCCTCCCCACTGCTCCATGGCTGGAGCTCTGGCAGAGACTGTTGGCTGCTCCCCACTTCCCCCTTGCCACTCCCTGCGAAGTAGGAATTCCCCCTCCCCTCTGTTCCCTTGCTGGAGCTCTAGCAGAGACTGCCAGTATCTTCCTGGCTTCTCCCTACTAAGCAGGGATTATTCTCCCTTTCCCTCTGCTTTATACCTCTCAGCATTAGCTAACAGATGACATGCTGGCTACAGTCTGTGCTGTGGGAGACAACAAAGGCAGACAGGCTCTTTGGAGTTAATCAACAGGTAGCTGGTAATGTCCTTCCTTGGAAAAGCGGTTTAAAAAGACCTTGAACTAATGAAGAGAGGCTTTGTTTTCTTAATGGGCTGATGGACATTGAATTAGGGATGATAAACATTCCCTGCTGGGCTACTCAGGAGTGTGGGAACATCAGAGCATCCTGCCACAGCCTGGCCACAGCCCACCTCAGCTCAGCACCATAGAAGAGAAGGGAGGGCTGTTCTAGTGCCCTCTGGCTTCTAGCTTGAGCCACTGCAGGCATGTGCCTGATTTTTTTCAGTCCAGAGGGGATGTCTATGCAGTTATAAACCGGTTCAGCCTAGCCAGGTTAGACTAACCTGCACAGATTTAATCAATTCCGACTCAGGCTTTTTGAATGCCTGTCCCTAGCCTGAATGCCTACATCCCAGTTGTACTCCTGACAGTGTGGCTTTGAAAGGTTCTCCAACCAGACATGGCATTATCACAGAATAGGAAATATGTTGCAGACCTAGGAAATAGGTGGGTAGCTTCGGCGTGTTGATTCCTTTCCTCCCTTGGAAGACAGTGCCACTGTGCTAGTGCTGTTCCCCTCCCACCCCACCCCCGCCCCAAGTGACTCTTCTTCACAGAAGAGATTAGTTTACTTTAAGCTCAGATCTTGAGGATATGCTTAGTCTCTTTCAGTATCCCTGCTCTGTGGAATATGTTAGCCTTGATGCCATTTATGATAGACTTTCAAGTTCACCTGGACATCTTTTGAGAAGAGGGGCCATTATCTTCTAGTGATTCAGCTTTCCCTCACACTCTACTGAGTACTTCTATCCCATAAGTCTGACAGTGCAGAGGCAAGAGTCTTACATCTAAGTGGAGTAACCACAAGCTCAAGTTCTTGCAGAGTGCTGGAAAACAGGAGACATTCTTAACAGGGCAATAGTAGAGAAAATGGCATATATAAATATAATAAAAATGACTTAGGTTTTAAGGTTTATCTGTGTCAGCATCTCTGAAAGGAAACCTGGGAGAATGTCATATGCTTTCAAGTACAGCTAACATAGCTACTGCTGGGTGAAGATGTTTAACTCAGTGCTTCTCAAACTATCTGACGTGGTGGATCAGCAACGTTTTTTCCAGTGGGCCGGGGACTGGTGCCCGGTTCAGCTGGTGGCAGCAACTGCATGTAACAGTGCTACACAAATGCGTGACCAGCTGTTTCTCTTTCCTCACCTCGCACGACATGACATCACCTGAAGTGTTGGAACATATATTTCTTTCTTTCCTGGCAACTTGCTGTGGACCAGCGACCAATGGCTCGCAGACCAGCACTGGTCCGTGGACCACCACTTTGAGAAGCACTGGTTTAACTTTAGTGTGTGATGCACTGTATGGATACAAACTCTCAATAGGGAGAAAGTAAAATGATTCTGCTAAAGTATCTGTCAATAGCTGGGCAATGTGTTTATGCTGTTTAGGTGTTGAGATATAGTTCAGTGAGCAGTCGGTGTTTTTTTTTTTCTGGTAATGTCTCAACATTTTCTATCTCTAAATAGCTCTGGTATTAGCAACAGTGGTGGCTTTGGTATAGACTGCTCTGGTAAACATGACTCTATCCTTTCTTCACTTACAGCTCTACTGTTGTTACTCTGAATGCAACCAGTGCTACTGCTAGTTTTGCTAGTGATATGTTGGAAGTAACACGCTGTATCAAAACAAACTGCTGACATTTCTCTTATCCTGCAGGTGAGCCTTTTACACAGGAAGAAATGGAGGAAATGCTGTCAGCTGCTATAGATCCAGAAACAAATAAAATTCGTTACAAAGACTACATTTCAATGATGGTGGCAGATGAAAATTAAGTGCTTTACACAGAGTTAAGGTTATGTTGGTGTAAATTTGAAGTTAGGCTGGATATACATTCTTTGGCATGACTCTTGAGGTCAAAATATGACCTAGTTGTTGTAATCCAAATAAAATCCTCCAGAAGGTATTTCCTTGGGTTTTGTATTTTTTAAACACAAGGAAGGTTTTTAGACTGCCTGAGATAAAAGAGGATATCAAAAGGAATATTGTATAGGAGATGGAAAAGAGGAAAGACTGAAAACAGACATTATAGTGAAGCAAAACAATGTCAATATTTGGAGTCGGAGGCAATAAATGATTTTATAATTATACTTGAGAAAGTAAGGGGGAAATGAGACTGAAGTTTCAAGAGTCACTACTGAAATTCAAATTGCTACTAATAACATCTTAGAGGTGTAGGATTCTTCCACTTCCAGTAAACTAATGGACCTAGTATATGCTCAGCTCCCTGAGTGCCTCAGTCCAGTGCACTTCCCTAGCTTGTTCTCTTACATTATCAAAACAGGGGATCACAATTGCAGATTTTTTCTTGATCTTTCTTTTTTAAGGCAAAGTGAATCAATTTGGAACTATTCAATTTAAGGTTGTATTTTATGATCAGTTCTTCTATAATAGCCTCATCACTTACAAAATCAAATATAAAATAGCATAACTTCTTGTTGTTTCAGTGAGTGTTCAGTGAAGAAATCAGTAGTCCATTTGTGTCAGAAATATCTGGTGCCTACCCATTATTGGTAGCATTTGCTTTCCAAATTGAAGGAGTTGAAATCTCCCATAGGTGGTACATTTTGCTGTGGTGTTTACCTTTCTAATAACAATACAAAGTTCTCTAGGCAAATCTGACCTAAGGGTTTCTAGCAGACTTCCAGCCCTATCATAGGAGAATCTGTTTTAATATCTTTGTGCAAATCAGTTTTGACTCAGATTCTGTTTTATTCGTACCATCCATTCTTACCTCTTTACAGCCTGCCACATAGTTAACATATAATGCTACCACTACTTTTACTTTTATTTCTGGTTCCTCCTGACCTGGTTTTCCTCTTCCCATATACTAAGACATCTCTTCCAACTTTCTGTTACCCATGCAGCCTTCCCTAAGCTTTCCTCCACCACTTCTTCAAATCTCTTCCTGGACTCCACAGTAGCTTCCATCCGCACTCCACTTTGGATCTTTTCTTCCATGAGTTCCATTAAAAATCTTCTCACAGGTACTCCAATGAAAGTAATGTATGTGCCACAGATTCTGTGTCCATTAATTTCTATTATCTCTCCAGTTCTCTGAATCTCCTGCACTGCTGCTTCATTCATCATCACCATCTTCTCTTCCTTGTCCCCACATATAATAAAAGAAACAAACTGATTCTCTGTTTTCTGGACAATTCCTCCCTCCTGATGCTTGGCTTGTTAAGTCTTGATCAACCCTGTCCCCTTATTTAGATTCAGCAGTTAACTATCTGTCAGTTATGATCAAAGACAGGGAGCTCTCCTCCTGTTTTCAGCTACAAAGGCCTCTGTCCACCTCAAAACAGAGAACTCCAAATTATAAATTGCAGCCAAGCAAACCAGCAGGCAACAAATGAATTCACTTACTTCAAGAAACAAGATCTGTGCCTTTCTCAGTAAGGATGATGCCTGTGCAAAGTTCCTTGTTCTCTGGTTCCTGGGCAGCCCACCTTTAAAATAGAAATTTTGGTCGGCTTTGAATGGGAAAATAAAAGTGAGAAAATCAGAAATCCTTGTTTAAAAATAAGGAAATTATGGAAAAAGAGTTGGAAGAGACCATTGTGAGTAAATGTCATGCAGTTATGTTGTTTTACTATTAACTCTATTAATTATTTATCAGCAAGGTACTTGGTTTTGTATGCAATATGTATAGAAATCAATAGTCTCTATTCTGGGAAGCTTGCAAAATAAATATTTTTCATTCAGATTCTGGCTTTCACCCAAAGATCTCAGAGCTTTTCACATGTTAACTCCATGGACCTCAACATATACTTGTGCTGTATACATCGTTCTACAGCTGGGGAAAACTGAAGTGCATATATGTTCAGTGATGTTACATATTGGCAGACCTGAGAACAGAGCATACGTTTCCTGATTCTTAGGACCTTATTTTAATTGTTTGACTTTCTCCTTTCTAAAGTTATTACACACACAAAGCGTATTTAATCACAAAGCAAAGAGACTTTCTATCCAGGTCTGAGATGAACACGATGATACAGGTTGTATGATTCATCTATCAGAATCTACTGTGTCTCCTGTTCTTTCTTCATTTCTTTAGTCTTTAATATGTCTTTGTAAGGTGAAATGACAGTTTCTTCCCACAGATGGGTCCTCCTCAATTTGATGAATATTGAATTGTATTGATTTTCTGATGAAGCTAGCACAAATATGAGTTTTGTTTATATTTTGCTGTCTCTGTACTATTGCCAGCCAACCTTATCTTTGACATCAGCAGTAGGATGCTCACTTCAGGAAATTATATTTAGCTAACAGGTACTAAAGTGTTCCAAAGAGAGTGCATTCTTTTTTTTGTTCATGGTACTACTAAAAAGGCTTGTCTACATTACAGATACGTAAAATCAGAGAGCCCAGTTACAATCCTTGAACAGAGAGGGAGAAGATATTTCTGGCAGTTAGGGATGGGGCTTGTTCAGAGCTGTCTTGGAACAAATAACAACTAACTCCAACTCCTCATCCCTTTACCAACCCTACCCCCACCCCCCAAAAAACCCCAAACCAACAACAACAACCCTATTTACCCTTGGCTTATCATCCTAATCATGCATGCTTCTTTTTGCTGCTGTTTTGACTCCTCTCTGAAAACCAGAAACCTGGAGGAAGGAGTGGGTTACATTGGGAAATTTCCATGATGTGGAACCAGGTTGGAGTAACTCTATATAGGTAAGTAAAGGCAAAGGTTAATGGAGAAGTGTGGACATCTGGTTAGGGTGCTCCAACCCAATGAAGGGCTGTGTAAATGCCAGAGAAGTGAGAGGGTTCTGGATTTATTTGAATGGAGGAAGAGAGAAGGAAACCTTTTATCTAAACTTAAAAAAAATCTAAGAAACATATGAAAGTCTGCTGTGGTTTGATGGCTCTTTGGCACTACAGATCCAACTGAGTTCAGTCTTTACAATGTAGCTGCAAGTTGTAGGGGAAGCATAAGCAAGACTGTACTTGTGTTTCATAAATCACATATAGCCTTGAGTGTGTTCAACTGAATCAAGGGTTTGGTTTCATAACGGGTCCTTTGACTCAGATTCATGACAGCATGGAGAAACATTTCTATCTGCTGAGTTTTCTCAAAGTCCCTAAGCAAGTATCTGGTTCCATCTATCAAGTGCTGCCACTGCTTCTTCCTCAGCAAATATCTATTTCTGACCTTATTCTCATTGCCCACAGCTCCCCACAAATGTTTGGGTATAGCTTCTAGCCAGCCAGCTGCAGATGGTAGGAACTAATACCCATTGCTACAGACAAGCATCCTGTTTCTTTTCTTTTGTTTTTGCAACCTGCCTCTCAAGAAAGGCTAAGACAAGCTAAGATGTCCCACAGGCATATCCCAATCCCTTCCATGTCCAGTTCCCCCCCCCATGAGGATGAGATCTTACCTTAGAGGTACAGCGTAAATATCCACTACTGCCCCATCCACTCTAGATATTATGGCTACAGGCTCCTGAGTCCTCCAGACTAGGAGCTTATGGGCTCATAAACATTGCTAAGCACTTTCCTCAGGCAGCAAGTAGATGTCTTTGCTTTAAGAATATACAAGAACATAAAAGTTGCCATTTACTGGGTCAGACCATAAATTCATCTTGCCCAGGGTCCTGTGACACACAGTGGCAGAGTGGATGATGAAAGGGAGAGTGAATATGGTATGACCAGGATTTTTCCTGTTCCTCCCCTACTTTCAGCCTCCAGCATTTAAAGCCTAGGAAGTTTGAATTCATAGGCTGTATTCCTACTCTAAAAATGTGTTAAATCCCTATCTGAATCTGGTTAAACTGTCAGTTTCCACAACATCTTGTGGCAATGAGTTCCACACCTTAATTTCAGGCTGTGTGATTTTTGTTTTTAGTTTTAAACTTACTACCTACTAGTTTCATTTTATGATCCTTAGTTCTTACATTGAGAGAGAGAGTAAATAATAAATCCCTATTTACTTTCTTTTCACTACTTAGTATTTAATAAACC
Source organism: Caiman crocodilus (assembly GCA_030014935.1). Lineage (NCBI taxonomy): Eukaryota > Metazoa > Chordata > Crocodylia > Alligatoridae > Caiman > Caiman crocodilus. The sequence goes on from JAGPOW010003648.1 coordinate 41,275,834, forward strand.
CTTTTCTAGACTGAATAGGCCTAGCTTTTCTAGGCTCTCCTCATGGAAACTTCTTCATACCACTAATTATTCTTGTTGCCCTACCCTGTACCTTCTCTAGTTGTTCTATATCATTTCTGAGGTTTGGGAACCAAAACTGAGCACAGTATTCAAGGTGTGGATACACCATGGATTTATAAATGAATATAATAATACTTTCGGTTTTGTTCACAGTTCCATTCTTAACAATTCCTAACATTTTGTTTGCCTTTTTGATGGCTGCTGAGCACCAACCTAATGGTTTTAGCAAACCATCCACAATGACTCCTAGATCATTCCTGTGTAGTAACAGCTAATGCAGAGCCCAAGTGCATCATTTAACACTTATCTACATTGAAATTAATCTGCAATTTAGTTGCCCATTCCCACAACAGCCCAAGTTCCTTCTGTAATTCCTCACAGTCCATCTTGGTCTTTCTACTTTGAATAATTTTGTGTCATTTGCCAATCTAGCTACCTAACAACTCACTCTCTTTTCCAGATCACTTATGAATATGTTAAACAGCACCAGTCCCAACACAGATTCCCTGGGGAATCTCACTGTTTACCTCTTTCCATCCTAAAAACTGATCATTTATACTCACTCTTTCATTTCTATCCTTAAAACAATTTCTAATCTATAAGTGGGGACCTTTCTTGTAATCCCATGACTACCTAACTTCTTTAAGAGCCTTTCATGGGGCATCTTGTCAAAGACTTTTTGGAAGTTCAGGTATGTTCAGATATGCTATGTCAAGTGGATCACCCTAATCTACATGTTTATTGACATCCTCAAAAAACTCCAGTAGATTGGTGAGGCATGATTTCCCTTTGACAAAACCATGCTGTTTCCTCTCCAGCAAGTCATATTCATCCATGTACTGAACAATTCTCTTTTTTATTATTGTTTATACTAGTTTTCCACGAATGGTAATTAGATTCACCAGGCTATAGTTCCCTTGGTCCTATCTAGAACCCTTTTAACATATAGGAGTCATATTGGCAGCCCTCCAGTTTTCTGGTAGCCAGGCTATTTTTAGTGCCAGGTTACATACTACCATTAGTAATTCCTGATCTGAGCTCCTTCAGGACCCTAGGGTGAATGCCATCAAGTCCCTAGTGATTTGCTGCTATTTAGTTTATGTTTCTTCTATGACCTCACCTATCAAATCCTCAGTTTGGGTCAGCTCCATAGACTTGCCCCTGAGGAGGAATGGATCTGGTGAGGGAAACTAGCTAGCATCTTCCACAATGAAGACAGATGCAAAGAATGCATTTAGTCTCTTGGCAATGGCCCCATCATCCTGTAGTGCTCTTTTTACACCCTGGTCATCCAAAGACCCAACTGACTTGGATCCAGACTCTGGTAAGAGATGCACAGGTGAAAATCCACTGCAGTCCCAAGAACCCAGGGACCCCCCAGGAGAGACCCCAGGACCCACGACAAGCCCTGGTCTGCCTGCAGGTAAGCAGGGGCCCATGGTGGGAGGGATGTAGCCAGCAGGGAGGCAGCTGAGTGGAGCCAAGAAGAGTCAGCCCCCCCCACTGGTGGCTCCTACTTTGCCCAGCCCCACAGAGAGCAGCGCAAATAGGACATACAAACAGACATGCTTCTGGGCCCAGTGCACAAGTTAGTGTGGGAGTTTATGTAGGTGGGTGAGCAGGAGGGCCCGAGGCCCTGCCAGTGAGCCCCCTAGGGTAGGCAGTCCCATCAGTAGCCGGCCTACCAGTGGCACGATGCAGATGGGCACACACCACACCCTGAGGTTCCCCTCAGAGTCTGTGGCCTTCCCCTTCGGCACTTCAGAGGCCTCCACCCAGACGGAGCCCATGGTTCCAGGCTCCATGCAGACAGAGCCTCTGACTCTCAGATGCAGGAGCTGCCTGGCATGTTTCCAGGCTCATGGGACTGGGAGCATGGCCACCTCCCCTTGTGAGGCCCTTCACCCCTGGAGGCAGAGGGTCAACCAAGATCACCTCGTAGGACAGGGGAGGACTCGGGGATCTCCCATACTGTTCAGCCAGGGGGTTGGACCAAGGTGGTCATGGGCCCCAAGGCCCACTGTACCAAGGTCCCCTCCCCTCTGGGGCTCTGCAACAGATGCAGACCTCTTGCAGCCCCAGTTGAGCCTGCAGAGATGCTAGCTGCTACAGGCAAGGGAGGATCACCCACTCCTACTCTTCCTAAGATAAAACGCAGAGTGGTCATCGTGGGAGACCCCCTCCTGAGGGAGACTGAGGGTGCAATCTGCCACCCCAACCCCCTATCCCGGGAGGTCTGCTACTTCCCAGGGGTCCACACGAAGTACATAGCAGAGAGGATACCAAAGATTTTCCAGCCCTCTGACCACTACCGTATGCTCCTTATCCATGTGGGCACAAGTGACATGGATCAGAGCAATCCCAGCTGGGTTATGAGAGACTACAGGGCTCTAGGGACAGGGCTTAGGGGGCTGGGGGCATGGGTGGTCTTTTCCTTGCTCCTTCCAGTTGTGGGTCATGGGCTGAGGATGGAGAGACAGACTGAGGTAGTCAACCAAAGACTGCAGCATTGGTGTCATCATGAAGGCTTCGACTTCCATGATCACAGTCTGCTCTTTGGTGAAAGAGGCAGTGGTCTGCTGGGGAGAGATGGCTTCCACCTCACTCCACTGGGAAGGAGGCTCTTCTCAGCCAGACTGGCTGACCTGCTCGACCAAACTTTAAACTGAGCCCGCCATGGTTTGGGGGGACTATCGCCACTGCTAGTCCACTGGGAAACCCTTGTAAATCCAGTAGGCTAAGGCACTTAAGGAAACCCACCCCTACCCCAGACCCGGAATGATCTGTGTGGAAGGCAAGCACCTCCAATGGGACACTTGCCTGCCTGTATACCAGTGCCAGGAGCTTGGGGAATAAACAGGAGGAACTGGTCCTCCTGCTAAACAAGAAAAACTACAACCTCATAGGGGTAACAGAGACCTGGAGGGGCTCCACCTATGACTGGGCCACAGGTATAGATGGCTATACCCTGTACAGTCACGATCATGCAGATAAAAGGGGTGGGGGTGTAGCCCTCTATGTCAAGGACAGTTACACATCCCTCCAAATTGACACTGGCACCCAGGAAGGATGACTGGAGTCTCTCTGGGTCAAAATACATGGGGAACGTGGCTCAGGGGACATCATGGTAGGAGTCTACTACAGACCTCCTAACCAGAAACAAGAGCTATACCAGGAATTTGCTAGGGAACTGGCTGGGGCTGCACACTGTAAGTGCATGGTTGTCATGGGAGACTTCAACTACCTGGACATCTTATGGGAAGAACACTTGGCCAAATCCGATTGGTCACAAAGCTTTCTCATGTGCGTGGACGAGCTCTATCTGACTTAAGAAGTCTATGGGCCAATGAGAGGCAAAGCATTGTTGGACCTGGTACTGGCCAAAGGGTATGACATAGTCAACGATCTAAGAATCAATGGGAAGCTGACCATGAGCCACGTTCCCCATGTATTTTGACCATAGTGACCATGAGCTGATCACCTTTACTATCCATTGCAAAGCTGACAAGTCAGTCAGCAATACTGAAGTCCTTGACCCGAGTCAGTTGGCCATCCCATCTCAGAGGAAAGGTAGCAAAAGAGCACAGCAACCCCCTTGGCTCAGCAGGGAACTCAAGGACCTCCTATGCCTCAAAAGAGAAACTTATAAAGGATGGAAGGTTGGAATGACCACCAAGGAGGAGTACTCAGCACTGGTCCGTACCTGCAGGGAGTGATCAGGAAAGCCAAGGCTGCAGCCAAGCTCCACTTGGCTTCACGTATCAAGGATAACAAAAAGTCCTTTTTCAGATATGTAGGGAGTCAGAAAAAAAGCAAGGGTAACATTGGACCCCTGCTGAACCAAATGGGACAGCTGATAACCAACACCCAGGAAAAGGCCAACGGTACTTTGTGTTGGTCTTTCATCAGTCCAATAGGACAGCTCACCCTAGCAAGATATGGGACAGCCAGGGTGAAGGCATGTACCCAGCATCAGTGTTGATTTAATAAAGGATCACCTTGAGAAGCTGGACACCTTCAAGTCAGCTGGTCCTAACAGATTACCCCCTAGAGTATTCAAGGAGTTGGCAGGTGTCATAGCCCAACCACTGGCAAAAATATTCGAAAATTTGTGGCACTCAGGTGAAGTATCTGAAAACTGGAAGAAGGCCAACGTGGTACCCATCTTCAAGAAAGGGTGGAAAGTAGATGCCAGGAATTACAGGCCAATCAGATTGACCTCAATACCTGGTAAGATTCTTGAGAAAATTATCAAGGCAACCCTTCTGGATAAGTTGGCTGAGGGCAACATCCTGAGGGATAGCCAGCACGGATTTGTCACAGGTAAGTCTTGCCTGACCAATCTGATCTCCTTCTATGACCAGGTGACGTATCACCTGGACAAGGAAGAAGAGATTGATGTCATATACCTAGACTTTAAAAAAGCCTTTGCTCTGTTGTCCCATTACCTCCAACGGAAAAATTGGCCAACTGTGGCCTCAGCTATATCACAGTCCGATGGCTGGGAAATTGGCTCTGAGGTCAGACCCAGAGAGTAGTGGTGATGGCAGCGAGTCATTATGGCACTCTGTAACAAGTGGTGTCCCCAGCACTCTGTCCTTGGACCAGTTCTCTTCAACATCTTTATCAACTATGTGGGCATTGGTGTCAGAAGCACACTGGCTAAGTTCGCCAATGACACTAAACTTCGGGGCATAGCATCCACACCTGAGGACCAGCTAGTGATCCAGGCTGACTTGGATAAGCTTAGTAAGTGGGTGGACACAAACCTGATGACATTCCATACTGATAAATGCAAAGTACTCCACCTCGGGGGATAAAAACCCTGAAGCAGTGCTTTGCTTTCTACCACTGCTGAAAGAGACTTGGGAGTCATGATTGACCACAAGATGAACATGAGCCACCAGTGCAATGTTGCAGCTGGTAAAGCAAACAAAACCATGGCTTACATATATAGATGCTTCTCAAGTAAATCTCAGGATACCATCCTCCTGCTGTACTCAGCCTTGGTGAGGCCACAGCTAGAGTACTGCATCCGGTTCTGGGCTCCGCAGTTCAAGAAGGATGTTGAGAAACTTGAGAGAGTACAGAGTAGAGCCACATGCATGATCAGGGGGCAAGAGAATAGGCCCTATGAAGACAGGCTGAGAACCATGGGACTCTTCAGTCTGGAAAAGTGCAGGCTCAGGGGGACCTGGTGGCTGCTTATAAGGACATAAGGGGTGTACGTCAGGATCTGGCAGAACGCCTGTTCATCAGAGTGCCCCAAGGAAAAACAAGGACCAGTGGTCATAAACTCCTACAAGACTATTTTAGGCTGAACCTAAGAAAAAAGTGTACGAGCCCCCAAGACCTGGAATAGACTCCCTCCAGATGTTGTACAGGCACCTACTCTGGACTTATTCAAGAAACTCTTGGATACTTATCTTGCTGGGGTCCTTTGACCCAAGCTGACTTCCTGTCTCTGGGGCAGGGGGCTGAACTTAATGATCTTCAAGGTCCCTTCCAGCCCTAATGTCTTATGAAATCTAAGACTCTTCAGCAGGTCTTCAGCCTCTAAGGTATTTACATTTCTATTATTATCTTTTATGTCTCTAGCTAGTTTCTCAAGTTTGTTCTTAGCTTTCTTTCTTTTTTTTGTTTAATTCTCCAAGTTACTTGACAAATTAAAAGGGCAGAGCTACAACCACAACATCTCATCTTCATCTACTTATCTTGTTATTAGTACAATTACTTAAGCGCCATCTCCTGCCAAATATGGGACAATTTTCATCACAAGACCCAGCTCCAGGATAGAAAACTTTTATCCAGTGTTCCCTGACCCCCTGTCTAGGCATTTCTAGGGCCCAGTTCTGCTATCACTGAAGTCAAAGGCAAAACTCCTATTATCTGTAATAGGGTCAGAATCAGCTTTCAGTTTCTAGGCAGAAGTTAAATGGGAATATCAGAGCCAAATAAGTATTGAAGTTTTCTTGATTTTTGAGCACCTAGCACTTACCTACACAGCCTCCATGCTGTGCTGAGGAGCACTGCTGAGAAGCCTGCCTCATCCATTTGCTCACACTCCACATGCACCAAATCCTGAAAATAAAGCAAAGTAGGCAATGTTAGAGTGGTTCTGAGTGTGGCAGAATGGCCCCCCTGGGCGCTCTCCTGCACAAACGTCTTTCTGTGCCAGCCTGAGGGGCGGCTGGAGAATCCCTCAGGGTAGGGGTTTCAACCCGGGTCACATGACAGAGACCCGGAAGAGGATGCTGTCCTCACCTGGGGGAAAACTACGCGACCCAGAGGGCCGCGCTCAGGTGAGG
>JAGPOW010003648.1:41282301-41298814 GCA_030014935.1 Caiman crocodilus
CACCCCAAGGGAGGCACTCGGAGCCTGGAAGGTGGTCGGGCGCAGGGAGGTGGGCGGCTCAAAACGGGAGCGCCCCCTACTGGCCCGCCACACGGAGCATACACCAATGAGCACTCTCAAAATAGCCAGAGAGCTGAGGTTTTTGTTTAGGGCCATTTGAAGTCAGCGATAATGCTTCATTTCTAGGATTTGCCATGCAGGAGGTGGGAGCAAGTGGGCAGGGTGTGCTTCCTGGCTGGTGCCTGGTAGCATTCAATATGGGTGCAGTATAGACAAACGCTTTATGTGTTTAAGAAATCCCTGTTATAATTTATTACCATCATTTTAAAGAGAAGATTAATCTTGTAGCTAAGAAACTGGATTGGCAGACAGGAAACACAGGTTTAGTTCCCAGCTCTACTCTAGATTTTGTTTGTCGTATTGGGCAACCACATATACTCTGTCTCAATTTCCTATCTGTAAAATGGGAGTAATTATTTTTTCTTTCTCCTACTTCTTTTCTATTTTGTCTATCTGGACTGTCAAGTCATTTGTTAAGGACCTTCTGCTGGGTCTAAACAGCTCCAATGAAAATTAATACAATGAGTAATAAACACCTTTGTCCCAACTTAAAATCTTAAAGTGTTTTGGCTGAGACTACAAATTCAAGTTACAATATTTAATCAATTTAATCTAGACCTAATAGTGTGCTATTAATTGAATATGACTTGGTTTCAGATATATTCTATGTTATAAGGTAGTTTTTTGACAAGGCTTTTGACAGCAAGGCTTTTGACAAGACCTTGCACAATTGTCTCACAAACAAATTGGAGAAAGGTGGGCTAGATAAAACTACTACAAGGTGGATCAATAACTGACTCAATGGCCCCAAGCAAAGGATAATTTTTAAGGGGGCCATGTCAAAATGGCAGATGGCTTGGAATGGAGTCTCACAGGGGTCAGTTTAGACCCAGTGCTGTTCAACATGTTTATTAACAATTTAGATGTTGGCTGTCGCTGGTAGGTGTTGTATGGCTTTGGCCCCTTTTTGGTTGGCGCCTTCCTCCCTAGCGACGTCAGGGTGAGACCGCAATCCAGGGCCACCTAGATGGTTCTGAGCGCTGCCCCTACTCTCCTGCCACGACTTTGATGTTGATAGATGGGGGAGGCAGTCCCCTGTTGGTGGTCCCAGAGAGGTTGTAACCCTGGGTCTTTCTTCATGGGGCTCCAAACCTCCCCTTTACCCCACCCTTACCACATCCATGGCCTGGGAGAGCTCAGCCTCCCTGTACCTTTCCCCGGGTGGATCTCTTCTCACCTGCGAGGCCTGCCCCAAGTGGGGTCAGGTTTGTCCGGCTATCAATCACTACTGGATTGATCCTTAATCTTCAGGTCAACCTGTGGACAAACTAAACACACCCCAGCCTGGGGTAACGATAATTCAAAAGGTCCTTCACTCTCGGTGAAGACATTCAGCATCTACCAACGAAATACAGGGGACTCTGGCTCCCAAGACCCTTCTGCCTCCCTGCGATGGGAGAGATACTCATCATTGGCTCCTCCACTTACTCTTCCCAGGGACACACAGGTTAGGAGCTAATTACTCCTGCTGCCACTACCTGGTGGGAGTCACCTCTTTCCCCCCCAGGCTCTGGGCCAGTTGCTTCCTGCTCCTCTTTCTTCATCCAGCTGCCCACCAGGTCCTGGTGTCGCTCACCACCCTTCCCCACCAGGATACCTGGCCACTCCCACGGAGCCTGGTCTTCATCCATGACTGTAGGGATGACCTTCCTCTCCCTGCCATACCCCTCTGGCCAACTCCAGCTCCTTGAGCCCAGACCAGGGGTTTTTCCTGCTGGGTTGCCCTGCCAGATGCTGGGGCTCCTTGCCTTGCACCCCGCTCCACCGCTCCTACCCGGCTTCACCACCTGTGGCTCCTTGGTGGCATCCTGCTCCACACTGCCGGCTCTCTGCTTCCCTCAACTTGGCTTTGCTACCTGAGACTCCTCGCCAGCATCCTGCTCCTCCCTGCTGGTGCTCTGCTTCCCTCTTTTGTGCTCCGCTGCCTAAGACTCCTCGCCAGCATCCCAGTCCTTCCCACCGGCATCCTGCTGTTCCCCACTCATGTCTGCCATCTGCCTCATGCCGGCAGCCTCCATCTCTCCCTCCCAGCAGCTGGGTGTCTCCCCAGCTGCCTTTTGAGCAGGTCATGCTGCTCTCAAGCTCTGCCCCCGAGGTTCACTGATCTGCAGGCTCAGACAGCTACAGAGCCACTGAGCCTGTGTCGGCACCTTCTCCCAGCTGCTTCTCATCTCGGCCCCTGTGTTAAGTATTGGGGCTCATTGAGTGAGGTCCCAGGACATGCTGGGAGGGGGGCTTCTGTCTTTCTGTATAAAAAGCTTTTAGAGCAAATTCGCAGATGACACTCCTGGGAAGGATTGCAAATACATTGGAGGCTACAAGCACAATTCAGAAGGACCTTGACAGATTGGAAAGTTGGATTACAGTTAACGGCATGAAGTTCAGTGCAGACAAACACAAGGTGCTACACCTCGGGAGGAATAATCAGAAACAAATATGCAATTAGTGACACCTGGCTGGATGGCAGCACTATGGAAAAGGACTTGGGAATCTTAGTAGATCAGAGACTCAATATGAGTCTGCAGCATAATGCAGCTGTACTAAAGGTGAATGAGGTTTTGAGATTCATCAATAGAAGCATAGGCGCAAGACATGAAAGTAATAGGGCCTCTCTACTTATCACTGGTTAGGCCTCATCTGAAGTACTGTGTGCACTTCTGGGATCCACATTTTAGAATGGATGTGGAGAAGTTAGAGGAAGTCCAAAGTTAGACAACAAAGATGATACAAGACTTGGAAAACAAGTCATATGAGAAGAGGCTGAAGGAGCTAGGCATGTTCAACTTGTCGAAAAGGCATTTAAGAGGGGACATGATAGCAGTCTTCAAATATATGAAGGGTTGCCATAAAGAAGAGAGAAAACACCTTTTTCTCTTGCTGAAGAGAGGATGACATGGACCACTATCTTGAAGTTGCAGAAAAGTAAGTTTAGATTGGATATCCAGAAAAAATGTCTTCATTGTTAGAATAGAGAGGCAATGGAATAGACTGCCTAGGGAAGTAGTGGACTCTCCATCATTGGAGGTGTTCAAGAAGAGGTTGGACAGCCATTGGTCGGGGATGATCTGTATAAAGCTATGTTCTCCTATGGGTATTTCCCATGCTTCTGAGCTTTGCTTGTTGGCCCTGCTCCACTTTTCTGCTACATGTGTCAAGGTGTTTGTAAGCCTTCTTTAGAGGCATTGGGTGTTGGCTACAGCCAAGGCTGGGGATTTTGGGGTGTGCCAATGATTGTGCTGGGACCAGAGCTAGAGGTTCCTGGTTAGTGGGTCTTGCCCTTCCATTCAGTGTCAGACCGATTGCATATTTAGGGGCTAGGAAGGAATTTTACCTCATGGTCAGATTGGTAAGGACATTGGGGGGGGGGTTGCCTTCTTCTGTAGTGGGGAAAGGAGTGTCCCTCTACCCAGGATCTCTTGAGCATATATTGACAACCTTTCATGGAAATAGGACATTGGCTACTGTGGTTCCTCTGTTTTACCTGTAGCAGGTTTGGCTGTTAGGTCTGTGTTGTGTCAGGGTTGATGGTAGTCTTACGTAGAGTTTAGATTATGAATTGTCTAGGATGGTTTGGATAGGGATGATTCTGCTTTGGTTAGGGGATTGTATTGGACGGTCTCTGGGGAGGCCTTCTTTCCCTTTTCTATGATTCTAATCTAGACCAGTGGTTCTCAAACTTTTTTTGTAGTAGGACCCATTTGTAACCATTGATAGTCAGTCCTGACCCATTGGCCCTCACTCCTGACCCATTGCCTCCCGTCTCAGGCCCAGTCCCCCAGGGTATGGGGCAGGAGGTCGGTGAATGTGGGGCATGGGGAGCCCTAAGCAGCTCCTTGAAAGCTGGAACGCTGCCAACCTACAAGGGAAAAAGCAGTTTCCCACATTTTTCTTCTTTAAGGAGGAGAAATCTATTTTTTAAGTTTGGTCACAACCCTTTCATGTATTCTTGCAGCCCACTTTTGGGTCATGACCCATGAGTTGAGAAATGCTCATCTAGACCCAATAGTTTGCTATTCATTGAATATGGCTAGATTTCATAATCTTCTATGTTGTAAGGTAGATTTTTGGTTGTCAAAGTAACTAACCTTTGAACCATTTACTTTTAGAGTTAGAGAATCCATAAGTTGTTAGAAATAAATTACTGGAATAGGGGTTTATCTGAACTAAGAACTAAATATGTTCTTCCTTTTAAATTGGGGATACAGGCTCAAATAAAGAAGATTCTGCTGCTTAACCCATTTTGAATCCCTCAGGCTACTATTTGGCTTAACAATCTGCTGAAAGCCAAGAATATGTTATTCATTTAGAGCAAAAGATTGATCACAGTCTTTATACCCTGAGGCCCAGAAAAAACTCCCATTGACTTCAAAGGTATTTCTATCTGCATAATGACTCCAGGAGTTGGCTATAAACTATGTACTGGATAATAAGGCACTATAAAACCTTTCAGCCTCTTCAAGAGAATTCTAGTGTGCCAGACCAAATGGAAGTATAGCTCCAGTATAAAAGTTATAGTGTTGTATTATTCAAGAGCTGAAGGCTTTCTTGTTACTGGACAGCTAAGCATTGCCTGTATCAGTTCAAGCTGGCGCATTCAACAGGAGACTGCAGCCAAAAGTTATATTGTTCAGATACTCATAGTATCTAAAAATCCAAAATCTAGTAGCATCTAAAAATGTATCTGGTTTATCTTGCTTTTTATCAAACGACTCTCTTTTTAAGAAGATCTGCCTGAAGTGGTAGCACAAAAGAAAACCATTTTAGATGTGATGCTTTCAGGCAGAGGAGAATATTTCCTGCTAAGATATTAACCTCTTCCTTGCTGTGAGCAGTACACCTTGCTATGCAGAATGGACTGTACATTTTGTCTTCATGTATAAAAGTATGTGATCTAGTGGCTGGCCAAAGGGACTCCAATTAAAGGTATGATTTTGATATGGTCATTTTAGTAAAGTTTACAGCAAAGTTTAGGGGAGAAAAGCAATATTTATGGAAAGGCTACTGAAAACGCTTACTGCCTTCTTACAGCAGCTAAACAACAACCTGAGTGTAACTTCCTGCTGTGGTACATGGTGTTGTGGGAGTCCACAGTTTGAATGCCTGACATCTCTGATAGCTATGACAGTTTAACTTTTGCTGGAGGAAGCTGCTATTTTTCATGGGAGGAATTCTATTTCTGCTTGGGCTTTAATCAGCTGTGTTTTCTGAGTGGATGTAAGAAGGGTTGATTCCAGCTCATGCCTGTAGGTTACTCTACATAGAAACATGCTGCGGTGGTTTGTTACGCTACAGCGGCTAAAATTTTGCAATAAGAGAATAATAAGCACATAATGCAGTTAAGGTAAAAACTCCAGCAAAAGCTTTCAACACAAGTAACACAAGTATGAAAAACTCTACAATTTCAGTTCAAGGAAATTTCTTTTTAAATTGAATTTTGTATGGGAGATTTTCTCCATGCAGGAAAAACTAGTGAAATCTCAGCTAATGTATCCTGTTTCAGGTTGGTACCTTGAGAAACTACCCAGTTCTTCATAATTTCCTCACAAGCTCAGGGTCATTTGAGATCTCAGCCTAGGTTTGACAGCAAATTTATGAACCTGTCTTTATGAACCAGGATTATAAAAAAACCTGATATTTGATGAGGTTCATTAAACTTCATTATGCAGTTCAGTAGTTAAATAAAATGTGATAGTTTATTATTAACAGTTCAGATCAGCAGGGGATCTCCTACTGAAAAGACTGGTACATCTATAATCAAGAAGCAGACCACTCTAACTGAAGAGGACCCTCGACTGCAGAATTCTTTTTTCCATCTTTTTCCTGGTCTAGCGGAGTCAGAGTATGTTAACTTCAGGACATCTTATCAACCTCTGCCTATTTACTCAAGCATGAATGCTGCATGCCTCGGAGATTAGAGGGGCACAGCGAGCTCCTGCATGTGGCAGTGGCATTGTCAGTGGCAGGAGCATTGTGAAGGCAAGTGGCGAGCTTCCACAGGCAGCTACAGCACTGTTGGCGGCAAGGGGGTGGGATGGTGAGCGCCAACCAGTGGTCAGCCACCACCCTCAGACACCATTGGCAGCGAGAGCCAGTGGCGATCACAGACTGCCTACAGATGCTGCCGGCTGTGTTGGCAGCAAGGTGGGGGTGGCAAGTGGTGACCACCCGCAGGCACCGCTGACACTGCCTCTTCACAGAGGGTGCATGTGCACCCCCTACGCATCGTCAATGTACTCAAGCTATCTTTTACTCCCCCTAGGGGCATTAGTTTGAGGTTTAGTTCTTTGCATGCAGTTTGTTTTCATGGAAGACAAACCTAGGAACAGGAGTGGGTCAGCCCATAGCCTCAAGGGGCAGGCCATGCAACAGGTAGGTCTAGGAACAGGCATGGGTGAGCCTGTAGCCTGGAGAAGGGCAGCAAGGAGCAGAGGAGGGTGCCTAGAGCCCAGCTAGTGAGTAGAACAGGGCTGAAGAGGGGCAAAGCAGGCCTTTGGACTAGAGGCCCAAAGAGACAAAGAGACATGTTAATTAACAAGCTCCAGTAGACTCAATTAATTGATTAATCGAGTTTGCTTCAATGTGTGCTTATTAGCACAGGTCAAAGCAGGTGTCTGGCACATGTCTATGTGCTCAAGAAGTTCAGTTCTGCATACCAAAGCTCTCAGAGCCTCTGGCACCCACTGCTCCATCCCTTTGATCTGGACCCCCTCATCATTGTTGTCTCCTCAGCAATTATTCTACCTGTGGCATTGAGCAACTTTGCCATTAGAAACAATCCTCTTAGTACTGACTGCTGGACTGGGGATATCTTTTCCAGTCTAACACTATTCCTGGCACTGATTTCAGAGTTATTTTTCCCATCCCTGCTGGCCTAATCCCATCACTACTGTTGATCAAACTTACCTCTTCAAAATACTGCTCTGGTACTGTCTCCCAGTGTGATTCTGCACTACCCCCTGTGCTGTCTCCTTGTCTGGAATGCTGTTTGAAGTCTCCATCCTGTGTTTTGAGCACATTTGTAGGTATCATAACTCTTGGCTCAATGACCTCAGAATTCATATCTGCCTTATCCAATACAGCCCTTCTGGTTATGAGGATATCAGTCTCTCCTTCAATACAATGAATGATATGGATACCTGTTTTCCCATCTTCCACCCATGTTTTAGCAGTCATCTGCTGGCCTGCTCCACAGTTCAAGACCAGTCCCTGAACTAGTCAAGACAGGGAGGTTCTTGGGAGATATCCCCTCTGGGTACTACCCTCCCCCATCATATTCCCTTCTATCAGAGGATTCTAAAACTTCCAGAGTGTCATGTAGTTCCTTTCTCAGGCTTTCTAGTTTTCATCAGAGGCAGTCTCTGAACCCTCCAGTAACTTAAAGGGCATTTATAGCAACCCAGTCCATTGAAGTTTGCCAAAAAAATGAAGCCATGAACCCTGCCAGGAGAGTCTAGCAAGCCTCTGCATCCTGACTCGTGATGGAAAAGTGGAAAAGAGGTACCGTGCCATTTATGAGAATTAAATATTTCTATTCCTACCCTGTTACCTCCTCACCTGGGATTTCAGTTGCCAGTGAAAAGGCCAGGCAATGTGGGTTGGCTCCAAAAGACAAGTACTAAATCCGATTTATTCTGCCAGTCTATAGTTCCATACCATGAACCATTAATTGCTCCTTGGTCAATACAATTTCCAAGTTTACAAGTGTCCTGCTGAGTTGGCATAATCTCTTCCTGAGAAGGAAAAAGAAAAGGCTCTGCTCATCCCAGTTTCTGAAGGATAGCTGGTGGTTAAAACAACCCTGCAAGGATCTTTGGGTGTAGCTGACACTGCCTCTGACTCATTAGTGATGGCTGTCATCATGGCCCTATTCTTTTGGCTTCAAAAATCCAGTTTATTGAAGCTCTAGGCTGCAGTAGAGGACCTCCTTTTCAATTATTATAATGAGGTGGCTGCATCAGTCAACGTGTTTCTCCATATGCAGGACAAGAACCTCTACAAGACAAGCTACAGCTGCACTGGACCATGTGCAGTTATGCCCAGGGACACTAGAGTGAAGAGGAAACTTAACTGCTCACTGCCTTGCTGCATGATGAAGTGTTGGGGTGGTGGTGCACACTGTGGAGACTGTTAAGGCAAAATAAGTCTCTGGTCAAAGCTCATGGATATGCTTATCTGCACGCTCCCAGAGAGAATGTGCATATGGACAATCACTTGAAAGGCTCCAGTTACCAGTAAGTAACATTTCTAACATGAAGAAAACCCTTTGCCTTTGTTTCATACTGGTAAGATGTCAGTCAAGCAGCTCCAACAAGAAATGTGTTGTAGACTATGATTGTTGCACTTAGAAAGCAGGTTTTTAAACCTAGTGCTCTGAGAATTGACACAACATTCAGTTGACAAATAGCGGAAAGGCTTGTTTTAATATCTTCCAACAAGCTACAAAACTAAATAACGGAAAAAGACTCTTTCCCAATATAAAACAATCTATTAGTCCTTAGTATTATCTTAGCTGCACAGAGATCTTTACCCAATGCAGGCAGCAAGCATTTCTTGTACAGCCTCAAAGCATGGATCCGTCACTTGTTGGATGGGTGGCAGGATGGCTTGGTCTGGACTGCCCACACCTTGCTGGCAAATCTGCTTAGTTTTTATACTGTTTAATTGCATAGCTTCAAAGCACTTTTCCTTGATGGTTGGCTGATTAGAGTCCAAACAAACAGGGAAGAAAAGGTTGATCATCATAACGCAACTGTTAATTGCCTGGCTCCTGTTCTGGATTTGGCTAGGTGTGAAGACAGTGTTTTTTCTGCAGCCCCTGCAATTATACATCAATTTAGAGATGATGGGCCTTGAGTGGAAAGACAGGATACTTAGAGGTGTCACCAAACCTGTTTTGGGGTATTTGTATATCAATGGGGCACATTCGCAGTAGCTTGTACAGGTGATGGTCTGTTTATCAAACTCCAGACATGCATTGAATGGTTCAGACATGTTAACACCTTGTGCATTGGATACTTGTTGGGAGATATGTGAGGAGAGTGTGTTTGTCACATAGAGGGCATCTTTCCTGTATCTTTTACAAGTTTCTCTTGACATGCATATTTAGTCTTTTGGGTTTTTTCCACTGCTAGGTCAACTGAAATGTAAATGTAGTTATCTTGCCTTCACTGGTTCAGTCTTTTCTTGCTTTCTTAGGGACACACATGTGATGAGCAGGTCAGGTCTCTGCCAACAATTTTAATCACTTGTATTATTTTATAGCATGGGTCTGGTATTGGGTACCACACGTACTCCACTGTCTCAACGCCTAATGGGTTGCAAGCCATTAGCGGAGTTTGATTTTCTTGCAGCAGTCTTGTTACCATGATCCAGTCTTGCCCCAGCCATTGTCTTCTACACTGTCCAAGCTTTCACAGTTGTTATATGCAGCAATGATTAAACCTTGGATGCAGGGTTCCATGCACATACAGGTATCAGAGAGACTGAGAAATCAGTTGTTTTCATTCTCTTATGTAACCACGTGGTTTTTAGTGTGTGTGTCTACACGTGCTTCTATGGTGCCATTGTTACTGTGCTGTCATTTAGCACGAGCAGCACACAGTTATCTTTATCCACTGTGTCACCGTAGGAATGTGCTATAGAGAGAGAACATGATGCCATGGCGAAGTAGCTATGGTGTCACTGTTTTTGCCTGCAGACACTGCATCAGTATAGCAAGTTGCTACAGTGGTGTAGCATCTCATGTAGACACATCCAGTCACAACCTAACCAAGAAAAAGAGGCAATACCTTTGGGCAAACCTGTTTATGGGACGTGCAGTTGCTAGAAAAGTCTGTACACTGTTTTTGAAAAATATACAGGGTATGTGTTTTTCTACTATAGTATCAGGGTGAGAGGGAGTTGGTATAAGTCAAAGTGAAGGTCTGCATGGTCTCCAAGGAAATACTTTTCTCCAGGAACTTTCTTTTTTTATATATATGGGACAATTTCATACCGCTTACAAGTAAAATCTTCCCTATCCAAAGGACTTTTATAAGCACCAGTGATAAATTCTCTCTAATAGGGATGATCTAGCAATATCCAAATAGGTTAACTCCCCCAAACATAAGGAATAGTTATAACTTCTCTTTCAGAGAGATGGCAGAATGTTAACTAGGAGCTCCCATAAGCACCTTAAACTCCCTCCATGACATCATTGTTTCAGGGCCTGAATCATTCAGGAAAAGAGCAGTCATGTAAACAGTATCATAAAGAACCAATATATATGGATAGTGCTAACTAGCAGTGAGAGAATCTGGTAGTTTTGTATGACGTGCTACAGAGCTTTTGATAAGCAGAAACCATTGCTCCCTTAGGAGACAATGTCAGCTGGAAGCAAAAAGCCAAGAATACTTTCCTGTTATCTCAGGATAACAAAGAAGCAGAGTGCCATTGCACACTCTATGCTTATTATCACTGGAGAGGAGAAGACTTTACAATCAGTCACAAATGGAAATAATGAATGATAAACTCTTGACACGCGTAACATACATAGAAATTAAAAGAAATGATCTGCTACTGAAGGTCTTGATTCAGCATGCCCTACACACTCAGAACTCCTATGGAGCGATTTTTGGTAGACGGTAAATGGAGAACCTAATCTATTAGACACAAAAATTAATTCATGAAAAATATTTTCATTCATAGTGAAGTAGATACATAGAACAGGTTATTTCTGAGAATGAGATGTTTTGCACAAAAAACAGGTTGACAGATACGTGTACAAATCTTCAATCAAATCCAAAAAGAGATGAATCAAAACTTTACATGTGAGGTAGGGAGCACCAGCAGAAGCATAGGTAGAACTAAGTGACTAATCCTACCTATGTAGGTTTCTTCTGTAATGAAATCATTTTTTATATTAAAAATATATCTGAGTTTGTCATTGGTAGGTATGAAGAACTGTTCTCATCTAAGATCTTGTATTATCTACTTTTATAATGCTCCTCACTGAACCAGATTTTGGTTGGGTTTTTTTTACTTTCATCATAATTTCCATAATAATGTCAAACCCAATCTCAATATACATTTAAACAGAGTATCCCTTTTCCTTGTAAAGATAGTTTAAAAAAATCAGGTGAGAAGTGTGATTTGACCAGCCTAGAAAGGCTACCTAAATATATGCAATGTGGGTTTCAGCAGAGTTAATGGGAAAGGTCATCTGACACCCTTTGCTCAAATATAATTAATTTTTCTATTTGTTTTTTATCAGTAGTCTCAGATCCAGAGACTACAGGTTAGCATGAGAAGGACAGGTAAAATGCTCACACACAGAAGATTATAATCAGATCTGCAAATCAGCTATTGAACACATCACAGAAAGGCAAGAGACAAAAGCAATGCGTTAATCATTGCTAAAATTTAACTTTTAATGTATGGTCTGGGGACAATAGCGGGGACAATAAAAAGGGTACCACAGGGCCACGCTTCTTCCTCTTTCTCTCACTGCATTACTCAATGTTTGTTCAGCACTCATGTTCATTGACCTGCGACCACTGAGTGCACTTTTCTTGAGCTGTGCTGTGAACAAAATATGAACCATAAGGAGAAGGTTTGTCCATGGAACTTCTGTTCTGTCAGTAAATATGACAGATCTCAATGACTTTTGTTTAGATACGAACAGTTTCAGGCTGCTGGGCATTTTGAAAAAAAAATGATAGAGTAAAAAAAAAGTTTGCTTAAAAATGCTGTGAATTATGGGACTGTTGGATGATTTATTTATCTGAACAATTATATCTACATTTTTTACCTTGTGTTTTTTTAAAGAACTACTATGCTATTGTTCATCTTATAGCCACTGCTGTTGCTGATGTGCTGTGCCTGAGTGATCTACAGCTGTCAACAAGGTTCTCACTGCCACAGCTACCTAATTTAAGGTACTGACGTCTCATTTGACCTTGGATTAATCATCTCTGATTTTGACAGATCAAGACAGCTGTTTATACGCTAATAATCCTTTGAAGCTGCCTTGCTGCTCTTCTGCCAATAGGTGGCCAAGGGGAGCACACAGCCTGACAGGCTTGTCTCTGAACCACAATTAAGTTAAATGCGCCACAGTTAGGTTATAGACATGCACAACATTGTCTTTGGGAAAAAATGTTAGCATATTTTATCTGGCTTACTTTACTGGTATTTGAAATGGGACCATGGGTGTGAATGTCTGTAGGATTCAGGGATAAAAGGCTTTGCTAGAGAAATGCTATGTTTTTTGACATCATAACTTAAAAAACATTATTTAATACTGTTGGAGTGATGTCTCAGCCCTGATGATCCAGGAAATATGCAAGAGGCAAGGATTTTTGTGGGTGATATCTTTTATTGGAACAACTGCAAGGCTGGGATAGACTTAGACTACCTTTTGAATGCAAATAATGCATTGCATTTGAAAGCTTATCTAAGTCTATCCCAAACATTCAGTTGGTCCAATTAAAGACATCATTTAATGAGAATTAAGATTGTAGAAGGACATATCATGCTCACCCAAAGTTGTAGAAAAAAGAAGTTCAGGTAAAAGCCCGTGTTTGTCACTACTTTTACCCTACTCCTAATACCATCAGTAACATATAATAGTAAGGCATTTGCTTCCATCTCCAACAGATACATAACATCAATATTCATCCAACTGAAACCTCATACATACTTTCTTTTGTCCATAACATGGCATATCTGCTTGTCGCACACCCCACATTAATTTTTTCGTAATAATGCAGAAGTTACTGTTACATTTCTACTGTGAACAGAGTACAACTATACAAGCACTGTTATTAACAGATTCAAAATTCACACATGCAGAGTCAACACATTCACATATCTTACATCACCTTCCTGACCACTTCCCTGAGAATGGTCTGCACAGACTACTACAGGGGTGCTATCTGCAGCCTGTGGGCCAAATGCAACCTGCAAAGCCATAGGTATCCAGCCTGCAGGGCTCACATGGATTGGGAAATGTGGCTGCAAGGGAGCAGGGGCAATAAATACAGCCACCCTCTCCAGCTGCCAAATTCCAAACCCCAAGCACCATGTAGCAGGTTGGGGCCAAGTCATGCCCCCTCCCCCAACCCCTCAACTTTCAGGAAAGGATTTATAAAACTTTGAGGTCTCTTACTGCACCTTTTTTTATTTTAAATTGGAGCTATAGGCATGCCCACTCACTCCAGGCTACTTTTGAAAGAATGTCTTCTCTTTCTAGGCAGTTCAGTTTCCCATCTAACTTGGCATGACTGGCCAAGCGTTGTGAAACTTGGCCTGGGCATTTTCATGTATCATTATCTTAGTTTTGATGTGTTTTAAAGTTCTCGTGCCTTCCTTGAATACTTCAGAGGCTTGGTTCAACCCCTTATAATTGTTATTTAACTGTTTCTGCAGAGACCTTTGAAAGTGCCTGAAGCACCTTTACACAAATCCAGTCCAGGGGAATTTCTTTTAACCATTCATGACTTCACAGGGTGGGTCCCCCTTTTTCAGTGATTTATAAGTCTAAGAGGTGTGGTTTATGATTATATTCTGTGGCCCTGACATCACCCCTGTTAGCAAAATCTTTTATCCTGTGTGTTTTTCACAACAACAGGGTCTCCTTTAATTTCATAATTTTAAGATTTTTTTATATATTCAGTCTGTGAGATAACATACTGCAGAGCCTGTATCCAGCTCCATTTTAAGGGGTTTCCTAGCAAACTAGAGTGTCAGCCAGATGGCTCATTTATCACCTTTGTTCACATGATATAAGCCCAGACTAGCTACTTCATTCTCACTGTCTATTACATATCTATTATATATACCTTTTTATTCCCCTTTCTGTACCACACTCACGTCTTTATTTCTTACCATAGCACATACGCAGTCCTGGATATGACATTAAACTGCATCCAGCAGTGGGACAGTTTTAACTGTTAGGGCAATAGTGAGACAAATACTCTCTAACCACTGCAGTCTCTAGGACAACCTTAGGCAACCATTGCATCAGCCTCCCTTACCAGGGTTACGGTTGAAGCCACTGTGGGTGCAGGACAGTGGAGCATCTCATTTGGTGGATGTCTGGTGCAACTAGGAAAACAATAGAGGAGACTTGCTTAAGTTAGTTGAGCTTGGCAACCTGCAGCAAGAAGTGGCAACCTACTGCAGTATTTTGCCATGCATAATCCATTGTCTTTCAAAAATTAAGAAATCACACAATAGTTGAAAGGGGTCCCTGACAGAAAAGGTGAGGATACCTCACCCAGTAAGGATAGTTATGTGTGACAGGTGACTCCTGACCGTCAGCATGCTACTGTCCACACTCAGAAGAGAGCAGTCAAAGTAGCAATGTGGAATGTGAGTACTCTACATCACATTGAGAAACTGGATAATGTCAAGTATGAAATGAGCAGATTAAAGATAAATATTCTAGGTCTGTGTAAAATACATCGGTAAGAGGCTGGAATTATTGTTTCAGAAGTAAAGATCATTTATTCAGGAGGTCAGATGCACAAAAAAGGAGCTGGGTTGATTTTGGATGAGGAAGCCTCAAAAAGTTTTCATGGCTTTTGGGCAATATCTGATAGAGTGATGCTTGTGAAAATAAAAGCTAAACTTTTCAACATTGCAATAATACAAGTTTATGCACCGACAGCTGGGAGTGGGACATTGAGAGGAAAGAGGACATTGATCACTTCTACGAAGACTTTACTGAAATGAAAAAGCAATGTGTGACCGTCGGGCCTCGAACACCCAGTCACATGCAGCCTTGGTTTGAGTAGTTGGTGGTGTACTCCTTACTGACTCCAGCACCACCAAGTAGATGTTTACTCCTTGAGTGGTCTTCCCTGATCTCTCCTGCCATGATTTTGAATGTTTCTCAGTGGTGGGGAGACTACTCAGGGCCCTCCTGCAACACAAAGTCTGCTCAACAGACACTTGCAGGGCTCCACCACCCCTACACCCCGACCTCACACCACCTTGATGGATTGTTGAGTTTTCCTGGCCACACCCCCACTCTTGCACAGTTGTGGTGGCCTTCCAAGTCCCTCCTTATCTTTGGTACCGGTTCTCGAAGCCACTTTTCTCAACCCACCCCAGATTGTTTGCAGTAGGTGTTTTCGATTGTGAGGCCTGGGCCTTCTAGTGTAAAATACTTCACTAGGGTCCTAAACAAATGTGTTGCGCCATGGGCCCTGTACCATATACCTTAACCATATTATCTTCTCTGACCCTTAACCCCTTCAAATGGGGAAATGCAAAAGAGAAACACAAAATACTCTGTTCTATTGTGGGGAATATCCATGGCCCCTTTCCTGGTCCCTTACGTCAGGGTGCCGGGTGCCTCGTTCCCTAAGGCCTTTCTATGAAAGGACCCCTATGCAGGGCCAAGTGCCCATGTCCTCCTACTTGGGTTGTCTCTCCCACTTTATCCACCTCTTCCTGGAGAATGGTCCTTCCCCACTTCTCTCCCTCCTGTGATGTAACTATTTGGGTGCCTTGTGGCTCCTTTGTGTATGCCTGGTCGCTCTCTGTAATCAGTATAGGTATCCTGCCTCTTTGTAGCCCTTCCTGCTGCTCCTGCCGAGACTCTCCTAAAGCGGGGGTTCCTCCACCTCTCCACTGGTCCTGATATTCCCACCTGTTGAGGTATGTGTTGCCTCGTCCACCTTTCTGTTCCCTCTGCCTTTGCTGCCTTTGTTGGCTGCAGGGGCTGCTTCTGGCTTGTCTCTCTCTCTGTTGAGTCATTCCTCACTGTCGCTGCCAGGGTCAGTACCCAGAGCCTCCTCTGACTCTTTGGGCTGCTGCCCTTCCTCCCCAAGAGTCTCCCGATGGACACCCTGTGGTTGTGTCCTACTTAGGTCTGCTCCTCCTCCTCCTCTGTTTCCACTGGCAGCTAGTTTTATCCCTGCTGGCCGGTGATTTCCAGTGACTTCATTGGCTGGCTTCAGCTGGATAAAGACACAGCTGATGGGCCACACAGGTTTCTTTCTCCATTCCAGCTGCTTCACAGCTCCTGCTGTAGGTAAGTAGTTTCTTTTCTTTATCTTTGTGTTTATTTCCTCTCTTTTCTGGGTATTCTGTTCCCAGGGACCTTCCCTTTTGGTTCGGGGTCCTTCCTCCCACTCTCTGCCAGGACACAATGCAAATCGCAAGAAGTGGTCATAATGATGGGAGATAATAGTATCATAGTATCATAGTATCTAGGGTCAGAAGGGGCCTAGAGCAGGCCATCTAGTCTGACCCCATGCCAATGGCAGGAACGAGTGCCAGGGTCACAGGACCACAGCCAAGTACTTATCTAATCTACTTTTAAAGATGCCCAAGGTAGGAGCAAGAACAACTTCCCTAGGAAGCTGGTTCCACATCCTAGCCACCCTAACTGTGAAGTAGTGCC
>JAGPOW010003648.1:41298914-41331940 GCA_030014935.1 Caiman crocodilus
GCTTCCCAGCCAGTATGTGTGCTGGGGGTTGCTTCTCCCCAGATGCATCACCTTGCACTTGTCCACGTTGAATCCCATCCTGTTCTTGTCTGCCCACTCATGCAGTCAGCCCAGATCTCGCTGCAGCCTCTTCCTCTCCTCTGGTGTCCCCACCTCAGCCCACAGTTTGGTGTCATCAGCAAACTTGGATTGCTTGCTTTCCACCCCCTAATCCAAATCAGCGACGAAGATGTTGAACAGTGTGGACCCAAGGACCAAGCCCTGGGGAACCCCGCTGCTCACATCTCTCCAGGTTTAGTATGACCCATCTACCACCACTCTCTGGGAGTGCCCCGTCAGCTAGTTTCTGACCCACTCAACCGTGTAGGGGTCAATGCCACAGATCTAAAAAAGCTGGTTGTGAGTGAGTGGATAATATTGTTGGTCCTCATGGACTTGGTGAAAAAGATGAAAGAGGAAAAGGATGGTGTGGCAGGACACTGTTGGTGCCTGCCACTTTAAGGGCCGAACCAAGAGGCCAGCAGGTGGTTGATTGCGGCAGCTATTTTAGATCCATGGCAGCCTATATAAACAGGGCAGTTTGCTGCTGGCAGGGAAGGCAGTAACATTGCCTGGCTGCAAGGTGGCTTGGAACATCCTGGAGGTAAGGGCAGGAGCTGTAGAGGATGGTTTGGAGGCTCCTGGTCCTGGGCATGACCTAAAACTACATCCTGCTGGGAGTGGGTGGCCTGGTAGGGCTCTCAGTGGTGCAGGAGCCCCCAGGAAATGCCAGGCCAGTGATCACCCTGGTGAAAGGCTAGGAGGGGCACCTTAACCCCAGCCTTCACCTTCAGGTGGGCCATATTACATCAAATTAAGGTAGGCCAGGTAAACTGCTGAGGGAGTGACCCCACAGGCCAGGCATGCTTCCAGGAGCTCCTGAGCTGGCAATGGGGGACCCCAATCCCTAAGGCAGGTAGGAGGCAAAAACCCCACTGAGGTACTCAACTGATCAATGCTGGAGCCAGGACCAAAGGGTCAAAAGGGTCAGGGGCCCACCGCAAGGGACGCCCACAAAGAATGAAGAAGCTCGGCATCCTGACTGGGCCTGAGATGGGGCCAGGGCTTATGGAAGCGAAAGACCCCCAGGTTTGGGTGCCACAGCTAAGGGTCAAAGGCAATGGTTGAGTTAACTGCCTGAGATGCCAGCTGCGAGGCTTGGGCCATGGTTTAGGGGTGGAACGGAGCTGTGGAAAGCCCCCCCCCCAATATTGGGATGTACAGTGAGCAGCCTCCCACCTTAATTAACAACCTAATTAATTAACAACAAGGTGTGGCGGGTGAGACAAGTGGGCAATGCACCTAGAGGCAGGTGGGAAACTAGCCCTGTGACTAGCCAGGGACGCCCACTTTACCACAGATGGATTGAGTGATGTATTGCAAATGATCAAGTCATTATGAATACATAGTTTGAACACCACCCAAGAAGAAGGTATACATGGAAAAGTCCTCAAGATAACATTAGAAATCAAATTGATTACATCACCATCAACAGAAGATTCAGAAATGCAGTTTCTGAATCAACAATTGAAAACTTACCCAGAGTCATGACTGTGGAAGTGATCATGTACCTGTAGTATGCACCATCCAAATAAGGTTGAGGAGACCTTAGGAAACCAAAGCAACTGATTACTCAATTGTAATGGAAAAAGATCTGATTAAAGAAAGGTACATAGTTGAAGTAAAAAACTGTTTTCAAGAACTTGAAGATGAAGGAAATATGTCAAAATGGGACATTTTTAAAGAAACACTAGCTGAAACAGTCAAGGAGGTTATTCCATCAGAAGTAAAGCAAGAAAAACAGAAATGGATGACTGAAGAAATCCTTGAACTTATGGAGGAAAGATTAAAACACATAGTATGGAAGAGAATAAGAAACTGGACAAAAGAATTTGATCAAGGTATAATAAAGAAAAGGAAAAATGGCTTAATGAAAAAAGTACAGAGATAGAAAAACAAAAGGATAAAGCTGTCACATCAATGTACAGGAATATCAAAGGTATCACAGGCAAAGGAGGATGTACTGCTAGGTGTTGTATAAAAGCCAAGAATGGTGATGTAATTATGGAACAAGAACAAGTATTGGACAAAGTATATTGAAGTGTTATTCCATGAAAGTCAAGAAGAAAAGCCATCTATTAAGAAGAACATGGATGATTTGAAAATTCTTAATTTAGAAGTACAAACAGTTATCAACTGAATGAAAACCAATAAAAATACATGACCAGTTGAGATTGCAATAGAACAAGTAAAATGTTTGGAAGAGTTTGGCCTACAAAAGTTAACAACTGTTATCAATGAGTTTTATGAAAGTAGAGAAATACCTGAGGACCTCAGTAAATTGAACTTTAAAAGACCTGGAGCCATTGAATGTGAACTCCATCGAACCATCAGTGTAATGAGCCATGTAACAAAGATCCTATTAAAGGTTCTGATGATGAGAGCTAGAAGTAGAATAAGACCGGAGATTGCAAAAATTCAATGTAGTTTTGTTGTAGATCGGGGTACAAGAAATGCTATCTTCTTGATACGGATGCTTTCAGAGAGAGCAATAGAAATGTGGAAAGACCTATTCTTGTGTTTTATTTATTATAGCAAAGCTTTTAATAGAGTCAAGCATGAGGAGTTAATGAAAATGCTGGAAGAATTTGATATTGATGGTAAAGACTTGAGAATTTTTGAGAAATCTCTATTGGGACCAAACTGCAGCAGGAGAGATAGAAAATGAACTAAGTGATTTCATCCAAATTAAAAGAGGCAAGAGATGAGGCAAGGTTTTTTTCACTTGACTTGTTCAACTTGTACAGCGCGCAAATGCTGAAGGAGATTGAGGATTTATCAGGGCTGATTGTTGGTGGACAGTTTGAACAACTTGTGTTATATTGATGACATAGTCTTAATAGTTGATTCAGAAGAGAAGCTGCAAGGAATTTTAGATAAAATTGTTAGTAAAAGCGAGAAGGGTCTAAATATTAACCATGGAAAAAAAGAATGCATAGTGATTACAAAGAAGGTGCAACATCAAAGTGGAAAAGGAACAGATAAGGCAGGTCAATAAATTTAACTACTTGGGAAGCTAGATATCATCAGATTGTAAATGGGATCATGAAATAAAATGGAGAATAGGGATGGGAAAAGACACATTTCTGAAAATGGAAAAAGATATTGACAAATAATAAAAGTTCTATGGGAACGCAGTTAAGAGTTTTGGATTGCTATGTTATATCAGTCCTCGGGCATGCATCAGAATGCTGGACAATATTGCCAAGTATGGAAAGGAGAATTGAAGCAACTGAGATGTGGTTCTTAAGGCACATCTTGAAGGGATGTTGGATAACTCACACTTCAAATGAAGATATTTTGTTAAGAGAAGACTGCAGGAGGAAGCTGCTGATTAACACTAGAAAGAGACTTGGAGTTTCTTGGATACATTATGAGGAAAGAGAAAATTGGAAGTCTGTAACTGGAAAGACTGAAGGAGAAATTGTGAAAGACAGTTTGTATTATGTCAAGAGTCTATCTAAATGGATGAATGTATTAACCCTGGAAATTCTGCATGCCTCAAAGAGAACAGATCTGTGGAAGACCATGGTCATCAAAGCCCAGATATGTTGTTTTTACTATACCTTTGGCAGTAAAGTTCTTTAAACCATCAGTTATTTGTGGTATGAGAGCCTTTTCCACACTGATAGCACATTGGGTTGCTGCTTGCCTTGGCTCTTCCATTGCATGTTTAGTAACACATTCATTTCTATTTCCATAGGCACTCCACCAAGCACTTCTGTGGCATCCTTTGCTGCACTTTCCATATCTATTCCAATCCTAACAGCTTGTTTAAAGGTAAAGTTTTCATCTGTTTAGAGTTTTCTTTGCATGGGTTCATTAAGAAGCCCAGAAACAAAACCGTCTCTGAGGGCCTCATTAAGTCCATCCTTACAATTGCAGTATTCTGACAACTTCTGTAACTGTCACACAAGAAGAAATAAATTCACTTTCTAGTTGATTTCTCTTATGGAACTTGAACCTTTCTCCCAAAACCAATGGCCAGATACTCATGGATAATTTTCACTCATTTCTTAAAGGTTATGCTTACTGTCTTTCTGGGATGAGCAGGCTGTGCAGTAGACTATGTTTTTCCTCCCATTAAACTCAGTAATGAAGCTACATGTTTCCATAGGTTAATCTCATTTACTTCAAAAAACTGTTCCAGCTGCTCTAGATACATAGGCTAGTCCTCCAGGGTGCTATTGTAAGCCTCAATTGTTCCAATATAAGCAGTCACATTAGATTCCAACAGATTTCAAGTATTTGCAATTAAAGCAAATTCTTCAGGTTGATTATTTGTATGCCCCACTCGTGGGATCCCAGCTGTGTTTCCAGTTGTTACATTTGTCCAAGGCCTTCCTAGATAAATGCCTCCAGCCACAAGTGTGAGAGAGTGCTGCCAGATTGGCAGGCAGGGAATATATTGTAAACATAAAGTAAAACTATACATGCATTGACACAAGCAGATTCAACAGAAAGTAGATGCCACTTGTTCTCATATCTCACGGTTACCATTAAGGTTTTGTTATTAGATTATTTCACTAACACTTCAAAATCAGCCATCATAGATGCATTTTAAAATGGAAGCTACATCACTCTGATTCTTTCCATCTCTTAAACCAGCCTGTCCCCTATTTCTGGATCATGGATACAAACCCAAAAAGATGTGTAGGTAGAAGTAAGGTGCCTGGTATTTTTTGGTTAAGCTTCTTTCTTGTTGCTTCCATCAATTCACAGAAAAGGTGTTGTCTTTTGCATTTTTCATGTCCATCACTATTGTACCCTGCTCAGAGGCATCTCAGACTTTTTGGTTCGGTAAGCTCTGAGAATTCAGCCTCTAGCATGAGTTCTACCCTGGGCTGGATAGACTGGGAGAGCTGGTCCTGTATATCATCCTTGCTGTAGAGTAAATTTACTGCCAATTGAAATTCAGGGTAATGTATATTGTGGTCTTTATGTTGTGTATCCACATCTGAGCGCCACATACATACAGCATGATTTGTACAAGTAAATGACTTCTGGCCAATTTAGCCCATGTGCTATTGAAAGTAGGAAGCAGTCCATACAGGCTACATAAGAAGTGATTATTGTACTATGAGATGGGAATGGAAGGATTATTTATATTGTTTTGCTATTTTACCTGTAAGCTTTGTTCTCAGTGATGAAGAATGAGTGGTGACCTGCATGGCTGAGAAACAAATTGTGTTTAGCTTTTTTTGCAGTGTAATGTAAATGAGAGTTGTAATGTCTGTGTTCTGTTTGAACCCCTGTGTGTGTGGACATAAGATGCATTAGGACATTGTATTTAATAGTGTAAATGGGGCCCTAACTATATCCCTAGAATAGGCTAAAGCCTTGGATCATCACAGACAGCTTCACCTTAACCAGCAGTGCCTGCTGGAGTGGCTTCACCTCTCCCTTACTCCTCCCCATCATTCCCTTCATGTCCCTGAATGTCCCAGTATGATTACCTATGCTGAAAATACAGAGACAGGCTATATCTTCCTGACTATTACCCGGAATTACAGTCTACACACTAAGAGTGTACACCATACATGCTTTCCCTTTCCCCAGGGTGTAACTGCTAACTCTGCTACAGCCCCACGGTAACCACAAGAGCATACCTGATAGACATTCCAGCGACAGAAGTCTGTGAATTTGTCACTTGGAATTATATTCACACTTTTGAAAACATTCCTCTCAGGACATAGCCCCCAGATCTGACACTTGTAAGGAAAATGGCCTCAGCGCTTACAAGCTTTAAGTATTCTTTCTACCTGTATTCCATGAGGGTATGCCTCCAAGTGCATAGGGTGTTGCTTTTAATTAGCAAACACTAACTTAGTCTGCATGAAGTTTTTATGGATCTTGAAAATTATTTGCAACCAAGAATGTGAACTGGCCATTACTCGCATCTAATTTGCAGACTCATTAATATTAGCACTTCTAATTAAGAACTATGTAAAATAACTTGGGCCTTTTGTCTATTGTCTTTTCTCTCTACTGATACTGTATCAGTAATGATTTCTTATTCAATTAAAGTTTCACTTTTTATGGTTTTAATAACTCCTTAGCATATACAAATCTAAGTGTCATACTAATGGCTAATTAACCTAAGGTTTGTTCCATTAGTACACTATAAACAAGAAATTCAACACTTTATTATTCCTTTTTTAATTAGAATGGCAACATTAAAATTAGGAAAGCAGCATTGATATACAAAGTGTGGCTTGCAAATAAGGATGATAATATCAATTATAATGAAAAAATTATTCTGACTATATTTGATTGTGCACAACCTTTGTCACTTAGCTTAAATATGTTAGTGGCTTGATTCATCTGTTTGTGTGTTTAATGTAATGTGGATGCTTCTATATCTAAAAAGTACATTATGTACCACTGAAAACTGTTGATTCACACCAATAATCCCATGAACAAATAGACCAATCTGTTCCTTCACTGAGGCTGAAATCCAAGAGAGGAGGAGTCTGGGTCTAAAGCAGATAGTTCTTCCAAGAAAGGAAATGGCTGGAGGACGTTGCAATGCCAGAGCCACTTGCACTGCCTCTACTTGCACCTCTGAGGCTTCTGTTCAGGCAAGACCACTCACCTCAATGCCTCAACCCAGGTCTGGGTTTCGCACTATGAGGACTGTGGCTTACAGGTTCCTTCCAGTGACGGCCAGGTCAGGGAATGTCTGCGGTGTGAGCTGTGCGTCCTGGTGGTCTCTCTCAAGTGACAGGCAAGAGAACTACAGGAGGAGGTGGTGAGGCTCCAAAGTATCCTCTGCTATGAGGTGTTCATTGATTTGATGCTAGAGGAGACTTCTGGGACTGCGGAGGAAGAAATGCCAGATGCAGTACTAGAGAAAAGAGAGGACATGGACACCTAAGAGGGTGGAAGATGGAGGCTTGTGACTTTTGGCAGCAAACAGAGATCTTCACATCCACCTGCAGTTGTTCATCTGGAGAAGAGATATGCAACCCTAGCAGCAAAGAGGGAGGAGCATGTTCCATTGGTGGAGGAAGACAGGCCTGGCCTCATCAAGGTGGGAAGGCTCAAGATGACCACCACCAAGAAGAAGCAATGGGTGGTGGTAGTTGGACACTTCCTTCTGTGGGGGATGGAGGGTGTCATCTGCCTACCTGATCTGTTGTCTCAGGAAGTCTGCTGCTTGCCAAGGGCCTGGATCTGAGAAGTGATGGAGGGATCCTAAGGCTCATCCGGCCCTCTGACAACAACCCCATGCTACTCATTCATGTGGGCACCCATGATACTGCCATGGGAGATCCTGAGCATATCAAAAGTGACTACAGGGCTCTGGGTGCAAAGGTGAGGGGGTTGGGGCTCAGGTTGTTCTCATTGATCCTTCTGGTCATGGGAAAGGGCCTGAGCAGGAGCAGGTGCATTCAGCAGATCAATACCTGGCTGTGGAGGTGATGTCGCCAGCAGGGATTTGGCTTCTTCGACCATGGGATGTTCTTCCAAGAAGAAGGATTTCTGGGAAGAGATGGGATCCACCTGATAAAGAGAGAGAAGAGCATCTTCACAGACAGGCTCGCTAATCTAGTGAGGAGGGCTTTAAACTAGGTTTGCAAAGGGATGGAGACTAAACCCCTAAGTTAAGTGGGGAAGCAGGAGACCTAGAGGAAGAGCAAGCAGGAGCAGGCAACAGGGGAGGTGTTTTCATACTTCCTAAGAAATCAGAGCAATCAACTAGTTACCTTAGGTGTCTGTACTTGAATGCATGAAGCCTGGGAAACAAGCAGGAAGAACTGGAAGTCCTTGTACAGTCACGGAACTATAACGTGATTGGAATAACAGAGACTTGGTGGGAACTCGCATGACTGGAGCGCTGTCATGGATGGATATAAACTGTTTATGAAGGACAGGCAGAAGAGAAATGGAAAAGGAGTTCATTGTATGTAAAAGACCTGTATTATTGCTCAGAGATCCAGTATGAAACTGGAGATAGGCCTATTGAAAGTCTCTGGGTTAGGGTCAGAGTGAAGAGCAACAAGGGTGTTGTCAAGGTGGCTGTCTGCTATAGACCATCAGACCAGGAGGATGGGGTGGATGAGGTTTTCTTCAAACAGCTAGCAGAAGTTTCCTGATCACAGGCCCTGGTTCTCATGGGGGATTTCAATCATCCTGACATCTGCTGGGAGGGCAATACAGCAGGACGCAGGCAATCCAGAAAGTTTTTGGAGAGTTGGGAACAACCTCCCAGTGCAAGTGCTGCAGCGGCCAACTAGGGCCATGCTCTTCTTGACCTGTTGCTCACAAACAGGGAAGAATTGGTGGAGAATGTAGTGGTGGATGGCAACTTGGGCAGCAGTGACTATGAGATGTTTGAGATCAGGATCCCTAGGAAAGGAAAGATGAAGAGCAGTAGAGTAAGGACCCTGCACTTAGACTCACTTGGGGAACTCTTAGGCAGGATCCCCTGGGAAGCCAGGCTGAAGGGGAGAGGAGTCCAGGAGAACTGGCTGTACTTCAAAGAAGCCTTACTGAGAGTGCAGGAACAAACCATCCTGATGCACAGGCAGAAGAGAAAGTATGGCAGAAGACCAGCCTGGGTTAGTAGGAAACTTGGACAAATACAAGAGCATTGCTCATGTATGCAGGGATGATGTCAGGAAGGCCAAAGTGCAATTGGAGCTGCAGCTAGCAAGGGATGTAAAGGATAACAAAAAGGGTTTATACAAGCATACAAGTATGTCAGTAGCAAGAGGAGGATCAGGGAAAGTGTAGGTCCATTACTGAATGGGACAGGCAAACTTGCGAGAGAGGACACAGAAAAGACTGAAGTACTCAATGCCTTTTTTGCCTCAGTCTTCACAGGCAAGGTCAGCTCCCAGACTACTGCACCTGGGAGCACAGTTTAGAGAGGAGGTGAGCAGCCCTCAGTGGTGAAAGAACAGGTTAGGGACTACTTAATAAAGCTGAATGCATACAAGTCCATGGGGCCAGATGGAATGCACCCAAGGGTGCTGAGGGAGTTGGTTGATGTGATTGCAGAGCCATTGGCCATCATCTTTGAAAACTCATGGTGATCAGGAGAGGTCCCAGATGATTGGAAAAGGGCAAATATAGTACCCATATTTAGAAAAGGAAGAAGGAGGATCCAGGGAACTACAGACCAGTCAGCCTCACCTCAGTTCCTGAAAAAATCATGAAGCAGATCCTCAAGGAATCCATTTCTAAGCACTTGGAGGAGAAGCAGGTGATTAGGAACAGTCAGCATGAATTCACTAAGGGTAAATCATGTCTGAGCAGCCTGATTGCCTTCTATGATGAGGTGACTGGCTCTGTGGATGTAGGGAGACCAGTGGATGTGGTATACCTTGACTTTAGCAGGGCTTTTGATATGGTCTCCCACAGCATTCTCACAGACAAGCTAAGGAAGTATGAGCTGGATGAATGAACTGTAAGGTGGATAGCAAACTGGCTAGAGCAGGGGTTGTCGAGTGGGGGGGACACGTACCCCTAGGGGTACTTAGGCTGTAGGGTGTACGTGCAGGTAGAGATGGAGCATGCCCTGGGGTGCAGACGCAGCATCTTCCCCAGCATGTTCCCACGCTTTGCTTCTTAGCCAGGGGAGGAACGGGAGGGGTGCATCGGGCGTTACTGACTCCACCTGGTAGACCACAGCATCTCCCTACCCCCACCTCAGCTGGTCTCTGTGCCCCTTCCCAGGAGCAGGGCCAGGGGAACGAGGGCAGTGGTGCCCCTTTGTGGGGCTGCACATGCACCACCCTGCTGGCTGGATGGGGGGCCTCGCACGCAGTGGCCACCACTGCCACCATCATGCCCTGCACCAATGCTGTTGCCATGCTCTGTGCCACTGTCTCATGGCCTTTTGTACATGCAGCTCCACGGGCTGGTGACAGGGCGCATGCAAGTGGCCAGGCATGAAGCCCATCACCAGCCCACAGAGCTGCACATGTGACCGGCCATGAGAAAGAGGTGTGGGGCACAGCAACAGCTGTGGTATGGGATGGTGATGGTGGCAGTGGCAGCTGCTGTGTGTGAGCCACGCCCAGCCAGCTGGCCAGGTGGCACATGTGCAGCCCTGCAGAGGAGCACTGCTACCTTTGCACCCTATCCCTGCTCCTGGGAGGCGGCACAGAGAGCAAGTTGAGGTGGGGCGCAGGGAGATGCTGTGGTCTACCAGCCTGTGGAGCTTTATGTATGACCGGCTGTGAGAAAGCAGCACAGGGCATGGCAATGGCTGCGGAGTGGGGTGGTGATGGTGGTAGCAGTGGCCGCCACATGTGAGCCCCACCCCCCTCATCTAGCCATTTGGGCAGCGCATATGCAGCCCTCCAGAGGGGCACCACTGCCCTCATCCCCTTGGCAGTACTCCTGCGAGCAGACACAGAGACACACTCCCCCACTTCTCTTCTTGATCTGGCCCTGCCAACCCTTGCCCCACCACTTACCCTTGGGGGGTGTCTGTGTGTGTTTCTACATTTGCGCGTGCATGTGTGTGTCTCTGTGTCTACATCTGTGTGTGTGTGTGTGTGTGCGTGTCCCCTGCCCGTCCAGTGACAACAATCACATGGCATTGTGTGGCTCTTGGGGCAGCAGAGTGCAGAGTCCAGCCTGCAGCACCAGATGCCTCCACCCCATGCACAGATCTGGGGGGCATATGCCTCCTGGGCCTCTTCTGGAGTGCATTCAGTGATGGGAGCTGCCCCGCCCCATGTCCCCTGGATGAACCGCTTTCACAGCTTCATCCCTCACTCCACCCCGGCTGCAGCATCTACCCCTACCCCAGGCCCACTTCCTCCCTCACCACGTGGTCCTCGATGTGCCTCTCCCTGCCCCTTAAAAACAAGAGAAAAATATAAAAGGGTACATGAGCTGAAACTTTGAGGCAAAAGAGATACACTTGTTAAAAAAGGTTGAAAACCCCTGGGCTAGAGCATCAGGCTCAGAGAGTAGTAATCGATAACTCAATGTCTAGTCGTCAGCCAGTATCAAGTGGAGTGCCCCAGGGGTCAGTCCTAGAGCCGGTTTTGTTCAATGTCTTCATCAACAACCTGGAAGATGGCATAGAGTGCACCGTCACCAAGTTTGCAGATGACATCAAGCAGCGGGGAGTAGTAGATACTCTGGAAGGTATGGCTAGGATTCAGAGTGACTTAGGCAAATTGGAGGATTGGGACCGAAGAAATGTCATGAGGTTCAAAAAGGACAAGTGCAAAGTCCTGCACTTAGGATGGAACAATCCCATGTATTGGTACAGACTGGGGGCTGACCAGCTGGGCAGCAGCTCTGCAGAAAAGGATCAGGGGGTTACAGTGCACAATAATCTGAATATGAGCCAGCAGTGTGCTCTTGTTGCCAAGAAGGTTAACGGCATACTAGGCTGCATTGGGAGGTGTGTTGCCAGTAGGTCAAAGGAAGTGATTCTTCCCCTCTGCTCAGCACTGGTGAGGCCATATCTGAAGTACTGTGTTTGTTTTTGGGTCTCCCACTACAGAAAGGATGTGGACAAATTGGAGAGAGTCCAGCGGAGGGCAATGACAATATTTTGGGGGCTGCGACACATGACTTATGAGGAAAGACTGAGGGAACTGGGCTTATTTAGTCTAGGGAAAAGGAGACTGAAAGGGGACTTAATAGCAGCCTTCAACTAGATGAAGTGGGGTTCAAAAGAAGATGGAGCCAGACTGTTTTCTGGAGATGGCAGAACAAGGAGCAACAGGAATGATGTGTGCCCCTGGCGGCTGTGGGGGAAGGGAGCACAAAGGCAATGAGAGCACCGTGGTGGCCACGGTAAGTGGGAGTTCCTGCAGATGCCGCCAGTACTGTCAGCAGCGGGAGTTGGGGGGGGGTAGTGAGTGCCTACCAGGGGTCAGCAACCACCCACAAATGCCACCAGCAGTGGTGTTGCCAGTACCTTTTTGTAGGGGGTGCACTGCCACGCTCAGAGAGGTGCACATGCACCTGCATGCACCCGCTACACATCGCCCTGAGGAGCAATGGTCTCAAGTTGCAGCAAGGGAAGTTTAGGTTAGATATTAGGAAGAATTTTCTCACTAGGAGGGTAGTAAAACACTGGAACAGATTACCCAGAGAGGTGGTGGAAACTCCATCCTTGGAGGTTTTCAAAACCCGGTTAGACAAAGCTTTGGCTGGGATGATCTAGTTGGGGATGGTCTTGCTTTGAGCGGGGAGGTGGACCAGAAGACCTTCTGAGGTCTCTTCCAACCCTAACTTTTTATGATTTCAATGAAATATATGTCAGCTTTAGGAATGGAAACCATCTTGCCCTTGGTTGGTCATATAAGCATGCCCTATTCTTCATGTTATTGTGTTTTCCATTGATGTTGTTAATTTGAAATTTACAATCTATCCCAGATGCCCATTGTTTCTCAGTTTGTCTCAGTCTTTAAAATGCAGCTATCAATTTTTCCTAATTAGGCAGAATCTCATTCAGCAAGGCCTCTTGACCCAATTAAATGTCCTCTTCTTATGCACTGTTTCTACCCAAAGGTTTGCGAGCTTTCTTTTAAATATGGAGAAGCCTTTGTTCTAACCATGCGTATCCCATATTTTCTCATATAACACCCCCAACCCTCCAAATAAGATATGCACCTTGTTTCTGAAAAGAAGAATGAAGAAAACTATCTTTCCTTGAAAATACTGGTAAGTAGCAGTAAGTAACTGAGCAGCAGCAGCTAGGGAGCCCAGCATGCTTATTGTGCTGCTCTGTGTGAAACACATCCAGCTTTACTTTTGCTTCTCTCCTTCTCTCCCCCACCTTTCCCCCGCATAGGCTGACTGTGCAAAAACTGTGATAGCCATATCTCGTAATTTATATCACTCATCCTACTTTCCAGCAGCTAGTTTAGAGAAAACGGGTCTGTGTTGTATACAAGAGAATATGGTAAGAGGATGTGAACAACTTGACTAAACCATCGAAATAGCCCATCCTGACTGAACCATCTCTACCACTACTGGTCTGTCTGTTTATCTGGATATAAACAGTATAGAAGAGCACATCTCCCAGACTCCAGGTGCTCTCTCACTTGATTAGAAATGTAACCCTTACACTCAAATTAAGATAAAGGAAGACTTCAGCAAATACCAGCCTTTCCTTAATTCAGGGGTCTCAAACATAGAGCCTGAGGGCCAGATCCAGCCATGGAGCTGCATGATCTGCCTTGTGAGTCTTGGGCTGACTGTGCACATGGCATGTACCATGCGAAGCTGGTCTGCTGTGTGGGATAAACCCAGCACTCCAGGCTCTACTCACAACACAAGACATTGGTCCAGGGCGCAAGCTGTATGCAGCACTCATGCCAGACAAGTCCTGCCCACTGCCTCTGGGGCTGGTGTGGATCATGCTGTGATGGAGCCAGCACGCAGCACTGTTTAGTGGGGCTCTGTGTACAGTGGAAGCCCTGTGCTAGCTCCATGTGGTGCTCCAGCACATACAAATGGCCCAGGGCCTGAATCTAACTGTCCCAGAGTCAGTGTCCATGCAGCACATACCCTGTGCTGGCCCCCTGGGCTGCAGGCAGTGCTCATAGTGCTAGGTTCAGCCTGTGCCCTATCTGCAGTGAAAGCCCTAAAGCAGGGCTGGCATGTGCTGCCTGTGGCACCAGAAGCTACAATGGGAAGTGTCTTGTATGTGGTGCCCCATCAACCCAGCCTTACCCCCTAGCTCTGACACAGCTTTATTCCCTGGCCCATGGGGCTTGATTCTGACACTCCTGTCTTAATGTAATACTCATGGACCACAAGAATATATTCCAAAGCAGCCCAGCCCTCAGATTCCACAACAGATCCATTCCTCAGTCTGCTCCAAGGGCCCAGTCCTCTTCCATTAAAATCAACCTCTCCATTGTCTTCAGTGGTGCAGGAATAGACTCCAAATGCATGGACAAAACAATAATATTTATAGCTGCAGGGAAAGGTATTCAGGCAGCAGGAAGCCAATATTATCCAATTATTTTGGATCAAGGTTTAGATCGCTCTCATCCAATGCAGTTTTTTCAGTCTTATTAAATGATGCATTTACTGACACTCTTCAGTTTCTAAGTAAATATAATAAAAAGTAGAGCTAAAAAATTCTGCACTTCTTTACCTTGCGGTAACTTGTTCGGGTGTTGAAGCCCATAGAGTAATAAATTCCACTCTAAGGGTGCTTTAGTACTTCTTTTGGAAGTACTAAAGTACAGCATAGTATGAGCAGTTACTGTGCCATGCATGCGGTGCACGGTTAGATTTTGCTGCTACATCAGTGGAGTGGCACCCTATACTGGGGTACATGCACCGCTATGGTGACATAGCTGCCAATCACATGTAGACCCATGTGATCACTATGTCACTGCAGCACACTGTACAGTAATGCAGCATGTTGTTACATCAATGTAGGGCGATGTGTAGATCTGCCCTATTTTATGCAAAAGGAATAGGAATTTTTCCAATGAGTGAAAAGAAAATCCTATTAATTGCTGTCTGGCATCCACTAAACTTTAGTTTGTACCAGTAGCTGCCAAAGTATTTGATTGTTTTTCCATTATCATAGAGTATTTGGAAGTATTTGCTCTGTAAAGGAACTCTATCAAAAGAGCTGGGAATATGGAAATATGTAGCATAGAAATACCTGAGCTTGCTTTAAACCAGCTTGTCTGAGTATTGGAATCAGTCTAGCCATGTCAGCACAGAGCTCAAATGGGACAAATTAGCTCATGACTGAGCATTGTGCTGCCACAGTTAAACTGCTTCCAGCACCTGAGCTAGTTTGTTTCCTCATCTAAGCTGCTGAAGAGAGGACTGTCACTTTCAGGGCAATGAGAAACAGAAAACAAGTAATATAAACACATGAGAGAAACAGAAGATAGATATATCTGTCATTCACCCACTGCATTTTCTCTGTAAATAATATAATCAGCGCAATGAAAATATATCAAAGAGAGAAATGGGACATTATCATTTTGGGGAATCAGTTCATTCTAAAATTTACTTCCAACCCTTTCCTTAGTGACAAAAAAGAAAAGACAAATCAGATGTTGACAAATGGTTTTAAATAAAACTAAAGCTTGTAGACCTGTTGTGCCTACAGAATGTTCTACAGCTTCTGAAATATTACATACGTAGTAGAAAGAAACTTTTTAAACATAAAACACAGTGCACTAAGGGCCAACTCCTATTTTGCCCTTCCCTGCCTAAGTTGCACTTACATAGCTGTATAGGTATATACATTTTTGGCACTTACATGAATTCTAGCTTCTATTTCTATTTCTGGTGGACAAAGACTGCAAGAGTACAGGGGTTAAGGAAAATGGAAGGACGGTGGGAGCTCTTATACCAGGGGTGGGCAATTATTTGGCTATTGTGATGAGCTGTCACAGGATGGGTCAGCATCCTTTGCCCTCTATGCAATAACTCACCAAAACTCCCTATGTGGGATGGGACCCTGGACAGCAGTGTTCCTGAGTGGGACAGGAGGGTGAGACCAGGATCACAGGGTGGGGTCATGGGGTGGTGACGGTCCTGGTCCAGGGCTCGGTCAGAGCCACAGTCTGCTCTTCTGTAATCATAGGCCTTCACAATTTATTCTCATTCCTTTGATTCATCTTTAGTTCTATAGTTAAAGTGAATGGTTACTATATCTGAGCTGGAGAAAATGAGATTCTGTCAAATTTAGTATTTGAATTTATGAACTGAAGCAGGGTCAAGCAAAATATGGTCCACGGGCCAGATCTGGCCTGCCAGGCCATTCTATCTGGCCTGTGAGGCCCCTAAAAAATTTAGAAAATTAATATTTATCTGCCCCTGGTTGCCTGTTCATGATGACAGGAGACAGGGACATTAGGACCCAGGGGAAGCCACTGGCAGGACCAAGCAGCTTCAGAAGCAAAGTCTGCCTGGCCCTGTCCTCCCCCACCAGAAGTCTCATGCAAAGCAGAAGTTTCTGGCCTGGGATTGTGGGCTGTTGCTACCTCCCTACTCTGGAGGAAAATTCAGATAAGTGGGGTAGGAAAGCTAGGAGAGGACCATGGGGGATTGCCTTAGTCCTTAGGGTCAGGCTGGCCTGTGTGGTCCCAGCACTGCAGCCAGGAACCACGTGGTGCTGGAGGGGCTGGCAGGTGGGTGGAGAGGAGTGGTGATAGCCATGAGCAGGGAAGTGGTGAAAGCAGCAGCAGGTAGGGGAAAGGGCAGTGAGTGGGTGCACAGAGTGCTGTGACAGTAAGTGGGAGCATGGGGTCCACATCCGTGCATGAGGGCCAGCAGGGGCCCAGAGCAGGATGGCAAAAGTGTAGGTCTGAGCCAGCGGGGGCTCTGGAGCTGGGCTGGCTCTCACTTTTCCTGCTGACACAGCTTGGCCTGGCTCCACAGAGCCCTGCTGGCCCCTGCCCCACACTCCTGCCATCCTGCTTGGGGCCCCGCCAGCACTGACCCCAGTGCATGAGCATGGGCCCCACACTCCTGCCCAGCTGTTGCTGTGCTCTGCATACCCACTACCTCACTCCGCACTCACTACCACTTCCCTCCACCTGCCATAGCAATTTGCCTAGTGCTGCCACCACTCCCCTCCACCCCCCCACCAGTCACTCCAGCACCACATGGTTGCCAGATGCAGCGCTGGGCCTCAGGATGCAGCAGGAGCTGGCCTGGCCCCTGTGATTCTTGGCTGACTCCACGCAGTGCTGGCCAGGCCTGCTTGGCTCCTGCTGCGTACTGCGATCTTGACCATGCAGCTGGGATATGGTGCTGCTGCAGCGAGCTGAGGGAGATGGGGAAGTGGCAGAAAGGCATTGGTGGCAAATGGAGGTAAGTGGCTGTGAGCAGGAGTACAGGACTGTGGGCAGTGCCCCAGGGCTGGGAACAGCAGGAGCACGGAGCC
The DNA here is from genome assembly GCA_030014935.1 of Caiman crocodilus. Lineage (NCBI taxonomy): Eukaryota > Metazoa > Chordata > Crocodylia > Alligatoridae > Caiman > Caiman crocodilus. Next base: position 41,315,869 of record JAGPOW010003648.1, read on the forward strand.
CAGACTGGCAGGAGTGCTACGGGTGGCTCTGTCTGCTGTGATGAGACTGTGGACAAACCCTCCTCCTCCACACATGCCACAACCCTCCCCAACTACCCTCCTGCCACACACTCACAGCCCTGCACAAACCCTGTACTCACCCACCCCACATATCCACACACACACCCACACCCTCCCCCACACACCCACAAACCAATATTTACCGTCCCCACAATATACAAGAGTAAGACATCCTTTTAAGCTATTGCGCAATCACCTCGATGTACACTACACAAACACATGCAAATCAGGAAAATTTGGTATTTTTCAGGTTCTGAGATGGCAAACCCTTGCTGAAAGGAGTACTTCGGGGGGGCAAAGGGAGGGTGGCAAAGGTCATGGGCTAAGGGTGGGACTTCCAGTCCCAAGATGGCAACAAGGGCATAGGGGCAGAGCTACCCTTGTGGCCCTTGACAGCTTGCTAAAACTCAGTAAGTGGCCCTCCACCTGAAATAATTGCCCTCCCCTGAGCTAAAGAGAAATTGGTGTAGTGTTGTCATTGTAATACATCTCACTGAATAAAATGAATGTAAACTACTCCATGCAACCATACCCTTTGAGTATATGCATGTTCATAACACCAGATCTTTATTACTCGTGAAACACATATCAATATTATATTAATAAGTAGGCATTGATTTTTACAGTGAACACAAAGATTTATGAAAGTAGGTTTGTTATGTTGCAGAAATTGAGAAAGGAGTTTGTATAACATTTATGAAATATTTTGTATTTGAGATGGGGAGAGAACCACTGAGCTAAGCAGAAAGGGAAAAATATCTTTGGGGATGGGCTACAATATTTTGGCCTTGTCTACACTTGAAAAAATTGTGAAGGTTTTAACTGTGTTAGTGAGGCTTCACTAATACTACCAACAACAGGTGCTGTTATATAGCTTGCTTAGGGCCCCTCTACACATGCAGAAAAAGGCGCGGTGGGATCTAGTGAACAATCCACACAATTGTGCCTCTTGCCATGCCACATGTACATGGCAGGAGGCATGATTATGCAAAATGTACATTAGATCCAAATGTACATTAGATCCCATTGCACCTTATTGCTGGTGCAGGGGGAGCCTGATCTCAGGGTCCCCCTGCACTGACAAGAAGCAAGCTCCCAAAGCTGGGAACCCCGTCAGCTGACCCAGGCTCCCAGCTGCAGGGGCACCCCAGAGACCCCTTGGGTGCTCCTGCAGATGGGTGGCCATAGTTGATGTAATCTCCCAGCTGCAAGAGTGTTTCATGTACCCTTATGGCTGGGAGACTACAGCTGATGCAGTGTCCCTGCTGTGGGGGTGTATAAAGCGCTGCTATGGCTGGGAGATTGCATTAGCTGCAGTCTCTCAGCTGCAGGGATGTGTGGGTTCGCCCTGCAGCTGAGAACCCTGTTAGTTGATGGGGCTCCCAGCTGGGAGCACATGGGTCACCCCACCCCAACTAGGAGCTCTGATTACCTGATGGGGCTCCCTGCCCCTGGCCACACAGTCACAGTGCCACAGCAATCAAGTTTGGCACCTGGAGCAAAGCCTGCAGCAGCAGCCCACCCTCCCACACACACAGCTCTGAGGGTCACAGCCCCTCCCCACCTCCTCCCCCATGCTTGCCAGGGAGTGCATGCAGCAGCTGGAGCCACCCTTCCTCTGTCCCCATGCCTCCCCGAAATGAGCCATTTGCGGGTCCATCCCATGTCCCGCCCCACCTGGGCAGCACCTGTTGGTGCCCCTTCACTTCAGTGCCCTGGGTGGTCACCCTGCTTGCTCCCACCCACCTTGCTACACCACTGCACATTCAGTTAATGGCATGGTAGAAAACAGCTATAAAGCTATTACAACACATATTTTGTGGAATAACTTTGTAGCTTATTCCTCTTTTTATTATGCCATTAATTGATTGAACATGTGGCTAGGTGAGCACTTAAAGCACGATTAGCTGGTTAATCGTGCCTTAAGTGTAACCGATAGATGGGACCTTGGAATGATAAATGTCCTGCCCTGTCTACACTAAAACTTCCAGGATTGATCTCAAAAGTAAAATTGTAGTGGTTCACAAGAACATTTACAGATATTCCTAGTGTAGAGCCTTTTCCATTAAGGGAAGATGCATAAAGACAAGAGGTAAAGTTTAGGATCTATTGTCCATGCAGAAACAAATCAAAGTTAGGTAGAATGTCTAAGGCATTATTTTTCCCAGTGTTTACAAGATGAAATGTCTTGATATTCTTGTAATCCATCTATTATAGACATGGAAAACATAAACATGTATACAAATCATTGAATCACAATGTTTCCCCTTACTAGTGTAATTATAAACTGGTTTTTGTTGTTGTTGTTGGTTTTTCTTGTTTGATGGTTCTCATATTTTCTCTGGCATGGGCTAGATTCCCCTTTGTACTATGCTGACAGAAACTTATGTAACTCCATCAAAGTCAATGGCAATGCAAAAGACAAAACCAAAAATGACCCTAACTCTGTAATACAATACAAATGTCATTAGAAAATTACCAATGCCATTAAAAAAATCAAATTTATTTATTTAAATACATTCATTTAGAAGTGGGAGCCAAACTTTTTGGCAGGAATGTTACAAACTAGTCCCTCATTCTTTTTGAATGCTTCTTTATTCCCCTTCCTTTGCCTGATTTACTGTTCTAGCTTCTGCTTCCTACCCTGTGCTCCCCATGTGATTATCTGCTCTACTTCCTGTTCCTGTCCTTTTTGCCTCTGTGCTGTATATCTCCTTCCTGATCTGTTGTGTGGCACACAAAGAGGTTGCCTACACCACTTGGTGTTGGCCACTCTTGAAATACAGTATACAATGCTTAATTTTGCTTTGGGTTACATGGGTTCATGGCTCTCCAGTATAATAATTCTTTAAGAATATGGGGAAGGATCAGGCCATAGATACTTGTGTTTTTTTTTCTGACAGTGTTTGTACCATACAAAAGGATAAGGAGATTCCCATATTTACTTGAATCCAAGACAAGTTTTTTTCTCCCTTATTTAACATGGGGGAACAAGCTTCATTTTGGACTCTGGTATTAGGATTGAGCTGGAGCTGCTGCCACCATTGCTGCCTGGCCAGGGCCAAGGAAGTCTGAATGACTCATGTGGTGGGGGAGATGGTGCATGGCAGGGGAGCATGAGGGAGACTGTGTACTGTAAGAGGGAACACGGGAGACCTTATGTTGCGGGGGGGGAGACCACAGGGTGTAGGGGAAGAGCATGGAAAAGACTGTGTGTGCAGTAGTAGTGGTGGGGGGTAGTGGGGAGACTGCAGTGCCAGAAGGGACTACAAGGTAGACCGCATGGTGGGGGGCAGGGGAGAACACAGGGGAGGTGGCACAATGAGGGGCTATAGTGCAGGAGAGACCATGAAGTGGCAGGGTGCAGCTGTGACCCCAGCTTTGGCTCCAACCCAGCCAGGGGTCAGGGTTGAAGCCAGAGTTACAGCTGTTGCTACCTGGCTGGGGCTGGAGTTGGAGACAGCTGCTGGCACTGCAGGGTCAGTGACTGCAAGGAGTTAGGTACTGGGTAGGGGGGGCAAGTGCCAGCACAGGGAACAGGTGGCAGATGGCAGGCATCAAGGGACGCAGGCACTAGGAGGGAAGAGGATGGTAGGAAGGTGGGACAAGGCTTGCATTCCCCTCCCAGTGAAAATGATTACAACAGCGGTGTAGGCTGCAGCACAACTTTAATGGGGTACTAGCACTTTGTTCAGCAGTCTTTGAACTGTTGCCAAGGGTCTGCGGAGTTTAAAAGGCATCTTTTAAAATTCATATAGTCTCCAAGGCACAACAAAAACTGTTTTATTTTGGTCTTCCTTTGCTAAGGGGATCTGCTGGTACCCTTTAGTAACATCAAGTGTTGATATGGATCAGGCTTGGCAGATCTTTTCTACCATTTCATCAATGTACAGCATAGGGTTGGCATCAAATTTGGTTAATTCATTTACTCTGTGGAATCTATATACAACTGAATGCTTCTGTCTGGCTTTGGGATGTGAATATATCCTCAAGCTCTCCCACTGTCAGGGCTGCTCGCTCTTTTTGTTGTGTGTTCAGCTGAGTGTGTCTCCATCTGCTGCTTTGTCGGTCCATCTCCTGGGGGTCCCAGTGGGGGTCCCAGTTCTAGCTTGTCTGGATATAGCGCTAACTAGAGGGCCTCCTTGCTTTTCATGGCTTTAATAGATTAATGTGGTAAATCTCTTTAGGTTTTCATTTACCTGGCTGTAGGATCTCATAGTCTACTGGCCCCATTTGGTGGACTACTTCCTCTGCCAATGGGCTAAAAATTTGGTCTCCTGGTCCTGCAGGACTGCTAACACCCAGTCCATCATATTACATTTTCTTTTTTGGCTTTCTGGTTGTAGGGAGGCTTTTGTCATCTTCTACAGATGCTCTTGGGCCTTGTTTCCTGTTGTTTCCAGTCTCTCTCACTATGTACTTCAGTACTATGTACTGAATCGAGTTTTGTGTCCTTATGGCCTGCTTTTACCACCTCATCCTTTATGATATCTAATATTCCTCTGGGTTGCTGCTAGGTCCAGATCTAAGAGTGAGGGCACAGTGATCCAGTTCCACTCTGCTTTGATTCCTGCTCCACTCAAATTTTAAAACCAACTGTCTGGGAATAGCAGGCAGCAGCATGTCTATTTGGGGTGTGCTGAGAGCCAATTCACTTCATAGCTCATTATTGTTATCATTGACTACATGGCTCATAATCCTGCTAATCTCTCTCCATACCACTGGTGTTAATGATCCTCCATCCTTTCTAATGGTCATAGGTTTTCATTATTCAAATGATTCTTCTGTAATTTTGCTATCTGTTAGTCATTCCTGGTAAAGTCTCTCTTCTGTTTCACACCTTGGAAGACTGTGTTTAGCTGTTGCTAAAAAAACCTTAACTCTGGTATGGTAATATTAACTTGGTTCTAGAAATGACTGACAGTGAAGTATTGGAGGCACTGTAAAGATGCTCATGGCTAGATTTAATTGTATGGATCTGAATAAGAGATGTGTATTTAACTAAATGGCAACAGAACTAATGATCTTTTGACTATTTTTGCTTAGTTTCCTGTGTTTTTTTAAACTTAATATAAACTCTAGCAAATTTGTGCACATTCCAGTAGTTACATTTGTTTTTGCTTTGATCTTAAACTGAATTGTATAGTACTAGCCCCCTAGCATAGTAGTAAAGCTTCTAGTTTCTCTGTAACTGAAGAAAAATACATGTTGTGCTTATGTGATGACGTGCCACACCTCATGCACCCCGCACTTTTCAAAATCCTGGATATGCTTATGGTTGCTGCCCATACAGTAGCTTGAAGGGGAAAATCCCACCAAAGCCTGTGGTGAGTCTCATACTGCTAAGATGAGCAGTGGTAGCATCTGGTCCCATTTTTGTGGTTTGTCCATTATAAATGTCTTTAGCATATTCTTTAGGGTCCAATTAAATCTTTCTAACTAGACCATCCATCTGAGGATGATAAACTGAGGTTTTCAACTTTTTAATTTGAGGATTCCCATATACATCCTCCATAACCTGTGACATGAAATTACTTCCTTTGTCTGTGAGGTTCTCCTTGGGTAGGCCTATCAGGAAAAATCTTCAGGAGGTCTTCTGCTACTTTAGCTACCAACATAAACTCCATAGGGACTACTTTGGGGTATCTCATAGCATAGTTCACTATGACAAGAATTTACTGGTACACTTCATTGCCTTCTGGGCAAAGGCCTCATGATACCTCATGAACCTTTCACAAGGGAGGTTTTCCTGGGGCTACTAATTGACATGCTTGTAATGCACAGCAGTCTACTACCTTCCAGTGTACTCCTGGCCAGTTAAACTTGTCCAGCAATCTGGCCTCTTTCCTATCTCTCCTGAGGTGCCTCCTGTAGGGCCCTCTGATGGATTTCAGCTTGTTTATATTCAGCTTTACATAAGCAGCTGAGCTGTCACATCTCCCATGCCTCCCAAAAAAGATTTTTAAAAATGTTAAATCAGACCTGCTACCCAGACTTATTAGCAGCAGCCCTGGGAAAGAAGCTTTTGTGTATGATGTGAAGACTCTTCAAGTTAAAGCTGCTGTCACCTTTTTTATCCTGAGATTTGTTATAAATTTTAATACCTCAAAGGATTTGCTGGATACCACAGATGTGTCCAACCCTTTTCTTGTGAAACAGTATTTATTTATAGAGCAGAGTCTGAGCCAAACCCCATATTCAAGCAACTAAATTGAGCTACCTGGGTCAAATCCTAGTCTTAGGCATACTGTTGTAAATTCAGAGTAACTCCATTGCAATGGTGCAAACATGATTACAGTTCAAAGTCAGGTTATATCTGAAAAGACTCAAAGCCCACATTTCTATAGTGGCCACACCCATGTCCTGGATTCTAGTGCTCCCTTCTAAGAAATCCATATCCAAAACAGAGCCAATCCTCACTGCTTTCATTTGATCAATTACAGAGAAAGGTTTGAGCTGGAATGTGGATGTGGGGCCTAGGACTCGGTTCTGTCCCTCTTCTGTTTACGTTCAAGTTTACAAGCAGTGCCCACTTTCTCACTTCCACTGTCACCTGGATTTTATTAACTTTCATTCTCCATCACTAACTCTGGAACGCTTCACCCAGCAAATTCATTTCCTAGACACCACAGTGAAAGATTGCAGTGGATACACTGTCACTGTGTTGTATCGGAAACTAACTAACCACCACCAGCTTTCATTCTAAATATGCCATTAGTTCCATCATCTACAGCCAAGCTATACATTACAACCATGTCTGCTTTGATCCCACTGACTGGGATGCACACCTTATGGATCAGGAATTCCTACAATTAGAATACAATCCCAATATTATAGCCACTCATAGCAACAAACCCAAACTCAAACCTCATTCTTACAATAGCCAACAATACCGACCCTGAAACAAGGACAACAGAATCCCTCTGGTTGTCACCTACACTCCCCAGCCTGAATGCCTGCACACATTATTAGTGACCTCCAACCCTTCCTGGAAAAGGATGACATTTTTCACAGCTCATGAATGCTTATGTTATATATCTCTGATTTACTAAGTCTATGAGGTGCAAATCTACTTTGTCTTCTACCTGACTCCAGACTAACTTGGCTCATACCTCTTTCCTTCCATGTTTCTTTGTAGCAAGAGCACAACAGATGCCCAATAATTAGGTGGTGGAAAGCTGGGGTTAATGGGGCTTAGCCTGCCAAACTGGGGCAGCAGCAGTTACACAATTGTAAATCACTGTGCTGGTAACATCTTCATTTTTCTGGACCATACCATACCCACATCTACACCAGGCCAATAGCACCACTTCTGAGCTCAAGATGCAAAGTAAGCTCTTTCAATATTACTCTCCTTAGTTTTCTCCAAATTGGAGAAGTGAAAGAATGGGAGACAATTGGTGAAACTATTAAAATAAACAACTGATTTTGGAACAGAGCCTCTCACTATTCCTTGTTTAGGGGAAGAAATTTCCCTAATCTCCTATTACTTACATGGAGATATTATCAGTTCTCACCAGTAATGGATATAACATTCCATCCCAGCTCAACCTTAATCTTCAATCTGAGGCAAAATCCAGCTCACAGATAGTGAAACATATGATTTCAACTCAGCTGAGGATTTGTTTCCCCTCACCGGATGGTCTTATATCAATGGCTGCCACAGTTTTCAGATAGTGTACTCACTGTGGATAATAAAAAGTAACACTTTGTCACTATGGCCAATCTGTAGCCTCTTCAATAACTTCAGGTATATGTTAGAGTTGTCCTTCATTTTTTCTTTTTCTTCCTTTTCTTCTGTTTGTATTTCTCCTTTCCCTTCTGTTTTTTCATTACTTCCTTTCTCATATTCTCCACTCATTTACCATGTACTCTCAGGGGTATATGTACCCCACTGTGAGAAAAACGAAGTATGCAGACAAGCCAGCATGACAAGTTGTAAGTCGAGAAATCTTGATTTAGTACCTCACATTGGAGGGCACTTTTACATATGCTCTGAGGGAGGGGGTGCTGCTTTAATTAGAGTAGCTCTGAGAGGTGCTCTAATTAAAGCACTACTGCATCTCCTGTATCAGCATCCCTGAACTTAAAAGTGGCAATGGGGCACTTGAACTAAAGCTCATTCAACAAGCTTGAGTTTAAGTGCCCCCTCCACCATTTTTAAGCGAGGGGACAGTGGTACATGAGCTGCAATAGGCTGTCGAAGCATGGCAATGCCACACTCCAGCGTGTTAGAACAGCCTCTGCACTTGTGCATAGGCACCCAGAGGTACTAAATTTAATGCACATTAGGAAAAGTGCATCACTGAATGTGTAGATGTGCCCACTGAGCAGATTTCTCTTGCAATCAAATGCATCAGGAAGATACAAAGCCCTAATGAATCACTCCCACTGTTTAACTTCCTGTGATGGTGTAACAGACATTGGTGGAGTAAAAAACAATTTTCTGAACATCTCTAGAGAAAAGCTGACAAGTGCATCCTCACCTACCCTGTGCAGGGAATCTTGTAGCCCATACTGGATTGTGTCCTGTGATGTTTATCCTGCATCTCTCTCCTCCTGAAGCAAATGAATGGAGCTCTCTGAATCTCCCATGCTATGAACCCAAACCCCTCTCCTTCTCCCTCCATGAAGTCTTTAAAAAAAGTGAAATGAAGAATGTTTATACCACATTGTTGAAATGTTCCATTGCTTGACATGCTGCAGTGAGAGTCTCTTTGATGTGTGAATGGTGTGATGGTTCATGATGTGCAATTTTAAATTCAAACTGTGTATTTTGGGGTCATGTAAACAGAAAATGCCCATGTCTTGGTATACATTCCACATTTTTAAGCATTATAGCTCAGACTGCTAGCAGCAGCCTGAAGAAGTGGTACAATCTTTTCCCACCTCTTATTCTTTTAATGCCATTGTAATTGAGATTGAGATGCTATTTGTGTCTTCTGTGACATAACACCAGCTGAGTCTTCCTAAGCCTGACAAGGTGTGTTTGTGCCTGAAAGCTTGCAAAGAACTTTTTCCCAACTATTTAGTTGGTCTAATAAAAGATATCACATCTACCCAAAGAACCTTGACTATGTGTCTTTAGGCGGTTCCAATAGGTCCCTCAATGCCTCATTTACTGTTGGGATTAACTATGGAAGAAGGAGATGTGAAATTTGGAAATTGGGTGCCCAGCACTGGCTAGATAAAACAGCCACACATGGCAGCAGAAATGTTATGAAAATTGTAGTGGTTACATAACCAAGGAATGAATGAGTCTCCAGACAGCTTTTGAGTCCAATGATGAGAATGCGTTTAAGAAAAATGAAGCACAAAAATCTGCTGTGAATATTCTCTAATCCTTTGAAAGTGGCCACTCTAAGACCCAATTGAGTACCCAGTGGCAACCTCTGGAAAGTTTTCCCAAGCAAGAGCCTTGGAATTGGAAGATTTATAGTAGGTTCAGTTCCCAGCGCTACTACTTGATTGCTATAGGGAAAGTTATGTCTGAGTTTTCCAGCTGTGAAATGCAGCTAATAGCCACAGTTGTAGAGTGCTTTGCATTCCTTGGATTCCCTGAACTGAGACTCAGGAGCAAGACCGCATTAGATCAAATTCATCTTCTGTGCAGGCACGAGTGACTGGTGCCTCCTGAATCCGGGGGCACAGCCACAGAAGCTGCCGACCCTGTCAGGGGGACCAGCCCTACTGACAGCATCAATGCTGGCTGTTGGGGGGGACACCAGCCCCGTTGGGGGGGCACGCACACCCACTACCAGTTGCCTATGTGTACAGGTACCCTAACTTTGATATATTTATACACATGATGAAATAAGGCGGTTATAATAATATTTTCACCTGAGATAATGCACATTTTAATTGTTTTTGCTTATAAGTTTTTTATATCTTAACTAATTTTCTTAAAGGGACATACATCTTCATCCAGTTAGATCAATGGGATCAAGTCCTAAGAAACTCCTTAGAGGTTTTATTTGAAGAACAGTCCTATTCCAAGTTTGAGATTTTAAAAGATATTTATCTTTTGATCCGAAAGCATCAAAATCAGCTAAAAAGTTTTTGTTTAGCCAAGCATACAGAATTCCTACATAAAAAGGATATACTATACTTACTCAAATAAAAGACTCCCCCAATCAGCACGGGGAAAAAACCCTCTTCTTACATTCACATACACAGAAACCTCATTAAATACATTGGCTATTATTAAACTGCTTTCAAAAGCAGCACATACTTAGCAATGAAAACCATCTACGAAGTTGATTAAATGCAGACACCACTGAGCATGACTATAAACACATGGCCATATTAGGCAAATGTGCTAATGAGAACCATTTTTGGGGCCCTTAAAAAAATTGGTGTATGTTCACTCTGCAGGGAAGTGGCATGAGGCCTAGAGGTACTGCAATACCAGGCTGGTATTGAGAGCACCAGAGCCAGCCATGACACCCTCTCCTGCAGTGCCCCCCTGGAATATTACAACAAATATATACATTTTACATATATAGATTCTAATTATTGGGCAGTCAACTTATATTCAGAATCATCTTATATTCAGGTAAATATAGTATATCCTTTTAGGAAGTTCATTAATGCCTTAAGAATACTGGTATGTCTAGGAGGAGCACTGTTTTCAACCTAGATTATTACAGCTACACTCAACTAAAATACTAAACGCATCTCAGCTAGCTAGCAACTCATTTGGCAGGCCACCAGATGATCATATGGTCTGGAGAGCACTGGTAGATCATAAGCAAAGATTGCTTACATACTCATCTAGACATCATACAGGGAGGGTAAACTGCTTTAATTATCTTTCAAGCAGCAGTGGAACAGCTCATGGCAAATGCCAACTTTTAGCTCCATTAGATTCTTCTTCTGACACTTAATATGGAAAGCAACTAGAAATAAGAATACAAAAGATGGTCCGGATTCTCACCTAGAGAAATTGGAAAAAAGTGTCTAAAAATTCAAGGAGCAAAGTTTTGGAATGCTCTTCCTAACTTCAGAGTAGGAGCAAAGAACCTGAATCTCTGCAAATGGTCGAAGGTGCCTGTCTCTAGCCAGCAATGGTCTCGTAATCTCATGCTTCAGGGTTTCTGTTAGTTGTATGCAGGGGTCAGAGAAAATGTTTTCCCCCATAAAGCTCTTTGCCTGGGTTCCTATTTTAAACTTCTTCTGAAGTCCTGGTCAGTGGTCACAGGCAGTGTTGGGTGTTTTGACCATGGTGCAGAGTTGTCTCCTGTCAGTATTTAGAAACCTATTGAGTACCTGGCTAGAGCATCTTGCTCATCTCGCTTAGGGTCAAACTAATCTCTAGCTTGGAGTCAGGTAGGCATTTTTATCCAGGTCAGATTGGCAAACTCTGTAGCATGAGTCATGGCCCTCTCCCTGGAATTTTCTAAGCCTATATGAATTCTGGGCTGTCCAACAGGCCACTGTGCAGCCCACAAACAGTAAACTTGCAGCCTGCAGCTTCCTATTGCTTCAGCTGGGATCACTGGACTTCCTCCTTCATTTTCTGCATCCTGCCCCTGCCCCTGTCCCATTCCCCTGCCCCTGGTAGCAGATGGCTTGGGTGGCAAGAGGCCCAGGGCCCCCCCTGCCACTTAGAAGTTGGAGAGCCTTGTATTAACCTAGTAAGGTCTCTGCCACTGTAGTGGCAGAGAATTCATGCTGCCCTTGTCTCTCCGGTTCTTTATCTGTGGCATGTCATAGAAAGTGTTGGGTTTTGTTTTCATAAGGTGCCTACGGGCTTGTGGTGTGTATGACATTTAGAACTCTTCAAGGAAGTGGTGTCTGTGAATGCAAAGCACTGGACTTAGTGGTTGGAAAGGCCCCTTCCAATGCCATTTTCCTATATTGATAGCATTACTCTAGTTTCACATCTCAGTAGATTTTAGTCCAGTGACAAATACCTGAGTTTTCTACAGATTCTATTTTTTTTCTGGTTATGTCTAGAATTTTCTCTTCTCTGTACCTTCTGGCAGTATTATTGTACACATAATTTTTAATTGCCCCCTATTACAAAACATTTTCGAGCCCCAAAAATACAAATGTTCAATGAATACCATAGCAAAATGTACAGCCAGTGTTGCACTCATAATCAGTCAGATTTGAAATAAAGATTTTAAAGGCCTTCTTTGTGGCTGTGTGAAGCCTGGGAGAATAAGGATTAAATTGGATAGAGAAGAACATTTTAGTAGTGTTCTAGAGAGAAGAATGAAATCCTGGGGTTGGCCCAGGTGTACATGACCAGTAGAGGGCACTCGCAGCCCATTGGAAGCTGCTCATTTTCTCTTTGGAACAGGCTGTTCTGGAACACAAATCACTGTTGTTCAACATGACAAATCTGCAAGGTTTTTGGACTACACGTTGTCCATTTCATCTCCTGGGTGCAGTTCCATTGCATTTAAGCTGCTAAGCAATGTGCCACTAATGCTAATGATATTTTGCTTGCAGATTCTTTTGCAGGTTCACTAGAGGAAGAGGTGCTGGGTGCTGTCATCCTTGTTGGGCTACACTAGAAAGCATCTACAATGGTAAATTTAGGACCTGTATTTCAGTCCTTTGGCAATACTACTGAAGGCTGCTGTGTAAGCAGGTCTCTGTCACTTATTATTTTGTTGCCTAATCATATTCTGAGCAGGGTTGCAGGGTACAGGGGAAAGAATATGTGATTACTTTCTGCCTCCACAACTGGGGCCACTGGTAAAACTGCAGATTTGGTCCATTAAAGGTCTTGTTTTTTCCCTAGTGTAGAAATACTTTGTTCACCATGCTATTGGTCCATTTCAGGTGTTATCCTTTAACTTGTGGACCATTTCTTTCTCTATCTTACCTACAGCATGTGTCTTTTCTAAACCATACAGCGTTAGGGTAATTCTTTTCTGAGTTTGCTGCTCTTTCAATCAGCTGTAAAATACCACCTCATTTGCCTTGCTTGAACTATGTTGTCCACCCTCTTCCCACCCAAAACTGCCCCCAAACCTGTTTCCTGCCCACCAGCTTCTTAAAACAGACTCAGAGCTAGTCTAGATGCTCTCCCTCCCAATCTGTAACAATGCAGTTGCCTTTTGATTTGGAATTTGTAAGTACATTAGCCAATCTGTTGCCCTCTACCCACACTATATCCATAATCTCCCATGGTACACATGCCATTACACACAATCTAATGATCAGAAACACAACAGATGTAGTTAGGCAGGCATATCTAGCAGTGTGTTAGTTAAAGGTCTGATGAAAAATGAAGTAAATCTGTCAGTTCACCATAAGAAATGCTGATCCCAGAAAATTAAAAGTTATACACCATGGCAAAAATGGCACGTGTCTGCCTGAGCTCATGGTCTCTGTGCCTGTGGGACTGAGAAGCAAATGCAATTGTTCTGCAATACTAGAGAACTGGGACTTGCATTGCATTTTTCATCACTTGGTTGTCCTGAACATGCCTGTTAACAGAATGAATAACTCTGTAGCACAGCATTAAAAGTCATCTGAAATCTTTTGCATTTTCTAGAAACCAGGAAGCAACTTCTTTGTTTAACTCATTTGATCTGACGTATGCTTTTCAGTATTCAGGACCAGATCCACCAGTGCAATATGACTGTTTCATGTTGCACAGTTTTGGCCCCATATGACTATTACAGTCCAGCATATTTCAGAGTAGCTTGAAGCCTAGTCAAACACACAATAGAAGGAACACCAGGAATAGTAGCACAGATAGGTCCATGCAGCAGCACTGGAAAAGTGCTATACTGAGCTGGGGTTATTTGACCCCAGCAGTCTTTCCTGCCCAGAGCAGGGGAGCTGGACCCAATGATCTCATGAGGTCCCTTCCAGCCCTAAACTTGGTGAATCTTTGCATTATGCCTTTTGATTTGTGCTCTGCTTGTTGTCCACATCACAGGATCTGGCAGTTAGCTCTTAATTTCATCACTTTCTTTGAGAGCCAGCAAACATTTTGGAGGGAGTTTATTAGGAATATTGGTGCTAGGGGTCACCTCCAGTTGAATAACCTCCCTTTGTGAAAATCAAAAAGCAAACAAACAAAAAAGGCAGGATCCAAGTTGGAGATGTTATTGTTAACAAATCATTTAATAAGCTTTGACTGCAAATTAAACCAGTATACCTAAAATTACAACAGAGGGAAAGAAATAGCATTGATTGTGGTAGATGGGGCAAAACATCCCAGCTTGCTTCCCTTTCATATTTACTTGCACAGAATTTGGCAGGCTTGCAAAATCACATTGGTGAAAGCCCTGAGGATTGGCAAGTAACCAATAACTGCAGTGGTAGCAACAAGGGCTTTTTATTGTTTATTTTTGTTATTGTTTTCCTTCTTCTGTTTTTGAAGGAAGCAAGCAAAAAAAATGTACAAATGTAAATCAAGAAATACTGCAAAATAAAATGGACCCCCTTCAGCAGCTAAGGTATGGCACAGGACTGCAATGAGGCTCTGGCAGTGTTTTCAAAGCCTTCAGAGGCGTCGGTTACAAACGTTTTGCAGCTCCTCTGCTGACCAAGGCGTGTTACCGAGCCACAGTCTTCCCTTTCCTTACAAAACTGTCAGGCACAAATGGGCAGAAGGATATTGGTTGCAAGGGACTCAGAAGCTCCTCCCAGAGACTGATATTTTTGGAGGATTTCTTTTAACTCAGTTACAAACCTTGGTGAAGGAAACAAGTTCCCACAGCACCATAGCAGAGGGAGAAAGCTCTGCTTCCAAGGGAGAGCCTAGCTCTCTTCTTCTTGCTCTTTTACCTTCCTCGAGCTACCTTGGATGTGCTTATTCATCTCACTTGTGGAGGAAAACTGCACGGTGTGGCTGGAAGCAATGCTGATACTCTGGATGTTGCTCTTCCTAGGAAAGCCGGGAGTGTAAAGGGATAGAGAGAGAAGACAATGAGGGAACAAACGATTCGATGAAACAACAAATCCTTAACATTATTATTGGGTTTTTTTTCTCCCTGAGAATTGATGGTGCTTCTGGGCTCGGTGTTTTTTTGGAGGGGAGAAAAAGGCTGAATTCAGCGCAGAGCTATCTCTCCAGCGGGCGAGTGGTACTGGATTGAACCTTCCCTTTTGGATGTAAAGTGGAAATTTGGAGGAAAGTCTCCTGGTTATCACAAAAAAACCCCAACCAACCCCAAACCCCCAAACCATCATGAATTCTGTGGCTGGGAATAAAGAGAGAATTGCAGTCACAACCCGCAGCAGGAAATACGGGGTAAGTCACCCATAAAAGAAAGGCACGGATGCTTAAAATCCATCTGTGCTGAAGGCTCATACCCCCCGGTCCCCAAATACCCCCCCGTACCCATGCTCCAGCTCCCTCTGCAAACTGACATGTAACAAATGATCCCGACGCCGTCACCTGATGGAGCCGCTTGTCCCCGGGCGCGGGGGGCTGCTGCCCGGCTCGTGCCCCGCTCCCGGCCGGGTCGTTCCCTGCCCTCTCCCCGCTCAACTCTGCCAGCCCCGGCCACGGGTCGCCCCGCAGCCCCCCTGCTGCCCCTGTGCGTGCCCGGGGGGGCAGCGGCGTGTGTGCAAGTGTGTCTGGGGAGGTGCGTATGTGGGGGTGTGTGTCTAGGGGAGGGTTTGGGGGTGCATCTGGGAGGGGGTGCAGGTATCTGGGGGGCGTATGAGGGGGTGTATGTCTGGCGTGTGTCTGTGGGGGGCTTCTGAGTGTGGGGGTGTATGTCTAGGGGGGTGTCTGTGGGGGGGAAATGGGGGTATGTGGGGGTGTTTGTGTATGTGTCGGGGGGGGGTGCCCGAGTGTGTATGGGCGAGTGTGTATGTCTAAGAAGGGGTACGGGGTGTGTGTGTATATATGTCTAGGGGGGTGTCAGTGTCTGAGTGTGTGGGGGGGGTGTCTGCGGGGTGTCCAAGTGTGTGTGTGTGGGGGGGATGTCCGTGTGTGGGGGTATGCGGGTATATCTGTGTATGTGTGTATCTGGGTGTGCATGTGGGGGGGTGTATGTCTAGGGAGGGGTGTGTGGGGAGTATGGGGTTTGTG
>JAGPOW010003648.1:41332040-41352862 GCA_030014935.1 Caiman crocodilus
CCCCCCCCCCCCCCCCCCCCCCCCCCCGGCGGCCCCCCCCCCGGGCGGGGGGGGGGCGCCGCCCGGGGGCCCGCCCCGGCCGCCCCGGGGGGGGGGCGGTGGGGGGCGGGGGGGGGGGGGGTGCCTCTGTGTGTGTCTGCAGGGGTCTGTATCTGTTTGTGTGTCTAGGGGGTGTCTGAGTGTGTGTGCGTGTGTGTGTGAGGGGTGTGTATGTCTAGGGGGTGATTGTGTGTGGAGGATCTGTGTGTATCTGGGGTGGAGGGGTCCGTGTGTGTGTGTGTGTGTGAGTCTAGGGAGGGGTTTGTGGGGGTACGGTGTGTGCGTGTATCTGGGGGGCAGTGTCTGGGGGTGTCTGAGTATGTGTGTGGGGGGGGTGTCTAGGGGGTGTCTGGGGATGTGTGAGAGAGTGTATGTCTACGGGTGTGCGCGCGTGTGTGCCTGGGGAACGGGTGCCTGGAGTTGTGTGTGTGCCTGCGGGGGTGGTGTTGTGCCTGGGTGTCTGTGTCTGTGCCTGAGCCGGGGCTGTCTGGGGGGGGTGCCCGGGGTGCGTGGTGCGGTGCGGGCGCTGACGGGGTGTCCCGCTCGCTCGCTCGCAGGTGGCGGAGGCGTGCTGCCCGGCGCGGCCGTGCTCGGCGGAGAGCTGGTACCGCCGCGCCTACGAGGAGTCCCGCGCGGGCGGGCGGCCGGCCCCGGAGGGCGCGGGCTCGGCGCTGGGCTCGTCGGGCACCCCGTCGCCCGGCTCCGGCACCTCGTCGCCCGGCTCCTTCGCCGGCTCGCCCGGGCCCGCCTCGCCCGGCTCGGGCTCGGGCTCGGGCTGCAGCTCCGGCTCCAGCTCAGGGCCCGGCCTGGGCGGCGGCGGCGTGGGCACGGGCTCGCCCGGCTCCCTGGGCGGCTCGCCCGGCTTCGGCACCGGCTCGCCCGGCTCCGGCAGCGGCGGCGGCTCTTCGCCCGGCTCCGACCGCGGCGCCTGGTGCGACGCCTGCAGCGCCCGCCTGGCCGAGCTCAAGCGCCAGGCGCTGCGCCTGCTGCTGCCCGCGCCCTGCGGCACCCAGGTAGGGGGGCGCCGCCGCGGGGGGGGCGGGGCAGGGGCAGGGGCTCCCCCGCGTGGGCCGGGGTTGGCTGCGGGAGGGCGAGACCCGGCCCGGACTTCCCACCGGCTGCCTGTGCCGGCCAGGGCTGGGGAATGAAACAGGGAAGATCTGCCTCCTTGTGCATGTATTTTAATTTCTGGTCGCACATGGGATTTTCTCCTCTCTGTCTCCACTTTTGGCAGTACTGTTTTACACAAGGGTTCACAAATGTCCAAGACTGAAACATTTTGGAGCAATTTGCCCCCAAATCATCTATGCTGGAGGAATACCCGATCAAAAATGTACAGCTGCGGTTAAGCTTATAAGGGAGATATTAAAATACTATGTAATATAGAGGAGATGTTAAAATACTATGTGTGGGTTCCTCCATGCGTGTACATGTGCGCACACACACATACAAACCGTGTGTACATGCACGAAGGAAACACTCCTCCCCCCCACACATATATGCATATATGTGTGTGTATTTCCTTCATACATGTACACACACATTTATATATGGGAGATAATGCAGCTATACATACATATATGCATATATATTTCTCCCTAATATATACATATATGTGTGTATACATATATACACACGTATATCTTTAATATATATATACACACACACATACACACAATACAGATATCTGTCTATCTATGTATAGTTTCCTCATGTATCCCCATTCTGACAAAGCAAAAGAGGGTGTTGGAGAGAAAGGGAGATAGAAATGGGGACTGAAACAAGAGGTATATTACTACATGTCTGTCTTCTCTTGTGTGTGTGTATATTTCTGTGTATGTATATATAATCTTTGTGCATGGGAGTATGTATATGTAGTTCCCCCGTCTCTATGTACAGACACGGAAGAAGATATATATAGAAGGAGATGCAGCTGTAATGTTGTATTTATTTTTGTATACACCTGTTTTCATTCGCGGTGTGGATTTCCCTTTGCATCAAATATCCTTTTCTGCTTTGTCAGAATGGGAATCTCCCCTTTGGCTTTGTACATCTGGAAGGTTTCTAGGGATTCCACGAGTTTCCCCAGGCACCACCTCTGCCTTCCTCTGTCATTTCATTGTTGTTGATTTTGTTTTATGAATTCTTCTGTACCAGTTTTTATGGTTGGGGGAGAGATGTTGGGACATAGCATTAATGTGTGAGGGGCCTTGGTCCCCCTTATAATCCTGCCCTGTTTGAAGGCCAGACTTTTAAAATGTTTGAAATCCTTATGCATGCAAATATCTGAGCATGTTTCACATTTCCATGTAATGCTCCCGTCTGCACCTTGGTGAGGTACAGAAATTCTATTAGCCCCATTTTAAAGATGGGGAGCTGAGGCACTGAAGCACAGAGCAAACTGCCTAACCTGCAGCACAGGGACTGTGTGACAGACCAGGAAGCTGCACCCTTGCCTCCAGTATTTCTGTCTACAGTTTCAACCACAAGGGCAACTGCTAAAAGGAAGATGTTCTGTTTTCAGAGGTGTATTTTGCCTTCTGTGTCATATTGAGAGTGGCTGGGCACAGAACATATTTGCAAATCTGGCTTGTATTTAAGCAGCCTAAATGAGATCTGAGTGCTTTTGGAAACTAAGCTGCTCAGCAGTTAAAAATGTGGTCTTGAGCCCTTTTGATTTGGCCCTACCAGAAGCATCCTCTGAAATCAGTGGTATCCTCCCTCTCTACCCCCAACACACACACATACACAAACAGGTATTGCATATGAAATTTAAAGTTAACACCTTAAAAGGACGATTAGCAGCTTCTTGTGCTGATTGAGTGCTAACAGAATTGTAACCATTGGACTCCTCCATGGCAACCCTGCAAGCGTATTGTGAACAGGTCTAGAGCTCCCAGAATGTAACACAATGCAATTTTGTTTGCACTGTTGGGTCCAAGTACTATCAAATGATAATATTTACTCTTCCACTTCAAAGAGTTTTCATTAGTGGTTACGATAAAGAGGTATCATGAAAAAGAGCTGACTGCTGTGGAAGAGTCCCTGGGATTGTTGTTACATTGTACTTACCATTATTTATTTATATGCCTTTTGAAACAATTGCTGTGATCTGAACAAGAGACTAAAGGACTAGTTTTAATCTCATCCCATTAGTTGGCTTGTTTTATCTGACATTCACAAGCAGGAAAAGAGAAATATATTTAAAGGGTTAAAATTGTTTAAATATTAATAAATGTTGCTGAATCCCAAGGAAGTTGTCCTTGGAATTAAATTTTGCACAGTTTTAGGTTACATGGTTTACAACAGCAATAACTTGTCTTCTCTGGGATCTGTGTCCTTACAACTGTGATTAATGTGAGTTTGAGATAGGAGGGGGAGTGGCATATTTCTGCAATGGGAGCCAATATAAGAAGGCAGGTTAGATTTGCACCTTATAGACTAACTAAATCAGAGGGGTCTATAGCATAATATTTCATGAGCCCAAGCTCACTTCATCAGGAGCTAATATAAAGATGGGCAAATAAAATATAAACTGGAAGGCATTCTATCCTTTATGAAATGTAAGGTAATAAAGGATAGCTCTTACTATGTAAGGTAAAAGATGGTTCAGCACTACTCTTGTAGAGATCTTTATTACCACATACTGCAGGCCAGAGTCATTACCTTGATTCCCAACTACATTAAATCACTGGCTTATATTAGTGGTTCTGTATCACTGTGTATTTAAAAAAGTCGAGCCATTGATAATCGTTTTATAGGGGTCTTATTCTGCAAGGCTCACACATGAGTAATCTCAGTTCCCCTGTCCTTTCCTCCTTACTCCCCTCTGTTTGATGTCCCTCCTCCCTTCTCTTTCACTTAGCTTACTAGTCTCCTCTTCCTTTTTCCTTTTACTTGTAATATACATACATACATACATATGTATACACACACACATACATATACATATACATATACATATATACATGTATATATATATGATGCTGCTTACAGAGCATTCCTCTCCAGTGTGTGTATACATATGGGTCTCTCCCCTGCCTTTGTCTTTCTTGTGCATCTAGACCAGTGGTAGCCAGCCTTTTCAGCAAGTGTGGTGCAAGTCAAGCCCCAGCTCCCTCCGTGTGCTGCTCTGACCCTACCCACCAGAGGCATACCTGATAGAGTTTACACCCTGGGGCACTGGAATGGAGGCAGAAGGCTCAAACTCTGAGCCTTACAGTGGAGTGGGCAGGATGCTGACACAAGGAGGTGTTACCAAGAGCCAAGTTAACCCTTGCTTGTCCCCATAATTGCTGCAGATTTATATGGTGAGCAAGGATCCAGGGCCTCTACTTCAACTGCAGCTGCAGGGCCAGAAGGGCTAACCTGGTTTGTAGCGGTGCCACCCCCTCTTGCTTCAGCAGTCTGCCCTATTTAGCTCCATGAGCTCCCCTGCCTCTATTCTGCTGCTTTTCTTCAGTGAATGCTTAGGGTTTGTGTGCTACACAGTAGCACCTGTGCCACTTGTGGCCCCTGTACCATAAACTGGCCATTTTTTATTTAGACAGTACACTTTCTAGGGCAGGCCCTGGATACCATTTGCACAGTGGGCTTCCAGTCTTAGGATGGTCCTCAGGCACTAGCGTAATAGAAATAATATGTGCAGTCCCATTGACTTGCTTGGGGTTGATTGCGTAAGTTAGTGGGTCTCAGAGGATGTGCCAAGGCACACTAGTGTACCACAAGAGCAATGGAAGTGTGCGATGACATCCTCCTGTGTGAGGAGATAAATGCTTTCTTCTCATCTCTACCACCTTGTTCTGCCCAGCTTCTTCAGCCATGCCTGCAACTGCTCCTCTAGGAACTACCACAGCTGCTGCTGCATGCCCTCACCCTCCCCACCCCAAGGCAGCCCTAGTGCCAGTGTTGCCCTCACGTTTCCAGCAGCGTGCTCTACTGCAAGTGGGTAGGTGGTGGATGCACAGATGGATCAAAGCTTTGCAGCCCAGCTCATCCCCTCCACTTCTCCCACAACCTTAAGGCCTGCAGATGAGGCTGCAGGGGTGATTGTCACTATGTGAGACTTTGTAGGAGCAGCCTCAGCAGTGGGGTACAAGCAGTGAGGTACAAGACCAGGGGTCAGGAGAGGACAGACAATGGAAAGAGCAAAGTGAA
This sequence comes from Caiman crocodilus, assembly GCA_030014935.1. NCBI lineage: Eukaryota > Metazoa > Chordata > Crocodylia > Alligatoridae > Caiman > Caiman crocodilus. The sequence continues at coordinate 41,337,237 of JAGPOW010003648.1, forward strand.
GTCCTGCTTCTACCACCTGTAAATTACACTAGCTAAATCAGTGTTACTCAACTAGGGTTGCCTATTCTGTTTGAATCTATTACAGGAGGTTTCACCACATGATGGATTACAGTGCATAGACTTTACGTCAGAAAGGCAAATGTATATTACTATTACATTTTAAAAACCCACTGGACTACTGTATAAATTGGATTCAACATTTAATATTTATTTTAAAGAACACCCTATCATTGATCTCCCTAGTGACTTTTAGCAGTCTCCTGAAGATTTATGTGTAATTCCTGCAGACTCCAGGGTAATCCTGGAGGGTTGGCAACTCTATTCTCAACTATTTTAGCCTCAAGGCCTCTTCCTTATCCTCCCCCTCCCCCCCCTCTCTCTCGCACACTTTTTGGGTGTAAGAGTGAAATGTATCATCAGTTTTAATCCAAAAAAGTGTGCCCCAGGTATCAAAAGTTTCGGAAACACTGGTGTTAGCACTCTTTAACACAGTAAAACTTGTGGGATGAGGGTCATAAAGTGTGGTGCTAGTAACATTAGGGGCGCAGGTTCAATCCCTGGTTGGACAAGATGAGCTCTTGAGGTCCCTTCCAGTCTTACTACTCTGTAAATGTCTGGTGTATTACCCTTTTAGAGTACTGCACTGTCAAGGCTCTCACTGAAGCCTGGTGGTATAATTTTGCTCTTACTATCTTCAGTAGGAGCTTGGTCTTTGAATTCTGTGGAAGTAGGATCAGGCCAAAAACATGGTTCTCAATCCCCTTCAGGAGTACTCAGCAATTTGTGAATCAAGTTGGACATATACTAATTAGTACAGTAGAGTGGTTAACTGGTAATAATCCATCGCAACTAAGATATAGGGAGAAGTCTCAAAGGGGGATCTTAAATGCATCCATAATCTTTTATGGGTCCAAGTGTCTTACAACACATTTTTGTTGCTGCTAAAAGCTGTCTAGCAATTTAATTAGCTTTATAACTATAGTCAGCAAAATACATTTTCCATGTATATTGTATTTAATATTCATATGTGACTTTGGATAGTTGATAATGCAGCAGTGAATGTAATTATCCAATAGCAGTTTTATTTTGGTATGTACATAATAGAGAATAATGGAATGTGCCATGATTTATCTGAATGTGTACCTACATAAATTCTTTCATATGGAGCAATCATAATTTAAATGTTTGCATATATCTATATAGCATAATATCACACTTAATTGCTGTGTAAGCAGACTGAGCTTTGTATGTGAAGCTATGCAGTGAAGCATTTCATTTGGTACAGAAAAAGCAGTACTTAACGTGGAACAAGGCTGCCTCTGACTAGTTCACTGTTAGTACTGAGGTGTGCCTTCCACTAGAATCAGTCTTTCTATATGTGCCAACAAAATGAAAAATATATTCTTGTTTGTTTTTTTAGGTTGGGGGCTGCGTGTTGGTCTTTGTTCTGTGGCATGAAGATCATTGACAATTACAAAAATAGCCACCTTGCTTTAACCATTGAAATGCCATACCACTGAGCATCTACTGGAATATTTAGAAATTTAGAGCCTTTATCTCCTTCTGCTACAGATATGAATAAATGATGTACATAAATTAACTACCTGCATTTAGAGGTTAAGTACAGTAAGAATGAATTGTAACTCTGCCCTGAAGCACATAGATGTTGAAACTGATTACCATGTTTTATGGCATAGGTGGGCAAAATATGGCCCGCAGGCCAGATCCAGCCTACCAACTGACTGTATCCAGCCCACAAGTCGGTGGCCACAAAGTCATAGGATACAGCCCATAGGGAGTTGACAGTTCTGACTGCTGCATCATGCAGGTGATGCAGCCTGTCTCCCCCTCCCCCCCTCCGAATCCCCAGGGGGAAGCTGCTGCCTATGTCTGCAACTGATGCCAGAGCCCACCTGGTGCTGCTTTTGGTGCATGGGGTGGAAGCTGGTGCAAGTTGCAGGGCTGTGCTGGAGATGAGGGATGGTTGGGGGCAGGAATTGGAGACAGAGGGAGGCAGCCCAGCTCATGATGAGTGGCAGTGGCTGGTGCTGGGCTCCAGGCAAAAGCAGAACCTAGCAGTGGCATGCTCATCGCATCCACGGCTCTTTTGGCTGTGGCTGCCTGGGTCATGTGCCGAGGCTGCTCTGCAGCTCATCCCTACTGCTGCTGCCCTGTACCACCTCCTGGCCAACCCAGGTCCACAGGGTGGCAGCAGTGGCAGTGAAGAGGAACCACAGGGCAGCCCTGGAAGGGCCACAGCCAGAAGGGACCCAAGCATATCTGGTGGGCCTATAGGCAGCAAGCATGCTATAACCAGCCTGCTGCTGGGTTCTGCTTTTACCCCATGCCCAGCACTGGCCTCTGCTGCTCATCACAGGCAGGGCTACTTCTCTCTGTCTCCCTCGCCCCTCCTTTGTCTTCCCTGCTCACCCACCCCAACCATCCCACACCTCTAGCATGACCCCACAGCTTACATCAGCTCCTGCTCCACATGCTGAAAGCAGTACTGGGTGGGTGCCAGAGGCTTGAAGTAGAAGGGTAGGCCAGAGGCTGAACCTACTGAAGCTGCTGCCCCAGACCCATCCCTGCCTGCCTGCAGCTCCATCCCATGTAAGGAGTTTTGTTGAGCTGTTGCCAGGGCGTGAGGTACTGACCCAGCCCATGACAGTTCCCTAAAGCTCCCTGTATGTATGAGTCCATGGGCCCAAATAATTGCCCACCTCTGTTCTAAGGTCATTGGTGCTACATAATTATACGTTGTGGTATGTTTTAAATATACTAAGGTATTCTCACTTTAGGAACAGCATTTTTTAATATAGTAGGACATTTGTACCAGAATGGGAGCCATCTCAGAGATTAATAAGAATACTGATTGGCTTTTATTTTAATCTTTTTCTATCAGAGTGCTTACATTAAACTGTTTTTGAATCTCTCATTTGGAATATGGACACTAGCCTCAACTTTTAATAGAAACACTTATAAGCCTAGTACAGATGTTCAGGAGGTTAAATCATGTTCAAAATGGCTTCCCGATTTAAATTTACCTCACCCCAGTGCCGACCTTACACTTACAGACCTGGCAATCAATCTAAACCTGTAACTGTACAGAAGTTCCATGTACACAAACCAGTCTAAAATTGTAGAACCTGGATAAGATAAATAAGATAAACGTGGATCTATGTAATATCAGACTCATTCGATTTAGGTCAAAACCGTGATTGGAACTTCTGTCCACTTTCCCTGCGCATTAGTCCCAGCCCTGGGGCTACTTTTTTTACCCCCCCCTCCCCTGCACTCGTCTATTTTTTTGCTCCCCTGGCTCCTTGCTCCCTCACCGCAGCTGGAGTTCTTAACCCCCATCCCATAAACCGCTCTGGGTGCAGATGCTTTTATCAACATTCACCACTGCTGGAGCCAAGCAAGTTAAGTCTTGGTGTGGGGAGGGACAGGAGAAATGGGGGTTTAGCTTCTCTGGGGAAGATGTCACCCCACCTCACCTTACCCATGGGTCACATCTACTCCTCCACCCCACTCATGGTCGTGCTTGCCTCCCCTACCCCTTACAGGTTGTGTCTGCTCCCTTTACCCAACTCTCAGATTGCAGCTTCTTCCCCTACCCGTCGTGGGTCATGCCTACCCTCCCACCCCACTGGTAGGTTGTGCCTGCCCCCCACCGGTAGGTTGCGCCTCCCCCCTCCCCCCACCCCACCTGCAGGCTGTACCTGCCCCCACATTCCCTGGTGGATCCCTAATCCTCTCCAGTCTGCTGGACCCCCAACTCCCCAGCTAGCCCTCCCATCCTGAATTACCTGATATTGGGCAGCCATTTTTAATCAATTTAACCTCTCCCTAATGCCCCGAATTTCTGTACTTAGCCATAGGGTTACACTAAATTTAATGGCAAGGCCTCCATTGACTTCGTGGTGCTATATTATAGAGATGGCGTATGTATAAAAAATCATTTGGTACATTAAAGGTTTTGCTGCATACATATATACTGAATTATATTGTCTATAAATGCATGTTCATAACAAGCATACAGTTTTAGGTTTTCCAGTGTTGGAGCCTCAACAAAATCCAGAATGTGATTATATGCTTTCAGTGTATACAAATGGAAAATAATTTTTGTGCTTACTCTCTCTCTAAATTTTCCTGTGAAACACACATTAAGTACTGGAGATGGCCAAAACTGGTTAGTTTTCCAAACCATGATTTGTTAAATAATTTGTATGCTGGTACATTTAGCTGAATACTCCACAATTCTAGGTCTAGAAACTGGATAAATTGTTTGATCTTAGGTTCATTTCTGTTTTTATTTAAAAGCTCATATATATCACGGGGTAGCAAAATCATGTTTTTTGTTTACTACATGCTGTTGATTTAACCTTTCCCATTGCAGATGTATTCCAAAGACTTGACTAATACCATTAATAATAAAATAACTCTGCAGTTCATAAAATGAAAAATAGATTCCTTTTAGCTTGTAGCTACTTTAGAAACATTCCCACTAGAGACAGGACAGTAATAAACCCTTCCTTAAAGCTTAGCAAGTGGCAGAATAATAGAATTTAATTTCTGTCCAGACCTTTAATTTGTGAACAAGCACGGCCAGTCTGTACGGTGACTTAATTTGCTATTGAAAAATCTCACGCTCCTAATCATTTCATCTGAACTCATTGTAATGCAGATAGGATTATTGCATTAGAAATGTGATTTTAAATGGCCTGGGGCAGTAATTTGTCAGCATTTGGAAGGATTAACTCCATTAAAGTTTAGGCAACATCAACCATTCTTTCCTATTGCATCACAGGTCACAGTACCAAACATTTAGTATAATTCATCGGCAATGCATTTTATAGTTGCATAGCTTCTGGCAGGTGGGGATGTCCCTACATCCTTGTTTGTTTTGGGATTAGAACTGCATTAAACAGTTCGTATTAGATAAGACAGATGTTTTCACCTATATGGCGAATGCGTGTACATTTCCTATTAAAAGCAGCTGCGGTGTATCACTTGTGCTACAGTCACAATTCACAATAAGAGACTCCTGCACCTGACATAATGCTATGACTATTTCCTCCAAAACGATATATGATCAATTGGTCTTTAGGGAAAAGTGAAGATATTTATGTTGGGAAGATCCCTTCAAATTAAATTGTTAAATTCCTAGCTATGCTGTCTTCTCTGTGGGATGACAGAGGTCCTTCACTGTTGATTGAATTGGAAATTAGGAGCAAACCTATGTTTATGTTCTGTTGGTTGAGACTATTGTGTTTCATAGAGTCATAGATTCATAGAGTCGGAAGGGACCTCAGTGGGCCATCTGGTCTGACCCTCTGCCCCTGGCAGGCAAGAAAAGAAACACCAACCCTGGGGTCATGTGATCCCAGCCAGATACCTGTCCAGTCTCTTCTTGAAGACCCCTAAGGATGGGGCAAGCACAACCTCCCTTGGGAACCTATTCTAGATTCTGGCAACCCTGACTGTGAAGAACTTTTTCCTAATGTCCAGCCTGAACCTTCTCTCTAGTAGCTTATGGCCATTGTTCCTTGTCGTTCCAGGGGGTGCCCTGGCGAACATATCATCACCTACTTCATGTTGATCTCCCCTTATGAATTTGTATGCCACCACAAGGTTCCCTCTCAACCTTCTCTTGGAGAGGCTGAAGAGGTTAAGATCCCTTATCCTTTCCTCGTAAGGCCTTTCCTGCAGGCCTCTAATCAGGCGAGTGGCTCTTCTTTGGACCCTCTCCAGGTTGTCCAAATCATGTTTGAACTGTGGTGTCCAGGACTGGACACAGTACTCCAGCTGCAGTCTGACCAGTGCTGCATAGAGGGGGAGAATCAATTCCCTGGACCTGTCTGTGAAGCACCTACGGATGCACAACAAGGTGCGATTGGCTCTGCCAACTGCTTCATCACACTGATGACTCATGTTCATCCTGGGGTGAACAGTGACTCCAAGATCTTTTTCTGCCTCAGTGGAGCCGAGAAGGTCGCCCCCCAGCCTGAAGGTATGATGGCAGTTCTTCCTACCTAATTGTAGCACCTTTCACTTGTCCTTGTTGAATTGTATCCTGTTGCTCTCTGCCCACTTCCCCAGCCTGTCTAGGTTGGCCTGGATCTGGTTTCTCCTCTCCAGGGTGTTAGTTGCACCCCATAATTTTGTGTTCTCCGTGAATTTGGACAGGGTGCTTCCTACCCCCTCATCCAGATCACTGATGAAGATGTTGAACAGCACCTGCACCAGAACTGAGCCCTGAGGGACTCCACTGCCCACATCTTTCCAAGCTGACACTGACCTGTCCACTACCACCCTCTGAGTGCAAGCCTTGAGCCAATTTGCTACCCAGTCTATTGTGTAATCATCCAAGGCAAATCCCCTCAGTTTATTGATAAGGATAGTATGGGATACCTTGTCAAAGGCCTTCTTGAAGTCCAGATAGATAACATCCACCTCAGCTCCTGCATCTAAACGATTGATGGCCTTGCTGTAAAAGGAAACTAGGTTAGTCAGGCAGGACCTCCCTGCTAAAAACCCTAGTGTTTCCCTCCTAGAAAAAGAAAATCTAACCTCAGATGACTGAAATCTTTATCTTAAGCAAGTCTTTGTGAGGGAGAAGGGGCAGCAACATTTTGACCAACCTCAATTTTTTTACACATGTAAGCCTTGCTCTAGTTGTGCAATGGGTTTGTAGACTGATTATTTAAAAAGTCTATGATCACTGCTTAGTCCACAGCTAGCCAGTTGTTTTGAGCTCCTTTTCTTGCATCTGCTATGTTGCCAAGTCATTTTCGCACCTGAATTCATCTAGTTCTTTATAGAAGAGAATATTAGAATTTTCACAGATTTTTTTTGTGCTACAAGAACACCGTCTGGGTATAATAATTTTCTAACATGGGGAACATCTTGTAACTAGTAAAACATATCATGTATTACCAATGTGGGCTATTCATATGTAATGGGACTCATGCTTATGTTAGCAGATTATTTGGAACATGGTGTATGTAGGAGTGAAGGAGGTTTTCATGGATCAGAGGCTTTCATGGAGCCACATCAGAAGGACATAGCTCTTTGACATTGGATAATTAGGGTGCTTCCAAGCATAGGATTGTACAGCCAATCACAGTGATACCCCTTCACCATTACTGTATACATTACTGTATACAGATAATGTGGGTGGCGTGTTATCCATGCCAGAAATCTGCCCCAAGTAAAGATGTTCAAACGGCCTGAGCCTGAATTAATTCCATCTTTGCAGGTTAGTCTAACCTGCATAGAGTGAACCAGCAAGCAAGTGAATAGACATTTCCTTTTGATTCTGGAAATGCAGCCACATGTCTGCAGTGGCTCAGACCAGAAGCTTGGAGGTGCTAGAGGGTGCCCTCCCTTCCTTTCTGAGGTGGCCAGAAGGCTGGAGGGAAGCTGAATTGGGGTCAGGGGGTGGCCAGGCCCCACAGGCCTGAGTATGATTGGGGAGGGGTTTCAAACTCCACACTGGCCTACAGGAACTCCAGTCAGGGTGTGCCTTGGGGGGAGGAGGGAAACAGCCCTTGCCAGGCTTTTGAAGGGAGGAGGGAGCATGCTCAGAACCCAACTTCCAGCTGGCACCGCAGGGTCGAGCAACAAGAGTGGGGTCAGACCCTGGCCCTGGGCTTAAGGTGAAGCAAGGAAGGAAAGGAGAAATCACAGAGGAGTAGGGCTGGCAGGGACCACCAGAGGTCCTCTCGTATCTAGTTCAACCCCTGCCTGAGCCCTGGCCAGACCCTTCCATACAAGCACAAGCTAAAGAGTGGAGGGTTTGCTCGCTATGGGGGCTCTGTACTACTGGAGAAAAAAGCCACCAAGGGCTGGTTTTCCCCCCCTGCCCCACAGTGGGGCCCAGCACTGAGCCCCTTTGGCCCTGAGCCAGCACTGCACAGAGTACACCCCTTCTCCCCCCAGCCCTGCAGCGGGAGAGCCCTGCCCATCACAGCGGCTCTGTGACAGCCTAGCCCACTCTGGGTGTGGGGAGTCATGAGCAAACTGGGCATACAACTCCTGCAGCCCCAGCCCACGCCACAACCAGCTGGGCAAGGCCTGACCCCTCTGTACCTGCCCTCAGCAGCACCCATGAGCCAGCCCTGTAACCCAGCCCAAACCCAGCCTCGGGCAAGATGGGTGGATGGCAGGGTCAGGGCCCTTCTTAGCCAGCTGCAATTCCTATGGCCCGAGCTAGAGGGGGAAGAGCCCTGCCCACCTTAGCGGCTCCATGACAGCCTGTCCCGGCTTGCATGTGGGGAGCTGGGAGAACACTGGGTGTGCATCTTCCACAGCCCCAGCCTGAGCCTCAGCTGGCTAGAAAGGGCTCTGCCCCTGTGGCCCAGCCTGGCCCCACCATCTGCCTACCTAACTTGGGGCTGGGGCTGGGGCTGGGGCAGCAGGCTGTGCTGGCCCAGGACAATTTCACAGCTCCTGTGGTCCCAGCCTGAGCCCCAGCCAGCTGGGAAGGGCCCTGCTCCTGTTGCCCAGCCTGGCTTGGCCCAGTATCCACCTACCTTGCCAGGGGCTGGGGCTGTGGGGTTGAAAATGGGTGCAGAGGGGCTGGGCTGACAGGGTACGAGTCTTCCCAGCCAGCTGCAGCTTGGGCTGGGACCACAGGAGCTGTGTGCCCAGTTTGCTCCTAGCTCCCTGTGCCCAAGCTGGGCTGGGCTATCACAGAGCCGCTGTGGCAGGCAAGGCTGTCCCACTCCCCTGCTGCGGGTCCAGGAGAGGTTCTGTGCAGCAGTTCTTCAGGGATCAAGGGTGGAGGGATGCAGTGCTGGGCCCCACTGTGGAGTGGGGCAGAGGAGAAAACCTGCCACAGGAAGCCCATGGTGGCTTTTTTCCCCAGCAGTACAGAGCTCCCCTGGCAAACAAACCTTCCACTTTTTAGATTTTGGTGTTTTTAATGGAGGGTCTGGCCAGGGCTCAGGCAGGGGCAGAACTAGGCCCTAGAGGACCACTGGAGGTCTTGGCCAGCCATACTTCTCTGCGATTCTCCCCTCCTTGCCCCACTTCGCCTCAGGCCTAGGGCTGGGGGCTGGCTATACCCCTGCTCTCACTACTGGAATGGTGAGCAGGGGGAAAGCCAGGCAGACCTCAGCTGGGGTCCCACACCGGTGGGAAATGGGAGTGAGGGGGATTAAATCCTCCCAGGCTACCAACATATGGCCATGACCTTCAAGCAGCAAGGGGGACACTCCAGAACAGAGTTTCCCACTCCCACCCACTTCTCAGTGAGCCAGAGCAGCGATAGTGCCTCTGCTAGGGAGGCAAGGGGTGGGGGCAACCCTGCTCTGTGCTGCAAAGCATCCTGGGATGCTGGGGTACTGTGAATTAACTTAAACCAGGAAGGGGTCTGGGACAGAAGTTCCATAAACTGATTTGAGCTACTTCAGTTAAATCTGATACTACATTCAACTAGGTTTATCTTAAACCAGTTTTGGCCACTTTGAAAGTGGTTTACATGCACTGAATTTCTGTTCTGTTACAGGTTTAAACTGGTTTCTGATCACTTAAATCTGTAACTTCTGTCCCTGGCCTTCAGCATTATAGATGACTCAGGTGGTGTATTATTCATGCCAAAAATTGGAGAAATGTCACAGTTTAAGTCACTGCTGGCTTTTTTCATGTCATAGTGTCATGCCATAACATGAAAGCATGTATGTGGCATTCCTCACACTTCATGAGCATGCATGTTGAATGCTACAAAAAACTGCAAGTGCATTTCATGTTTTGGGTAGCCAGTTTTCAGTCCATGGTTGTTACTATGACCTCAATTCAGGAAAGCAACTAAGCCATAGTTAAGGTTAAGCACACCATAACAGAAAGCAACAATCTATGAACGTAAAAGAGTGTGCAATTATTACAAACAGCCTCATCTGAAAGAAATGGGTACAGGTTTTTTTTAATACAACATACATATTGAAGCAAGATTTACATGATTAAAAAATGCTCTATGGTTGTCTCTCCATGCATTGATGTATGAATGGCAGGCTTGTCCAACTCTGAACAGCTGATGGCTGCACCAGCAGGGCCCACACTAGGTCCCTGGGTTGCAGGCCTCTCCTGCTGGACCTCCCACAAAAGTGAAAATGACCTATAAGTGTGGGACAGTTCTTTACTGAAGGAACGGAGTAGAACAACTAAAGCAAATAATGAGAGCAATGTAGAAAGTCAGGGCCTATGAGATAAATTTGGGGGTTTGGTACATTCTGGTGGGGAGGCACCTACTATTTAGAAGATAAGGGAGTTCTGTTTGAGTTCTGAGCTGAATCTGTACATTTTCAAATACATTTTTAGAGATTACAATTCTGCTTTATTTAAATACACGTTACTTGCAATAATTATTTTACTCGTATTTAATGTCCATTAAGAAAGAATTTTGCATGATGGCAGGGAGACTGACTTTGGGGGGCATCCTCAACTGTTATCCTCATTCCCTTCATCAGGCTTTGAAATAATTTTTAGGAAAAGAAATCTGAAAACCAAATTTGAGTCTTGGGTTTAGTGTCCATCTCTTGATATCAGTTAATGGTTTTATTTGTGATGACAAAATGTGGAAAGCATTATTATGTTAAGAGCTATTTATTAGTTCAGCAGTCATATACTTGATCTTGTTTCATTTTATTTCACCTTTAATTAGATTTACATTTTAGTTAGTCACAAAAATTTGTTGATTCATTTTAACTGTGGTATTACAATACAGAGTTATTTGTTTTCATATCTTCTCTAGTATAATATTATAGCAGGGGCAATAATACTGTGTTTCCTGGAAAAATGTGATTTCTAGAAGGGCCCTGCATCTTACTCTGTGTCCCCCACCCCACACCTCTTGAGTGGTGCCAAATACAATGGTACTTTTACTAACCAAAAATTTTAATGACATAAAAGGCAAGTAATCTATGCTTAATGTTTGTGCAAAGCTTCTCTTCTTATTAGTGGGAGTTTTGTTGTAGAGTTAAGATAGTTATATGGTCCTAAATAAGATTTAGCTTATAATCCATTCTTAAAATGGAAGTTGGCCTTCTACCCAGAATAAGTTTGATGTCTCTGGAATCACACAAATGTTCATATAGTATTTCAAGTCAGATTTTTGTATTGCCTATTTAAAATTGCAGTGGTTTCCTTTACTGCTAGGTATAGGATGGAATCCTGTTCACCTTATTACCCCTGAATTTAGAAGGGATATGAAAGTGCATCCTTGTGACAGAGGGGCACCTTCAGGACGCCGTGATCCCCCTGAAGGTCCCGTGCACGGTGTCCAAGCCGGCCCAAGGACACCCTCTAATTCTCGCCTGCCATGACTGATGACTAATATATGTAGGGAGGCTGCCTTCTACCTCCTTGGGCATGGCATATTGGGACCTCTGTCTCCGTGATCTCCCAGACTGTCCGCTATGTGCTCCCCAGGCACCCTAGCCTTAGGGCTATGCGCAAAAGACATCGCCTGTCTCAATACAATGCCAGCCCGCTCCCCCGGGCCTTCTCTGTAAGTTTGCCTGCTCTCCCGGGCCTTCTCTATAGTCTCGCCCACTCTGGGCCTTCTCTAGTGCTGCTGTCCCTTCCTGGGACTCTCAATGAAACCGCCCCTCCCTTGGGAGTCCCAATGCCCACTCTGGGCTTCCTAATAATGCCAGTGCCCCTTTGTCTGGGGCTTCTCAATATTGCCTCCCCAATATTCTCAATATTCTCCAATATTCTCAATATTGTCTTCTCAATATTGTCTGGGGCTTCTCAATGTGGCGCTCCCCACTCTGGGGCTCACCGTGCTCTCCCTGGGCTCCTTAAAATACTGCCCTCTGCATGGGGCTGGCTGTGCCCAACTTGGGCTCCTGAATAAATGCGGCCCCTTGTCAGGGACTCCCAGTGCCTGAACTTGGGCTACACAATAAAATGGCCTCCTTTCTAGGGCTCCTCAATGCTGCCTTCACTTCCTGGGGCTTGCTGTGCCCAACTTGGGCCTCTAAATGTTGCTCCTCCCTGGGCTCCCCGTGCCCCCCACAGGGCTTCTAAGTATGGCGCTCCCCTGTCTGGGCTTGCCGAGTCCAACTTGGACCCCTTCTCAGTGCTGCCCCCTCACTGGGACTTGCTGTGCCCACTCCAGCACCTATAAGAACACTGTGCCCCCACGGGCACCGAATCACGCCCCTCCCTGGGCGCTAGGGCCCCACACTACTGTGGGCTGCCCCTGAGGCCTCCTTTACCCCTACAACCTCACCCAAACCAGCGGTGTAATTCAATGCTAACAAAACATAACACAAGCCTCCTGGCTTTAACCAAACATAAGGCACCTGGCCATAACAATGTAAGCCTCCTGGCTACCACTCCACATCATGGCTCCAGCCTCTGGAGCACTCGTGAGCTGCACTCACATACTGTTTCCTCAGAGCTCGAGCTCGAGCTCCTGCTGGCAGAGGACTGCCAGCCTGGCCTTGGCTCTGGGCTTTATAAGGCGAAGCCCTGCCCTCTCCAGCCAGCTGATGCTCCTTGGTTGCCCTGGCAACCCACAGCTGCACAGCTTAGTCACTGCTATGGCTCCTTCCCTAGCAGTTCTCCCTCCTTTAGGAGCAGGGCAGCGAGGTACCCTGCGACAATCCCCTACATTTTTTTTTTTGTTAAAGTTCTTTTACTCTCTGGATTCAACCATTCAAAAAGGTTCCATCCTAACTCTGTTAATTCAACTATAGTACCATTACTGCCAAGAGGAGAGCGTGGCTATGGGAAACATCATGTTGAAGGTTGCTGTGTGTGGTCAGAAATAGATCACAAATTTGAGGACATGATGTGCCCATGAATCCATGTCAGTGCTATAAATATGAGACTTTATTGCTGCTTCACCGTTAGAGGTGGGTGAATGCTTCTTTGCAATCAGTCTATTAAACTAATTAATCTTTTTTTCTTTTACTAATTATCTTCAAATAGCTTGCTTAAAATTTGCTTATAAAAATGTATTTTAGTTTGTGGATTGTTCATAAACTATTAGGTCTTTATAGTTTCCCTTTTGTTCCATTGGACTGCTTACCTAGATCATGGTTATTTGATTGTGACTGTTTTACCTGTACGTGAGTATTCACAATGCTTTCTTACTCCAGAATTGTTCATGGAAACAAAATTTCACTTTCATGGTGGTTTGAGGAAAAGCAAATAAAAAGAGCTTCAAATTTCATCCCCAAAATTTTCACTCCTGCAGATGTGTGCAATTGCTTTTAGGGTGTTTGACTTCGCTCAGAGCCATCCAAAGCTATTTGACTCTGCAAAGAAGTTTTTTTGTTCAAGTTGCCTTTTTTCCCAACATGGGTGTGTCCAGACGAGACCACGTGTACCTCTTGCAGTGTCTCAAACCCCTTTGATATCCAGGGGTCAAAAAAATACACAAAGTGAAAAAAAAGCAAGGCAGGGTCTCATGGGACCATGCCCCGAGGCAACCGGAGGCTGAGTCCTCCACAGAGATGCTCTGGCTGTCTCTGTTGTTGGCCCTCAACCTGGTGCTGAAGTACACTGCCTGCCCATGCAGGGCAGGCAGCGTGCCAGCAGCAGGGAGCTGAACCCAGGTTGCCAGTGCCAGTAACTGGGGGGGGGCGGGAGGAGGGGGATGGGGACCATGGGGGGATCTCCGCAGGACCCACCCGCTCCCCAGGCCCCCCCAATCCTTTCCCTGCCTGGCCCCGGCCCCTGCCTGCCCCCTCCCCCCTCCCCCTGATCCCTTCCTTGTCTGGCCTCATCTCCTGCCTGCCCCCCAAGTCCCCCGATCCCTTCCCCACCCACCTTCCCCTGCCCACCTCCCAAGCCCCCTGATCCCTTCCCCTCCCATCCTGTCCCCCCCATTGCTGCCCCACCCCAGCATTCGCACAAGTAAAAAAACCAACAAACGCTCCCATCCCCAGCACTTACCACAGTTCTAGCTGCCCATCTGGGTCACTGGGGCCCCACCTGCACAGTGGGATTGGGTGACAGTCCCAGCAGCCCCAGCTCAAGCCTCGCTGCCCCTGTTGCCCAGGGGGCTCTGCCAGGAGGTCCCGGAGTCCCCACAGCTCCTGCTTCTGAAGTGAGTAGAGGCTTTTTTTTTTTTTTAAGGTGCCAGAGACTGGGGGTGGGCAGCCATCAGGGGGTTGGGGGTGCAAGCAAGGGCTTGGTTTGGGCCGGGCAGCCATTGGAGGTGATGCAGGAGTGAGCAGGGGATGAGGTCAGGCAGGGCAGCAATCAGGGGGTTGGGGTGGGGCACATGGGCCCTGCAGGGAGGGGGCATAGCTCATTCAGGGGCCATTTGACTGCTGTTGGGGGACTGTAACCTCTGGTGGGTGACAGCAGTACATATAGGTATTTAGAATTCCTTTTTTTTTTTATGATGATAGAGATATTGCTAGGCTTCCAAATTGCTTCAACACTGTAGATATATCAATAAAACATGCCCAACTGATCACTGTCTCTCTGTCTCTCACTCTCTCTATATATAGTGTTTTTTTGTTTTACTTATGAATGAACATGGATTTGGGGGTATTTTACAGAGTGACTTTGGGATTTTTTTTATCACGGATTTTGCAGTTTTCCAATAGGGAACACCAGAATTCCTGTTAGGGAGGCCAGTGGCAGGGCCCTGCTCAGAGCTGGCATCCTGAGCCAAGCTGAAGGTGGCTGACTTCCTGGCCATTTGGGGCCAGGAGGACATGCTTTGACAGATCAAAGCAGGCCACCACACCTGGAACATCTTCTAGGCGATAGCTGACCAGGCAGGGGCACGCATGGCAGTAGCGCCGCACAAAGGCCAGCTTTGCAGCCACAGCTCACTGGCAGCTGGCCCAGAGAGGCAGATGCCTCTACAGCTCTGCTGGCTGTGCAGTCCCCGTCTGGGTCTGGCAGGTGCGCAGCAGGTCAGAGCCAGACAGTAGCCCCCACTGCCAGACTGCCTCAATGGATAGAGGGTGTAGGAAATTCTCAGGGCTGCTTCAGCAATCCACCTGGCACAAAAGCCTGGCAGCCAGAGCATCTCTATGGAGGACCTGGCCTCCAGTTGCCTCACCTTCTACCCACCCGCTTTTCTTGTATGTGGGTTTCTTTGACCCCTGGAGGGGTCTAATTTTGCCCCCCCACTGCAAACTTGCAGCATGGAGAACATTTTCTCATTCCTGTACATGCCTCCTGCAGCATCTCAAAGGGGTTTGAGATGCTGCAAGAAGCATGCACGGGCTTGTCTGGACGCACCTCATGTGTCCAAGAAAAATAAGGATCATCTTTCATACCCTTCACTTCATATGGTTTATGGTAGGGGGTGCGCTGATAAAGATTTTTTTTTTTTTGGCCAATGCTGATAGCCGATGATTAACCAATCATATCAGTCGGTGCTGATCCAATAACTGATATATAGTGCAAGGCATTTTAAACTACTGACATAAATAAAACTTTTTTTGGTTGTTTTGCATTTATAACACATGCCTCCTGCCTGCTCTAGCCCTAAATGAAGAGGGGGTGACCACTTGGTCCAGGAGGTGCATGGCCCCACCAGGGGTGATGCGCTGCTGGATCTGGTCCTGGTTTCGGGGGACGATCTGGTTGCAGGGCTCAGGGTACGAGACTCCCTGGGTGACAGCGACCATCGCCTGATTGAA
>JAGPOW010003648.1:41352962-41392706 GCA_030014935.1 Caiman crocodilus
TGTGACCCTGGCACTCGTTCCTGCCAATTGGCGGGGGGTCAGACTAGATGGCCTGCTCTAGGCCCCTTCTGACCCTAGGTACTATGATACTATGATACTTTATTGCCACACCCATTGCTTCCTTGCCCAAGGCTCCTACCCACAGCCTTGCTCCCAATACAGCCCGTGCTGCCATCCTGGGTGGGTGGGATGGATCCTTGCATGGACAGCAGCACCAGGCACATTTGGAGCCCCAGAGTTCACTGCTGCCTCAGTGCCAGTGGGCCCTATGCAGCTGAGCTCCTGTGGTTGCTGGGGAGAAGCCACTTTTGCAAAAGTGCCAGGTGCCCAGTGGAACAGAATGTCCCACGCACAGCCCACCATCTCCGTGGCAGCCTTGCTGCTCAGAGCCTTGCTGTGTATGTAGTGTTTTTATGGCGGCAGCAGCAGCAGCAGCAGGAGCCATTAACGGTCTCTTTGTTGCTGAGTGTGGCACCCTGTTACCACTCCCTGTTTCCCTCTTCCCTGCCAGCTGCTCTCTTGAGCCGGTGACAGGGCACGGGGACCAGACTACACTTGCCAGGGTGCTCTGGGCATACAGCTGTAATTATCAGCTACAATGACCAAAAAAACCTGATAGCCAATAACTTAATTTCTACTTTTAGTGGTGCTGATCCGATAGTCAACTAATATATTGGTGCGCCACTAGTTTGTTGTGGATTTTTACTTGGAAATCCTTGTTCATCTTAGTGTGCTAGGATTTAGTCTGTAATGTTTAATGTATGAAAGGTGAAATGGGCAATGAAAAGAAGAGAAACATTAAACAAGGGGCAAATTCTACCCTGGCTTGAATCTCAGAGAAGTTCTTTTCAGCATCAAAATTAATCTGAGACAAATTTTGTCCAAGTATGCTTTGGTTATATTGAATTTATTCAGAAGAGTATTTTTCTTCAGTCTAGTATCTGTACACTCCAAAATGATTTCCTGATACTTATTTCAGTTGTATAATTTTATTTTTGTCTGTCTCATAGCTTAAATTAACCTCTGACCTGCTAAGTATCAAATGCTGAAAGAATTACCCACTTATCCTATTCACCTGATGGACTTCAGCAAAAAGCTTAGTAGGCAGTAAGGTACCGGAGCAATCATTGTTCCTAACAGGCACTGAATAGCAAGACTAGAAGTCATTACTCTTCATTTCTCTATTAGTTTCTCTGCTTATTTAATAGCGCCAAGCAGAGAAAAACATTAATACCCTATTCAGCAGTCAAATGCACCAAATTGAAAGTTGTGATTTGTATGTCTCCCCTTTTCTAATGGGTATCATTAAAAGTTAACAAGTCATCTAAATCATGTTACTATTCCCAGAGTTAATACTGCTGGAATTGTTGGCAGAATTCCCACAGGAAGAGTTTGCAGTGTCTGAGATTGTGTGGCTGGCATTTGTTTCACAGAGGGAGGTGTTGGAGCAGCTTTAGCCTTTGGCATTAAAAACACAAAAGCATCTTGGTGATAGAGGTCATTTGTAACACATAAGCATAGTTTCCCTTTCCCTTCATTCCTAAAGCTCTGTCATTCCAGTTCATGTAAAGATGTCTAAAGAAAGTTCTTGACAATATGCTTGCATGTGCCTGTATCTGGAGGAAAATGTGCAAGTGACTACCATGTTAATCAGCATGAGCATAATATTTAAGGGGTTGTTAGACTGTAGATGGCTTTTATTGGAGGCGTGAAAGGCTAATAAAGTGGAACCTACAAATAAATAGGCATTGAACAGAAGAGGGTAGCTAGTCATTGCAGCAGGCTGAATGTGGTAGAATAACTTGCAACTGGAAGGTGTGTTAGTGATAGATTTATAAGCATTTTTATAGGAAGGATTATAAACAAAATGCAAAGGTACACTAATAAGAACTCATGTTTCCTGTGCTAGAAGTCCCTTTTATAATAACAGATCTCCCATCTCTCTCTCTACATTGTTTGTATTTTTGCAGGTATGGGATACAAAAATACAGAAATGAAACTTTTTATTGGGAAGCTCTTCCCAGAATGGAGGAGTTAAGATCCAGGTGCTGGGTTAATTATGGTTCTTGCCTTCTTTACTATCCTTATCAACTGTGAAAACTAAGGTTTTTACAGAGTTGATCTTATCAAATCATTCTATGTTGCCTGCCATGGAGTATGACTTTTTATTAGGAGAGGTAGGTTATAAGAATATTTCCTCATTTCAAAGTAACACTTGGGACCTGATTTGCATATCTGATTGGTGACTGGGCCAGAAATCTCTCCATAGAATGACATTGGCATATGATCATTGTGAAATCAGAATTGGCCTGTAGGGCTATCTGTTAAATACAGAGTGTTTTCATTTTACAGTCTCTTACCTGCTTCATCTTTGTGTTTTAAAATTTGGTTGAGATAAGAAGCAGAACTAATCAAGGGTTGCTTCCATGTTCATTCAAACAAAATGCTGTGGGGAAAATTTTCGAAGGCACAAATGGAAATTAGATGCCTTATCCCTATTGACTTTCAAGGGGAGATTGTCCTTTAACTACTCTTTGTGCTTCTTAAAATCATCTTTTTTGTCCTGCTTAGAAGCCTCAATATCACACAGAAATTTAAAATGATATTTTTTGGAAAGTGGAATATTCTGTGATTTCCCCTTGTCCTTATTGTCTACCTTTGTTTTCAGTAAGAACTATAAGCCTGTGTCACAGCTCTTTAGAAAGTTCAGAGAAAGCCAGATAAAATGGGCAATCTGAGGAGAAAAAGACAATTTTGGGGCTGAGTGCAAAATGTTATTATTTGTTCTTCTGACTGGGGGTGGGTTTTATACAAGTGGATATTGTACCAGAAAACACATTAGTTTAGCAAATACATTTCTATGGTTGCAGTATGTTGAATCATCTCTTTCATAGCATGGTTGTTGAAATATTACCTTAAGTATGTACCCAATTTTTACCCAAGATAAATTGCAAAAAAGATTTATTGCCTGTTGAGTATTTGGCATCTTAATGTTGCAGCAGTTTGGAGTTTTTCTGAGACAGGTTTAAAAATAAAATTCTGTTTGAAATATATACATTCAAGAGAATATAGTTATCCTTTTTAAAGCTGAACGACACCAGAAAAACTACAATGGTATTTTTGTTGCTTAGTGCAGGAAACATTAATGCCCTTTGTTAGAAATACCTGTTACCAGTCTTGGCTGGAGTTTTGGGAAATCTGAATAAATTGAAGCTGCAATGGAACTGCAGCCCTCCCTTAACTGAGAGGATTGGATTCTGAATCTTAACTTGTCTTTTACATAGACATTTACTTAGGATTTAGTCCCATAAGATGCCATGTCCAAACTTTCAGGAGTCTGCTGATTCATTACATTTTTGGACAGCATGCATCAGAAAGTATGGTGCACCTACACATATTGGTTGGAGGATGCCTACTGTCTCATAGAGTTGATGGGCTGTGATGGGCTTTGTGTGTTTTGATTTTCTTAATGACACGTATTCTTAGTTAGCCTCCCTAGTCACTTGAGACATCTGAGAAAAGCATGAATCAATCAGTTCTGGCTTCAGCTTACTGATGGAGCAGAAATATCAGGGAAGGGTATGTACAGTAGTTGTGGAAGTTCTCTCTAATTTAGAAGATTGAAGAAGTTAGGAATCAGGAGATGATCCCTCAGAGAGCAGTTGGTTAGGTAGAGACAAAGGGGACTTCAGAAGCTTGCCTACTGCTCTACAGTAAGAGTTGTTGTCTAGTTCTTCTCATGTTGCATAGTCATTATTGACTTTGAGGAACACTACAGAGTACATTTAGATAATAGGAATTGCTCTGCCCACATGCCTTGAGAAATCTGTTTAACCTAGGTTGGAGTTACTATCATGGATCTCTGGGAGTGAAAGAAGAATGAGGACTTAAAGATAAAGGGCATAATTCCGTTTCACCTGGAACAGAAATCAGGTGGATGACCAGAGTGTGGCCTGCAACCAAGGTAGGTTCCCCAACTATCATGTAGGAGTAACTTCTGTTCTCCTTTGGCTGCAAAAGTGCCCATGTTATAGGAATAGGGAGACATCTGTACATCTCTACAGGGTGATCCTATTCCTATAATACAGGCAGTTACATGGCTAGAGGACTTAATAGAATTGCTCCTATGTGTTAGTTAGGTCAGGGCTATCCAACTGGCAGTCTGCATGTGGCCCACAGCGGAGCCAGCATACGTCCCATGGGCCCAGTGGCCCCCTTTTGTTTCAAGCATTTTGTGTACCTACTGCATGGAGCAGAATTCTGCCCAAAGGGAGCCTAAGAGGCAAAATACCAAAACAATTTATATGAAACTTAAAAGAAGGAAGGGGACATGATTTAGATCCTGAAGGAGTAGAATAAGGAATGAGTGGGCCTTGGAATGGAGGAACGAGCAACCAAGGAGCAGTGTTTGAGGGAGATGAGCATGGAAAAGACTAATGGGATTTGAGGGTGAAAAAAATGAGTGGTAAGTACAGGTTCCTCAGTCCCAATTTACATATAGCTTTGCTCATTGCTAGACGATCTCTTCTACAGACCTTGAAGATTTACGGAATTACATTATGTGTAATAAAGTCATCCTTTGCTCTCTGAAGACTGGTGCACACTTTATAAACAGTATGAAGAGCAGACATGGCATGATGAAGAAAACTGGTTTCAGTTAATTTCAGGTTTGGTATTTAATCCCTACTTATATTTAAAAAAAATGGCAGTAGTGACTTGTTTCTCTGGACCTGGGAATGTTAATTGGATTTTCCTTCTTGAATCTGGTTCACTTTTTTTTTTTTTTTTTGTCTTTCTGGCACTAAGATGTACATCTTATTTGAACAGCTTAGGTGTGTGGTAGACAGAGCCTCTCTGTTTCATTGCACTGCGGGTTTGCCTCAGAAACTGACTGATACTGTGTTACATTGCATCTACAACATGGCAAAGCCCATATTCTATAGTGCTTTTTAATTCAACATAGCTCCTTCTTGTCCAAATACTGAGATCTAAGGAAGCAGGACAAGATCTCTAGATTAATATAATTAAGTTCATTATGGTAAATTACAGTAGCACTGAGAGAACTTTACTGAGATCAAATTCTTGTTATACCAGCCAGTGTACAACCACCTAGTGAGTGCCTGTCCCAAATCATGAACAACCTAGAAAGAAAAGACAAAGAAAGCATGGGAGAGGAAAACAAAGTAAAGCGACTTTTTGGACTCACACACCAGATCAGGACTGAGGCAACACTCCTGATTCCTAATCAAGTGCTCATTCCTCCAGATGGGTTTGCCTCAGATCAATAGCCTATTTTGCCACTTTTCCAGTTAATAACTCTTCCCTGTAGCACTGCCTGTCTCTGCCTTCCCTGCTTAACGTTCTGTTCTAGAGTAACCAATGTTGAAGCATCCAAAATGCCTGCATCCTCTCAGAGTCAGTTTTACTGAGGTGAACACTTGCGACAGTTCTTTATAAGCAACGAGCAAATACATAAATACAGAGAAAAAGGAGAAGAACTTTGCCTTTCTAATTTGCTTGTTAATTTTATCAGCAAAGGAAATCTTCCTTTTTTCCTTCCCTCTTCCACTCCAAAAGCTCACGTTTCAAACAACAGGAATTATTTCAATAAGCAAATACTAGGAAGGCCCTGATAATGGTGATTTTTGTGACTATCAGGGAGCAAAGTGTGTTATGTGGGAACCTGGTACAGAATCCATGCTGCTGAGAAAGTAGTGTCTAGTAATATACATGGGTGACACTGATAAATGGCTCCTCCAAGCAAGCATCTGCAGCAAATTGTCTGACTTCCCAGCATACCCTATTCCTCTATGTGAAGGAAATCTCCGTTGAGACATCATTTATCCACCTACATATGAAATGAAGGGATAGGATTCATTGCTTTGGTGTAGGTTTTATTTGATTTTTCTTTTGCTTTAATATGTATCACTTATTTATTTTTCTGCATTGCATTCTGCAGTGATGGATACTGGCAGTGGGAACATTAGCCTGTTTTTGATTAGCTGTATAGCTCTTTGAAATGAAACTAAGTGGCTTTCCAGGCAAAGTACTGACATTTTACTTCTGGAATTCCCTTTTCACCTATATGTAATGTATTCAAGGGTCTTGGCTCCTTTCTTTGATCAGGCAAATGTATAGTTAAGCAAGATAAATGTACTGTGAGTACACTTACTTTTTTGTAGCATAGATAGTGAGTGAGGGTTGGGAAGGAGAGACAAAAGACTTTGACTTGTTATTGTTTGGAAGAACCACAGTTAATCTCTGCTAAAGAAAGCAAGACCTAGTAAATACAGATTTCCCTCGCTTAAGGCAGGTTCTGTAAGTGAGAATTCAGTCTTATGTGATAACCCTTTTTATGCCAAAAATTCATTATGTGAGGTAAATTCACTCTTATATGATCGGTGTGGTGGAAGCCCACAGTCAGCTGCTTTGTGCAGTGCATTGTGGGAGTGATGCACACCAAAATTAGTCTCCTGTGTGGATCTGTGTTCTTCACTCATTTGCAACATGCTTCTGTAGTTGTCATTCCCACTATGGTAACATTCACCACCACCCTGTGCTTGTGTGTACTGTCTGCTGTTGGTGAGTACCAAAATGGTCTTGTAAAAGTGGTAGAAACGAGTCTAAGGGTCAGTACAGTCAAGGTCTTAGAACATATCCTTATTTGTTACATTGTAAAGTGGGTTCCCTTTATGTGAATTAAAGTTATGCACTATTTTCCAGGAATGCATGTACAGCATAAAATGAGGGAAATCTGTACATAATTACCTCATTGTGGAAAAGAGACTCTAGCTTTATTCTCCATTTTTTAAAAGCCACGTTAATAAGGAGTAGAACTATTCATGTCAAAAGTGACACTGGCATAAGACAAACATCAGGGGAGAACCACACCTCCATGGTTCAGAAGGAAAAGTCAGATACAGAAAGCTGGGGAAATGAAATTGAACCCAGGCCTTTTGAGTCTCACTCTAACACTCCTTACCACTAATGTAGCATTCTCAGTCTTATTTTGTACTAGCTGATCAGTACCAGGTCTTGGGATCATTAGTTCCATTCAGAGAAGTCAGGAGCTGTAGTTAGCATTTCAAGGGTATCCGCTCTGAAGGAATTTGGATATGGCAGTAGAGTACATGGCAAACTCATTTCTCAGACATGCGATATACATCTTTTCAGAAGAAAAAGGAAGATCTGCATGACTGATCCAAAAGTTGAGCGTCAAGCTAAAAAACCTGCTTGGCAGATGGTAATGAAAGTGGCAGTTTTTAAAGATGGTGTTTCATTCCCTCTTTTTTTTCACCCAGCTTTCCCACAGCTGGACAGTGCGAAGTAGAACAGCTCATACACATAAATAATTGTAATTACCCTCTATCATCTACTACCATGATAATATGATGTTAGGTATTCTCTTCTCATACTGTACTTGTTAATGTGTTTGTTTTGTATTCAGCTTGCCTCTCAATGTCTGTGCAAAGATCAAATACATGACACAAAGCTTGACAAAATATAAATAGTATTAAACTGCTTTAGAGAGAGCAGGAAGTGGAGTGTTTATCTTTTACAATTAGTGTCTCTGCATGCTGAATGGTTTATTCAGATTCTCGCTCTGTCAGTTGATAAAATGTTTATGAATGCACTTTTTTCCTACTGTTTGGCTAGCGTTATAGATGAAAAAAATGATTTTGTCCAAGCAAATAATTATTTTTACTCATGTACTTAATCTTGTTTCAATGGTGTTCTTTTCCTTCTGCAGATTTTTTGTGTTAAAGGCATGATCTGTGAGGTGTGAGTTGCAAAAAATCCTTGTAATTGCCAGTTGCAAAAATTAATTGCATCAACGTACATCCTACTCCATTCACTCCCAGAAACGATCCAGAATGATTACAAGAAGTATTAGTCGGGTATCTTCTCTATATCCATGATGTCACTTTACAGCAGTTCCTGCTTCTCCTTGCTATACATCCTTGTTACCAAGGAGTCACTAATATGTTTTCAATTACATAAGGTATAGCCACCGCTTCTTTCTAAACTCACCTTCTTATTAAATCTTCATCCTCCTCTCCCCTTGACTAATTCTGGTGGAAACACTTTGCCTGATGATCCAACACAGATATTTCAATGCTAAATAACAAAATAGTTTGGTGGCTAGAGGACTTTTTTTGAGAAACTGGGCTTTAGAGATGGGATTTAACCTCATGATTTAGGTCAGGTATTGGCAACCTCTTAACAATGGCAGACTGAATGAACAGAGCTCACTCCAAAGGTTGCTTCCCCCACCGCTGAATCACTGTTCGTGGCAACAGCTGGGTTGCAGGCATGTTGCCCATGATGTCCCAGTTTTGTGGGCTGATAACATTGTTTGACTGGCCACATCTGGCCTGGAGGCCTTAGGTTGTCAACACCTTGTTTAGCTGCTTAACTCCCGGGTAGCTGCAGGTTCAGCATACTGACATTCATGGAGCCTGTTCTGAGGTACCTAACCTCACTTGTCCTAGCACAGGAAGCCTGAGCCCCTAATGCAGGGTCGTAAATGCCATTGGACCAGGGGTTGGCAACCCTTGACCAGCAGTAGACTTCTTTTTCTTGTATCCTTGTCATATGTTAGACGTTTTTCCAGGATCATGCACATCTGAGACTAGTGACAACAAGGTATTTAGCAAAACTTAGCAGATTCGTTGGAACCTCACAGGGGCTGCAACACGAACACTTTTGCAATGGCTATTATGGCAGTAGGCACTTTAGTTTCAGCGGTGGACTGAATTAATGTAGCTTGATCTGAAGCAGGCTGCTGCCAATTTTTTTCCCTACTGCCCTGTGGCATCCCATTTTGTGGATTTCCCTGCCACTGACTACTGCTTCTGTTCTGGCTTTGTGGGCCAAATACAATCTCTTATGGCCCACAGGCCATAGATTCTGTCCCTTGTGCTGGACAGCAGGGAGGTAGGCATTGCAGCCTAAATAGAGCCCTGTTTCACCTTTTTCCATCTTAATTATATCAGCAACATAATTCAGATGGGGAAGAGAAAGAGGACAAATGAGTTATTGCATAGAAATTTCTTATTCCAGAGCACTGATGGGGTAGCAGAACATGCTCTTGCTTAGCTTGGCCCATGGCTCGATGTCCCATCTTGTAACCCTGATCACGTGAGGTAAGGATTGTATGATTGGGCACCAGTTTTGCAGTATTCTCTAAAGCCTAATTGTGAGGCAGAGACTGGTGTATAAGACACCAGGCCTCTCAAGTGCTGGATGTTATGCCTCTTTCCCATGGGAAACTTATTACAGTCCTTTAATATGAACCACCTGAGAGAAACTACATTCTCCAATCTTGTTATAACACCGATTTTATATCTGTCTTCCTGAAGAAAGCTGTGAACAAGTTAGCAATCGTCATGGAAGCTAAGGTAGAAAATTCACTAGCAACACAAAAAATCCTCATAACAGCACATGTACAGTTAATTGCAAATTAATTGAATTCCTTCTAAATTGTGTACCTTCCTAAGCTTAATTGTGTCCTCAATTGCAGGTTGTGCAACCCTTTTGTGAAATTGCAGGTTGGAAATGGGGGTACAATTTTTCTGTGTGCGCAGATAAGGGTAAAGGATTCTTCTGTGCTGGCTGAAGCAGTAAGGTTATGCCAACGCTTCCTTTTTCACAGTGTGTCAAAGGATTCTGTCAGGCAGTGTGAGGCTTGTTAGAGCAACCAAAATGCTGGTGTCACTAAATTAGCTAGATCACCATTCTTGCTTTAAATAATGCAGCTTCTCTTCCTTTAGCATGCACACACAAACTTCATACCATGTTCCTTTAGATCTCTTATGTTGTTTAACCTTCCTAACCTATCTTGTTCTCTTCCCTTGAATAATGCTTTCTAACTAATGGCTCACCTGGATAAGATTGCCTCCAGCTCTGTGGATGTAGCAATTAACTTTAACTTTAAGACAGCAGCTTGTTGTGTTGCTTAGCAGCCTGGGTCTGTAAGTGCTGATAGAACAGAACAGATCAGACTTTACTTTATTTTCATTTTTAGCTGGTTATTGATTAGTATGGGAGGCAATTTACTGTGAAGAGTTTTACCAATTTTCAGGTTGACTAAAACAGTCTAAAGTCGATGAAAGTGATTTGCAGGGTTGGCAGGTATCCTTACATCTCCTATTGAGTTGTGAGGCTTGGTAGTTCTGTAAACAAAGTTCTCTGGTTTTAGCAAAAAAGTTTTTCTAAAAAGAGAACTGTTATTGCAGTGATTGCTTCCCTGTATTTTATAATTAATGGTAGCATTTAGACAAGCTTCAGTGCTTTTCTGTCTCAAATTGTGGAGATCATTAAATTACAGTTTAAATAGAGATGGGCCCTTGGAAATCCTATTAATGTTACAGTTTAGTTGATAAAAAGCTGACCCAAATTATAATGTGTAAATATAAGCAAAGCTGCATGCAAGGATTTGGAAACTTAAGTGGAATGTTTGTATTCAGAACAACTGTTGCATAGGAGAACACCAGAAAGTGAGATTTCCTTTAGCAATCAGATGCCAATCAAACCTCTCTCAACTAGCATCAAATGTGATAATGCAAACAAGTTATCAGAAGCAGGGCTATATGCCACAATTAAATATTTATAGTCCTGAAAGTGGCCTACTAAATGAGGTGTCAGAAATGCCTAAAAGAAATGCAAGATATACCTACAAATGAATAGGTGACAAGTAACAATTTGACAAAATAGTTTGTATTTTTCTTCATGTTGATATTTAGCAAAATGACAATTTAGAGGGGACACCCAAACCAAAATCCCTTGCCTACAAGTTAATAAGGTTAGGTACCAGCAGTACTGATATGGTTATATGTGCAGGCAGATTGGCACCTTGCCACGAAGAGTGATTAAGGCTAAGTACAGACAGTCAGAAAGCCCAAGGCTGAATCCTTTCAGTCTTTCTACGTTAGTTTAATGTGCAAAGATTAAACTGGAACTACTGGACACACATTTACCTTTGATTCAGAAAATCCAGCCATTTGCCAGCAGGGGGTGCTAGAGCATGGCTTTCTAGCACTTCCTCCTCTTCCTGCTGCTTTCAAGATCTCTTGGATTTGCAGTCCAGCATCATAGAAGCAGGATTCTGCAAGGTTGCTCATCACTTCCTTTTCCTGCTTCCAGGTGCCTCTGGGATTTGTAGTCCACAGTTGCAGCTAGCAGTAACTTTCAGTAAATTTAGCAGAGCAGAGCAGCTCTGCTCTGCTCTGTACTTGAGGGAAGGGAGGTAACCCCCTCTTCCTGTTCCCATTCTCTCTTTCTCTGTCTTTATTCTCTGCTGGAACAGATAGCCCAGGGCTGAAAAGCATGCTGGAGGTCTGAGATTTAGCCTGAACCAAGAAGGGGCCTGAGACAGAAGTTTCACAAGCCAGTTTGACTCAAATCAGTTAAATCTGATACTACATTCAACCAGGTTTATCTTAAACCAGTCTCAGCCATTTTTAAACTAGTTTATGTGTACTGAGCTTCTGTTTTTCTACCAATGTAAATACGTTTCTGTAACTTCTCTCCCTAGCCATACAGTGTAAGATGTTTTCCCTCTTACTGCCTGCAGATACTATTATAGCCAAGGTCAGAATCAAAGCTTCTCTTGTCCATCATGCCAGTACTACTAGAGTAGAAAGTTACTTTTATAATGGAGATCAGACTTTGACCCTCAGTGAGTAAGGGAACATTGTCTTTTGTTACCTTGCCCGTCTGTGATAGTGCTCAGTGTGGACACAATGGGATGGTGTTTCTTAGTCATCAAGTCTATCTTTATTAAATCTTTATCCTATCCTCCCCCTAATTCTGGTGGAAACACTTTGATGATTAAACACGGGTGTTTCAAATAACATTTTAAGTGGGTTTAGATATAAATTACTCAGCTGACAACATAATTTTAAACATTCTTAGCTTGTGGCTATACAAAGTATTTATGCTATCTTGAACACATGGTTATGATTGTATCATACTAAAGCTTGCTTAAAAAAATAGGGGGGAAAAAAAGCAATACCTTCATGTATTGTGGAGCTTGATTACCTCAATCATGGTTTCCCTAGCTTCTTCTGCATGTTTGTTGTTTATACGGGTAGGTTGAAAAGGCAAATCAAAGAACACAGTGCTGGCGCTGAGAATCGGTGTCTAAAAGCACTGCAGATTAAACAAGAACATGGAAGAAAGCACAGAGGTACTGTATTGACAAATTTATTGTTTAACTTAAAGTGCTTCATTGAATCTGGAAATGTGTATGAGTAACTAATGGCAGTTACAAATAATGGGTTAGCAACACCTCAGTGAAAGAAAAACCATGAGAGAAGAATGATGCTTGACAATTACAGAGAAATAAAGCTTTCCAGTTGCTAGCACCTTTTTTTGCCTTCCAACCAGGCACCGACTTAGTCATTTGAAGAACTCCAGAAAAAGAGTTCTGAACTCTGCAGATTTGGGACACCCATTTAGGAAACATGATGCTTTGTCCTCCCCCTTCCTAATTGTCAGAATAGTTCACTTAGAAGCAAGACTATGAAGGCTTTCTTTCCTGTACTTTTAGAATTGGGAAAAACAGGTCAGGATTTAGTACTGCAGATCTTGTAAGGTGAGGTGACAAGATAGCACAGCATATAGAATGGTCACTGCCCATCTTTGTGTCGAGTTGTTTCCTACACCAGCAGTCTCAGGAATGTGGGATTTGCTTGGAGGCTTAATTTCTGAGTGCAAGGAAGCATACAGCTGAGCTGCTGTGAGTGCTAGTTCCTTTGCATCTGGAATCCCACTACTTGCTTCCCCTGGGCTGTGTACAGTAGGGAAGAGGAACATCTACCTAATGAAGAGACCTGCATTGCAAGAGAAGTTATTTACATTTTATCTAGGCTCTTCCAATTATGCAGAAGGTTGGTGTTACTTTTTAATATGCAGACACCAAAAGCTTTTCCCCCTCTCCTTTCTCAGTGTTCTACAGGCCCAAAATCTGGGAGTTTGGGTACTGCTAATAGGAGATTGTTGATGGCTCAGTAGCTCAGGCTCAGAAACTTGGATGGATAAATATTGTGGAAACCAGGTTCCAGGGTCGAAGCCCATGAGATTTATTTTCTTACATTTTTAATGGCGGTGCTACACTAACTCCAAGGTTCCTGCTACCCCCTTCCCCCCAGTCAACCTGTTAACCACAACCTGAGGCAGGTCTCAGTAATGCCAGATACTCCCTGGGTGGGTCCTGGGAAACTATTACCCTAGTCAGAATTGTGCTCTGGCTAATTTATAGTGCAATAAAACTTCATATTGCTTACATTCGTTTTCACAGGGATGAATCTTGATCTCATGTTGAAGTAAATCCAGAATAACTCCACTGAAACCAATGGCATTTCACCAGTGTAACAGCTGGATGAGAGGAGAATTTGATGATGCATGTTTTTTATATTCCATTCCCAAATTTTTATTGATTCTGTTCATGCTGCTTTCATCTTATTTTTCTGCTTTCTTGTGGGGAAAATAAAACTGTTGCTGAACACCCTGGATGTGATTTGTTTCTAAAGTTATACTGCCATACAGAATGCACTGGTAATTCTTGTTTGCTTGACTAGTTAGCAGATACCTAGCTAAAAATAATTTGCCTGTGGCAGGGTTGTCAATGATACGGTTTGCAGGCTGGTTCTAGCCCATGGAACCACATTACCTGGTCCCTGGTACTGGGCCTGCCTGGGGCAAGTCCAGGACCACCCCCTACTGCATGCTGGATCGAGCACCTGTGGAATCTGCTCCAGCCAGTCCAGCACTGTGCTGCATGCAATGCCTCCTCTGTCCTGTCTGGCTGCATGCAGAGTCCACTCCAGCTGTTCCAGGGTGGGTGCCACGTGCAGCATGGGTCCTGGATAAGGTGCAGTATACTGTGCAATGCCAAGCCAGCCAGAGTGAGCACTGGATCTGCCATGCAGGGGAGGGGTGCAGGCTTTGTGGGTTTCTTGCCTGCTAGATCTGATGCCTGTTGTGGTTGGTCCAGGACAGTGCTGCATGTGGCACCCACTCCAGTCAGTCTGGGACCTGCACTGCATGTGTTGTCTGCTCTGGATTGGCTGGAGTGGGCACCACATGCACCTTGCATCCCGATCCAACTGGACCAGATGCCGTGGGTGCTTCAGGAGCATGTTGTGGGAACCTGAGTGCTGGAGCCACTTTGTTGAAGTTTACAAACATTTGATCCTTCTCTGGTTGGTAAGTGGGCTTTCCAGGAACAATTATTTGGTAGTGTGGTAGAGAGGCTATTGTGCATCTCAGGATCCTTTCTAGTGCATAGAAATAGCCTGTCTCTTCTACCCTCTCCTCATCAAACACACATGATCTCTGAGATGTCCCTGTTATCAAGAAAAATGTTTATGCTAAATAAGAAAATAAGTCTCCCTCAGAATAAGTGACAGTGACATTCACAATCATTCAAAATGTCTTAATATGTGGCTGTTTGCATTTGGTGCCTGATTTTGGTTTAAATAATACACCTTTGGGTATGTCTATAGCCAAGACAAATAACTTGCATGTTTCATTGTTTTTCCTGCCTGGTGAAATAAATAAATGTGATTGGAAACTGAGGTACTGGTATAGGAATATTAAATGACTTGCCGGTGTCATGTAAGGGAGACTTTGGGACAGTCAGGAGTAAAACCCAAAGAGGATAACTCCTGGACTGTGCTTTGGGCCACATTGCCTTCTAGGGCCTCTGGACAGATCACAGGATTGAGACATGGAAGGCCTGGGTTTTGATCCAGGATTGTAAATCCTTTGGGTGGAAACTTTTATTGTATTTATAAAGTGCATAGCACAATGGGATTCCAAACTCTCTTAATGCCTGTAGGTGCTACTGACAGACAAAGAATAATTGTATAGAAACACAGCTGTTGTTTTTTAAAGGTTTTCACTCTTGCTTTCTAACTTAGCAAAACATATCTGCGGCCCTGGTGTACTGAAAACATTCTTCTTTTGTTTTCATTACACAAAACAATCCTTGCCTTATGTTATATTGTAAATCGAACACATGCTCAAACTAATTTGAAGTTGCCCCTCAACTCACACCTCCCCTTCACTTGATTTGCAAGACCATAAGAGATTAGGGTTCGTGGGAGTTTCTGTATCAGCTGTTGGCTCCTGGCTTCATTTTTAATAACGGATTTAAGAAAAACCTGCAAATATACTGCACCAAATTAATTTTGGATATAACCCAGTGGCATTATACCAAGGTTGATTTTAGCCCACTGTTTTTCTAATGCTTAGTGCTCACTGATGTTGTTATACAACTTCTCTCCAAAAGCTCAATAATTTACAGCTAAACAGTCGGGCTGCTTGTGTAATGCTTGCTGACACTCAGAACTCTTGTCTTCTAATTGTAGCAGGGGAAAACATAACCCCTGTCAGAGTCATTGGAGGGTCAATAGAGAACAAAGGCAGTAATCAATCCGAGGCCTAATTAAAGGCAGTAGTGCCAGGAAATGATAGGGAATTCAACAGCCTGACATTCACTTCCCTAATTGGAATAGTACTCTTTACAACTGCTCCATTCACCCCTCCATATTGCCCCAGCTACGATAGCAATAGCCTGCTGTTTTTAGTGTTTCTCTTTGAGACACAGCTGTGTCTGCTGTTCTGGTCTCCGACTTCTTCCTTCAAGGAGGATACAAGAACTAATGGGTGGGTGGAGAGATCCATTAGTAGTGATATCCACACCTTCTCTACTCGCAGCATTTTTTATAGATTGCTTTTTCCATAAGGTCCACAAGACGTGATCCAATATTTTTATTTTTAAAAAGTGCATATCTCTAAGCCATTACGATCATATTTTAATATTCTTTTTCTTTTTTGCCTCAACTACATTTGTCTCATATTCTTACTTGTTGCATAAACTCTAAATAACAGATTCAGGTTAGAAACCAAATCTTTTAAGGTCTGTAAAGCACTTGGTCTACTTTTGGGAGGAACCAGTCATACCAAAATTAAATAAGGGTAACTGCATTTTAATAGCTAATTCAGTAATAAAATACAAAAAGATATGACTAAGCAGTACAGATAAGGTATATTAAGCAAATGATTAAACTGTATAAAATGAACATTTATCTAAATGCATAACAATCATTGATATTTGAAAGCAAAATAATCATATCTAAGTTCTAAAGTTATAAAAAGCCTCTAACAGGTGGCCAGCGTGCTAGGAATAGGACTTTCTTACCTAGGTTTCAAAAACTAAGTTGCTAAATAGTGCCAACCAAGTGCGCTTGCAAGTGGGCAATTTAGTAGTTAAGACTGAAGAGCAAAAGATTTCAAGGTAAACCCAGTTTATATACTCTGTTTCTTGGCTAAAATATCAAAAAACTTACTAAATAAGGTAAAAAAAATATAAAGGCATTCCTTACAGAGGTTACTCTAGTTAATATTCATATACCTATTTTTGTTTCATCTAAACTGTCTCTTGCTTAAGATTGGCCTTGGCTAATGTCAGAGCAGTAAACATACTCTTACGTGACCTTGTGATGTTTAGCTGTGTTTTTATAGCAATTTGTCTTTCTTGAATTTTCTAAAATGCTTCCCATGCTCTGGTCTCTGTCTCTTCTCTTAGCCACATTATGGTCAAGCAAATACAAATAACTTTATGTTATCCTATCATTAAACATCTTACAACCTACTATGGTCTATAATTGGGCATTTCACTGTTGGTTTTAACAAGAACAGGTTTGGGTCCAAAAGAACAGAGAAATCATGACAGACATATGTTAAATGACTGTTGGTTAACAAGACATTAAGGACTGATTGGAAAAAAAAGTTCTGAAACACAAGTTGTGCACAGGTATCTGACATAACACCTCACTTCCAGGTTCTTCATGTTTCGTTACATAAAAGGCATATTTTGTAGACCCTGATCTCATGGAAAGAATCAGCTTGCTCGCCTTAGTCCAGATGTCAACACCCCTCCACTCTCAAGCAGTTTAAACTTTGCCAGCAAACTCTTGCGCCTCTTCCATGTCTTGTTTCATTTATTTCTTGTTCCTCCTTGAGCTATACCTGAGGATTTCAGTTTTTTGCAAACAGTGACTCATTGAAGTAGCTCAAAGATGAGGAGATACATTGAAATATATAGGATACTCATGTGCATATGACTTATTCATTTTAGTACAAGGTTGAAAGGTTGGGTCTCAGGAGACCAAAACTGGACTGTTACTTTTTGTCTTATCTGTGATATAAAAGGGCGAAGCACTGCTGCCAGGCCTGCTGTCTGTTAGAACGTGAAAAGAATGAATTCTGTTCATAATACTGGAAATGAATGAAAAGTTACAAGTACCTAACCATAGTCACATCCAATGGAGACACTAGAGTTTCTTATTAAATATCCATTGTTGGAATTTTTTCCAGCTTTCAGAAAATGTTAGAAACTGTCACTTCTGTTCAGATGTAAGTTGACATAGAAGAAAGGGGTCTTTCTATAACTTTATTTCTGAGAAAAATTTCAAAACTTAATTTTGCTGCTACTAAATTTAAAATAACTTAATTGCAAAATTTATAAAACAAAAGCTATAAGAAAAGTGACTTAAGATACAGAGAAATGACTTGAAGCTCTGGGAATGAAACACTTTTTAATAAGTAGTTCAAAAACTCATTACGTAGGTGGGGAAACAGAGGTACAAAGAAAATGAATTGCCCCAGTTTGAACATGGATCTAGAAATGGAAGTCGAATTTGGACATCAGGTTTGATCACCTTGTCCTGTGCACTAGACAATTAATGTGACAGCTACAAATGCAAAGGCACAAAAGGAAGCATCTAGTATGAATTAGTAAAACAATAACAGTTATTTAACAATTATTAAAACAATGACGTTTAAGATTTAAATGTAATGGTAATCCTCTGCTTTTATCCGCAAAGGCAGTTTTGAGTGGCCTTGTTCTCCAGAACCTATTAATGAAGGCTAGAGTTAATCAAAGGTTGAACACTGAAACCACTTTTTGGATAACCAATAAATATTCATCACTAATAAGAGCATGTTTTGTGTATAGCCATAGCCATGCTTGAAACACTGTTTCTTTGTATGTGTTTAAAAAGCTAGGAAATATCTCCCCTGGGTTTTATAAGAGGTATGTAAAATTCTCCATGGACCTGTATGTCTCTCACCTCCTCTGGCCTCCTGCAAATTATATACCTCACAGAAAAGCATTCTTTTTTATAATGAACTAGTCTGCAGCATAGTCCAAACCTGTTTAGAATCCCGTAAACACTTTTTTGCCACTCCTTGCATCCTTCAGCAACAAAGATCAGAGGTATGTAGAAGGACTGATTCACATAGTAATGTGATAAGCACTAGTAATGAGACCACATGTTCCTGCCACTTTTATCTGTTGAGCTTGTTATCTTGACATAATGATATGAGATTTCTGTTAATTGTGAAAAATGGCAAACTCATAAATAGCTCTGCCCAATTGGCCAGCCATTAGAAGGAGGCAGTGCAGATTCTGGTGACATTAGGCCAAATTCTAGACCACTTAAATGGCTGTGGACACCTAAGTGTGATTTTATTACCAGGGATCTTGGTTTTCTGTGTTTCAAAATGGCAAATTCTCTGATTAAAAAAATTGTGAATTCTGATTTTAAAAAAACCAAAACCCAAATCCACATTTTTCTGCGATTCAAAATGAAATGTCAGTATATATGCATGTGTATGTGCGCACACACACGCTGGTGTTTCACATATATCAGTTGAACACAATGTTTTGTTAATATATTTACAATTTTAAAGCAGTTTGGAAGCCTGCCAGTGCCTCAATCAGTATAATAAAATAAATTCTAAATACCTATAAATTTTGGAATTTGATTTTGGGTTTAAGACTCATGTCACTATGGAGAGGCACCTCCTGCCTGCCCAGCACCAGTGGGGGGCAGAACTCCTTGCTGCCACACCTGCTGCTTCTGTGTGGACAGGGGGTGCCTCACCATGGCCATGTGGGGCTGCTGATAGTAGCACTGAGCTTCCCTGCTCTTCTCTGCCCTGCCAGGCCGGGTCCCACCCGCTGGGCAGCAGAGGCACTGGGAAGGAGGGTAGCAGGGCTGGAAGCCCCAACCCTACAATGAGCAGCCCACATTCACCCCTGTCCTGTGCACAAATCTGGGGGGCATACGCCCCCCCAGGAGTTTGCACAGTGGCAGGGAGCCAGCTCCCTAGACGAGCTGCCTGCGGCTTTTGTCCTGCTCCCTCCTGGGCTCTCCGGCCTGGCCCTGGGCCCAAAGCCCCAGGCCCCATGCACTGCCCCAGCTGGGCAGGGTCCCCAGGCCCATCCCCAGCCCTGCCCAACTTCTTACCTCCCTCACTGTGGGGTCCTCAATCCCTGTCCTCCAGACTTACCTGCAGGAACTTGTGGGAGCTATTCTCATGGCTGCCACATGCACATGTGCGGACACACACACGTGCGTGGTGATCCCTGCCTGATCACCCTTCTCCTGCTCCCCCCCGAGCCCTTTGCAGGCTGGAATTCTGCCAGCCTGCAAGGAGAAACCTGCCATTTCCCATGTTTTTCTCCTTTCAATGGAAAACTTGGATCCTTGCTGATTATACACTCGCTACTGGAATCCCTAAAAAACCATAAATGTATCTGTTTTTGGAGTAGATTGTTATCTTAGCTGTAAGACTACATCACAAAAAGCTGAGGTGTGAGAAGACCTACCCACCTTTTCATAAGACTTTTTCAGGGACTTAAGCAGGGTAGAATAGAATCACACTTAGGTCCACTCGGGTGCCTAATAGATGGAATAGGATCTGGTCCATAGTGGATCATAATGTGATATACTCTGTCCATTGGCAGACCTCCTACTGATGTTAATGCATGAAGGCAATTTGTCTCTACATGCCAAAAAGCCTCTGCAAACAAAAATTCTTCCACAGTGTCACAATAGAGAGCTGTTCCTTATCTACTGTAATGGAGGGTTTATTGACTTCTTTTGATTTATTATAATAGCTGTGCGCTAAGATCTAATAGCACATTTGTACAACCCCATAAGGGATTTATCTGGGGTTTATTTAGCCAGGTACCGGCTTTCTTTGAGCATTAAGATCAGTTAAACTGGGTGTAGCTACACATTCATTAATGCGCAGTAAATATGGCACATTAAGTTTAGAATCTGTAATAACAGGTACAGACTTAATGTGCCATAATTAGTGCTACTATACATTAACACTGAACGCTTTTTGTTTGGCATTGAATGAGCATTGGACTAAAGCTGCTGTGCATGAACACACTAGCACAGTTTTTGCCAGCCGTGCTAATGTACAGTAGAATTAGCCCAATGTGCATTGTGTAGACTTGCCCACTCCTTCCAGGTGGCAGACTATAGAGTCACAGAAAAGTAGGGCTACATAGGCCTCTGCAGGTTATCTTGTCTAACCTCTTGCCTGAGGCAGTCATTCCTGTCCAAGCCATCCCATACAAATTCTTGCCTAACCTCTTATTAAAACTACATAGTTAATCATGTCACATATCAAAAAGGCCTAGCACCCTAACCTGCCACAGGTAAAGCAGGGGCACAATGGCTATCAGTGTCTTGCTACTGAAAGGGTTGTTAACATCTGCTTGTGAGATCCAAGGAAGAGGGCCATGCCCCTTGCTACAGAGGAAGGTAAAAACCCCCATGCACTGTACCAATCTGGTCGGGGGTAAAATTCATTCCTGGTAGCAAATGTGATAATCTGTCTGACCCTAAGCAGAGAGGCAAGACCCTTTAGTCAGGACCCCCTGGGTTTTGGCACGCCCCAGTCAAAATCCCCCATCTTGGCTGCAGCCAACACCCTGTGCTCCTGAAGAAGGTGATTCTTCCCTCCTTCCTCCTCCTGACACATGTAACAAAAGGACAGGGGGTGGGGAGGTGGGGGTGGAAATTCCTTCCTGGCCTCATGTGGTAATCAGTCAACAAAGCCCAAAAGCATTGGAAATACCCGTAACTATTCCTAGTTTATTCTGAACCAATGCTGATCCCACTTCTTGAACACCAGTGATGGAGATTCCACAGCTTCCCTAGGCAGCCTGTTCTGCTACCTCATGATTCTAAGAGTAAAGAAGTTTTATTGATATCCAGTCTAACTGTATTTTGTTGCAACTTCAAACCATTGATCTGTGTCCTGCTCTCCGTGGCAAGAGAAAAAAGGTGTTTCCCCTCTTCTTTATAAATAAAAAGATATTTATAAAGCCCTTCAGATATTTGAAGAATGCTATTATGTCGTTTTTTAAGTGATTTTTCTGCAAGCTGAACATGCCCATTTCCTTCAACCTCTGTTTGTATACCTTGCCTTCAAAACCCTTTCATCATTTTTTTTGCCTGCCTCTGGATCCTCTAATTTCTCCATGCCCTTTTTAAAATGTGGAGCCCAACACAGCACACAGTATTCTAGATAGGGCCTAACCAATCCTGAGTAGAAGTACTACCAGGGCTGTACCTGGAAGGGTGAGCACGGGGCCTGCCCTGGGCCTTGTGCTTTGGGGAGCCCTGCGGACAGTGCCGTACAGGCCCCTCTGTGTCCAGCTCTGCCGCAGCAGCTACATGCCATCAACTCTGCTGTCTGGCCATTTGCCATCTCCCCCACCCTTCACCCTGCTCTGCTGTCCGGCTGCTCACCACCCCCAGCTCCCCACAGGCTGATATGCCCCAGGCCCTGCATACCCCTAGGGATGGCTCTGGATACAACCACCTTCTGCATCTTAGACCTAATGTTCCTATTGATGCATTCGTGTCATACTGTAGACTCTTACTGTGTCTGTGATCCACCAAGACTCCTAGATCCTTCTCTGTAGTACTGCTGTTCAGCCAGGTGTCACCCATTTTGTATCAGGGCAGTAACTGCTCTGGTATTTCTTATATCTGGCAAGGTAAAATTTCTCAGTTTCACTCTTTTTTTATTCATCAGACAGCAGTACAACTCACATATATGTGCTACATATTGTAAGGGGTAAGGATTTTTGTTTGTGATACCTTTGTTTGACCAACTGCATGGTTAAGATAAAGTTAGACAAGCTTTTAAGCGCAAGATATTTTTCAGTGTACATGGTATACATCTCTGTTTAATTTCCCATAAACTCTTACAGAGAAAACACTGACTTTATGGAAAGGATATGAACAGTTGAATAAAATGCCTTTGCAGATGTTTTTCAGGTAATTTTAATTATGGATAGAAAAGTTTCCACAAAACTTTGGATAGTGGATGGACAAGTTCAGTCTCCATGTTCTTCCATGCTAGGCTTCTCTGCAGAAATGGTCAACAGAGATTCTTTCAGACAGTTAGCACCCATTATTTTAACTTTTAACACAAAGTCCTCTGCTATTTGCACAGTATGACGATTTGTGTATGTAACAGAGTCTAGGGTTGAGTCTGCAACACAGTAAATAGAATGTAGCTAACTGTTGTTATGTCAGTGTTCACTAACGTAAGGAGGACTATCTAGCTTATTTTATTGTTGTCATAGCTGTCTTTCCAGGTTCCCTTTCATTTATTTTGTTACCATTTCTGTGGAAGGTTCTGGTTGTAATTAGCTTGCTGGGCTAGCGTCCACCTATTCTACCCCTGTCAGGTCTGGAATAACAAGCAAGAAAGATGAAAACTTTAATTATAGTAATTGTTGGTGCGGGCTATTACTGGGTTCGGATGCTTGGGGACTTAAGAATGAGACAGGTAATTAATTTTAAGGAGTTTTATTGGTTAAAATACTTACAAACGCTCGGCCAGCAAGGTGCCGGCCGAGCGGAGAAGCAGGAGCTTAAGCGGGACGGGGCGGATGCTCTAGCGGCGGGTTGGGGCCGCGCTATCCCACAGGGCTGCTGTCCTGTAGAGTTGCCGGTCGAGATGCGACTCAGGCAGGCAGCGGGTGATGGTTGTTTAGGCAGGCTGTTGTTAGCAGGTTCACGAATTGCAGGCTTGCGGTTTGTGGGGACACGCGGGGTGATCAAGCCCACGTCCGACCAGCGGCAAGGTCCCGGAGTTACTCCCCACCTTCGGGGCGGGAGCTTTCTTTTATATTAGGGATTAATGTGAGGAGTTCTTTTGTGCTCACGAGAAAAGCTTTTGCGGGCTTTTTCCCTGGTCGGGGGTTGATTGGTGATTACAGGTTTTGGCTTCCGCAGTGAAGCTTTGCCGTTTATGTTCTATTTTTAGTAAGGCCATGTTGTATCGGTCTTGTACTTACCTGCTATAGTGGCACACCACTTTACAGTGCTCACTAATTTTGACAATTATATAGTGTAATTATAGTATATAGTATATAAGGAGTATAAAACAGAACAATGCCTGTGTTTCATTAAGGACACTCTTAAACCTTCACACTTCGGGATTAAACAATGTATGGGCCTCGTGATAAACCTTGACATTGAAGTGAAGGCCAGTTTAATGGCATCCCTTGTACCTATTTTCTTCTGAAGCATTCTACTTTCTGGACCAAGACTACAATATGAAAGCAATACCTTTCTCTTGATGTATATTGTAATTCTTACCCATGGTGACCAGAACACTCTGTAGGCATTGTGTTTCAGGTTAATCTGACCCGGGATTTACAACATGTTATTATTCATTTGTGGTGTAATTTAAAGTCATTGTTTGGCAACAATTCCAAATCCTCTTACAGCTGAGTTGCCTCAGCATTCCCTTCTCATAAGTCTCAGAACACCTCTGGTATCTGAGATATAACCTGGAAATGATGATTTTGCAGCGGCAACTGTAATACTTTTCTAGAATGACCTGAATGGGCTATGATGGCTTTGCTCGTAAAAATGAAGGATCAGTATGGCGAAAAGAGGATAGCTTATTGAATTTGTTAATTGACTGGAGTTTGGTGTGCAGTGCAAAGGTTATTTGTTTACTTTCTAGTTCTAGGAGCTTTGTGTGCGAATTGTAACTTCGACCATTTCCCAAATAAATATTTTATAATGCTTGGGTTTTGTATTTTGTGTATTTTATACTAACTCTGTAGGCTAAGTGAGATCAAGACCCTACTGGGGTAGGTGTTAAACACCCACAGGCATAGGAAGAGACCAGTTTCTGCTCTAAAGAACCTATAATTTGACAAAAACTTCTGACTGTCCCTCTGGATACTTGCAAACATTCCATGCAAAGTATTCAGTATCAACATCATACTTCTAATTTTGTTTACCCAGATATTTAAGAATTATGACATTTCTTAGTGCTCGATAAGCTAGAGTCCCAGGAAGGGCAAGGTACTCAAGTTGTGATGTCATCTCAGACTAAATGAAGTTCAGGTCAGTTCTCCTTCTAAACAGCTGTTTTCATGACCACTGAGAAACTTTACCCCGCAAGGGTTATTCATCATCTGGATAATTATAACAGTATAACTTTTAGACCATTTCTACTCAAAGGCAAAGAAAGATAACTATGTTAAATGACTCATAATTCTAGGTCTTAGATCTTTTACTGTGGTGCACTTTCAGTACTCTCCTTTATGATTGGGGGTGGGGGAAAGCCATTGCTTTGGGAAAGGAAAGCATCTAAACACTTAATTTGTTAGCCAGCTTTTATGATAGCTAAAAATGGTAATACACTAAAACTTTTACAGTTCTAAGTGACTTTATTCTGTGAGTTGTTTTCTTCCTTGTTTTTCTATCAGAATTAGTAACAAAAAAACCAAAAAGAAACCAATAGTGGACTATGTATTGTATATTTTATTCATAACAGTAGGGTACAATCCTACAAACTCTTATTCAGGCTACCAGTTTGACTTAAATGAAGAGTCTGCTAATAACAGTAGAGAGTCCTTGATGAACAACTGTTTGGGCCAGTAGTGTAGCAAGCAGAGTTTGTGCCCTGGGCAAATTCTGTAGGAGAGCCAGGAGGAGGAGGGTCTAGATTCTGAGAGTGGAGGAGGGGTACAGGAATATTACCCAAAACAGTTTCTGTCTGCTGCTACTGCCATGTGCTCTGGTTGCCCCAGCTCTTGGTCTTAAAGCAGCAGCAGCATGCTGTTTGTGCAGTGGCTACAGCTACAAAAGCAGTGTTGTGGGGATGCTCTTGCTGCTGGGATACAGACTGTGCAGACGGGAGAATTGTAGCACCCCTCCTAAACTGACACCCAGGGCTAGTGTCTCTCTTGCCCACCTATAGTTATATTACTGGTTTGGGCCCTTTTCCTACTGGAAGAAAAAAAAAAGAAAGGATTCCTGATTTGTGCATCACAAGTGTTTGTAGTCAGAAAGTCAGCTTGGGTCTGCTTTCCCATGTAGTCACTTTCATTAAAGCTCAGTACAGACGGTCCAAAAGCCAGAGGCTAAATCAATTCAGTCTTTGCAGGTTAGTCTGACCTGCTAACCAAAATTCTCTGATAAAAAAATTTCCAAAACTCTTGATTAAAAAAACCCTGAAATCCACATTTTTCTGCAATTAAAATGAAATGCCACTACATATGTAGGTATTAGTTGAACACAATATTTTATTGATATATTTACAATTTTAAAGCAATTTGGAAGTGTACCAGTGCTTCAATGATTTAAAATAAAATACATTCTAAATACCTATATATTCTGGCATTTGATTTTGTTTTTTTTATTATGGAGAATCAGTGCTTCTCTTGCCCCCTTTGCTCACCAGGATGTGGGTTCAGCTGTGTCTATCCCCCCTGCTGCTTTGTGGTGCTGAGCAGCCCTGATATGACAGTTTCCCTCACTCCCAACCCACAGCCATGCCAGCCCTGCTGGTGCACTCCTGACCCCTCACCCCCAGACCTCATCCCCCCAGTGTATGGGGCAGCGGTTATGTATGGGGATGGGGATTGTCCAACCATAGGCAATGCCATAGGTGATACATCGGGGGCACAGGATGACATGCCCCCCCGCTGCCAGATTTCTGCACCTGCAGTGGGGCATGGGGCTGCAGCCTGACTGAACCAGCATTGAGCAGGCTGCCTCTACGGCCTAGGGGACAAGACCCAATATGGGAGGGAAGAACGGGGCAGCAAGACTCATTGCTGCCATCACCATGAGCAACATGCTACCCATGCTGCCATAGCTACCATGGCTGTGAAGGTGAGGTACCCTCTGTCTGCTGCCACAGTGGGGGCAGCTTCTGCCCTCACACTGCACTGGTGGGCAGGGAGCACCTCACCATGGCAGTGTGGCTGGTGCAGGGCTTGCGGTGGTGGTAGTAGGAGCAATGAGTCTTACCGCGCTATTCTACCTTCTCACACTGGGTTGCCCCTGCTGAGCTGTGGAGACAGCTTCTGCCCAGGCTGCAGCCCTGTGCCTCACTGTGAATGCAGAAACCTGGAGAGGGGCATATCCTCCCCATGCTCTCACAATGTGTCACTCTGGTGCCTTACCCCTCCTTGGGAATGTACACAGAGGTGGGGAGCTGCTCCTTCTCCCCTGATGAGCCACCTGTGTCTCTGTCCTGCTCCACGGCCAGGCTTTGCAGCTGCACATTCCTGCCTTGGCCACAGGCCCTAGGCACTGTGCACCACCCTGGCTTGGCAGCAACCCCATCCCTAGTTGCCAACCATGCCCCACTCTCTCCTTCACTATGTTGGCTTGGTGTGAGATGACAGCTCAATTTCCCCATAAATTGTGTTCCCCAACATATTGCCTATGTCCCCCTCTCCCCAACTTACCTGCAGGCAGCTGTGGGAGATCTTCTCCACTATGCTGCTTAGGGCTGTATTGCCAGCCTTATGCATGTGTGCACACACACACGTTGTACCCACTGCCTATGATTGCCCTTTTCCCGCTCCCCTTAGTCACAAGCAGCCAAAGCAGCCAGGCTGGCAGAGTTCCAACCTGCAAGGGGAAATCCATATTTTCCTAAATTTTTCTTCTTTCAAGGGGAAATATCCACATTTTTCTCCTTTAAAGGAGAACATCCACATTTTTCTGTGGCAAACAGAAAAACCAGATCCCTGGTAACCAGTGACATTTTGGAACAATTAAATTATTATGCGTCCCAACACCACAGCCACTTCCAGAGGCATGGTACAAGAGGAGGGGCTATACTGCTGGTGCAGACTGATGGTGTTTAGGAGGGGAGAGTGCCTGGTTCTGGACTCGGAAATATATAATGTTGCTCTTTCACCTATGTTTGTAATTTAAACCCAGCTGTATATCTGTGATGTTCAAACCTTGTTCTCTGGATACTGGTTCATTTAGAAAGAACTACTGATCTCAGTCCATTCATACTAAGCAGTATTCAGCTCCCCAAAACCATCACCATAATGACACCCTTGTTGGCATTCATTCCTCAGTTCAGTGTCTGAAAGACTTGTTGATTTAGTCTAGACTCGAATGGCCTGCATTCTTACCTGTTC
The DNA here is from genome assembly GCA_030014935.1 of Caiman crocodilus. Classification (NCBI taxonomy): domain Eukaryota; kingdom Metazoa; phylum Chordata; order Crocodylia; family Alligatoridae; genus Caiman; species Caiman crocodilus. Next base: position 41,380,267 of record JAGPOW010003648.1, read on the forward strand.
ACAGAGGTGGTCCTTGTATGTCAAAACTGAGGTATATTGGTGGGATCTTGTGAGAAAGTATGTAGTCATAGTGCTTCCACTGTACCTGCCATGAATAAAGGGAAGACTTAAATAGCAAGATTGTCAACCTTTCCAAATCACTAAAATGTTAGGAAAACCCTTTTTGTACATCTTGGCCATGATTTTTTTAAAAGCTACTGAAACAAAGAGGAAATTTTGTCTTTTTCATTCAATTCTGCTGCAAAGGCCTAAATGGAAATAGAAGATGGAAGGGAATGAAAGCAAGTCATTATATGTTGTTTTCTTTCTGTAGCACGTTTTATTTGGGGCTGATTGTTTACAGATTGCCTTTGCAGAGACCTGTTTCATACAGTAGGTAGCCTGTGCAGCTCCTTTTTAAACCAGTCCTTGTAGGAAGGGGGAATAAATGAGTGTTTTTTCCTTAATTCCTCTAAATGTCTAATGTACTAATTCTTTTATACCTCTGGTTAGAGAAAGGTCCCTTTTATTAACTTTATTTGTTCCTCAAAGAAACAGAAAGACTTGAGCAGCTCTCTTTATATTTCTAAGCCTTATAACTGAGTGGCAATTAACATGCTTGTTATGGCTGTCATCTAGTATTTCTAGCCTTCTTCCATTGTGATTGAGATCTTGATTTTTTTTTTATCTTCAATGTATTGATTTTACTGTGAGATCACTGATAACATGGTTTTCGCTTAGGTCTTTAAACCTTCCTGCTTTCCTTGCTGAGAGAGAATTCTCTGAAGTTTGTGTTGCACAAGTCCAAGGATATTTGGGATTCTCCAGAGGGAGGTAGAAACCTGACCTCAACATGAGGATCTATTGGGAAAGTAAATAACTCTCTCATTAGATTCTGGCAGACAAGGTTCTTTGAGTCAATCTTTTATTGGACCAACTCAAATAGTTGGAAAAATTTTTCTTTGCAAGCTTTTGGGCACAAACACTTCGTCAGGCTGAGGAAATGTCTGCAGATGGTCCGTGCTCTTCCTAGATGGAAGAGTATTAGATTTTGGATGTTAGCCTTCTGAGAGAGGTGCGTGCACTGGGGACCAACTGGCTAAGCAGCAGCTCTGAAGAGGAGGACTTGAGGGATACAGTGGACAGTAAGCTGAATGCCAGCCAGCAGTGTGCCCTTGTTGCAACGAAGGCTAACAGCATACTGGGCTGCATTAGTAGAAGTCTTGCCAGCAGGTCAAGGGAAGTGATTATTCCCCAGTATTAGGCACTGATAAGGCCACATCTGGAGTAGTGTGTCCAGTTTTGGACCCCCAGTACAAAAATAATGTGGACAAATTGGAGAGAGTCCAGTGAAGGGAAGTGTGGTTAGAGAACTGAGAAACATGATTTCTGAGGAAAGGCTGGGGGAAATGGGCTCATTTAGTCTGGAGAAGAGAAGTGGGGAGGGAGGATTTAAGAGACACTTTCAACTGCCTGAAGGGTGGTTCCAAAGAGGATGGAGCTAGACTGTTCTCAGCATGGCAGATGACAGAACAAAGAACAATGGTTTCAAGTTGCAGCAAGGGAAGCTTAGGTTAGATATTAGGAAACCTTTGTCACTAGGAGAGTAGTAAAGCATTGGAACAGGCCATCTAGATAGGTTGTGGACTCTCCATCCTTGGAGGTTTTTAAGACCTGGGAAGACAAAGCCTTTGCTGGGATGATCTAGTTGGGGATAGTCCTGCTTTGAGCAGGGGATTGGACTAGATGACCTCTTGAGGTCCCTTCCAACCCTTACTTTCTATGATTCTGTGATTCTAATCCTAAACAAAATCACTGGTTTACAAGGGGGATAATGACAGGTAGTTTCACAAGCACCTCACTGATTTTGTAAATGTTTTACCCACAAATTATGTAATGAGCTAATAAAGCAACAAGGGTGAAAAGAGGCAGAGAGAGAATATCTCTTATTCATTCTGATGCTATGTTGTTCATATACCACAGAAAAGTGTATCTGTGTTTTGACAGCCTGCCACTCCATCGCTTCTTCGAGTGCAGAATTGCTGCAGGCAGTTTGCCTTTCTCTTCCTCTCAGAATTTCTCTTTTTTTATTCCCCCTCAATAATGCAGGTACTACATTAATGATATTTAATTCTTTACAGGAACAGACTAGAGTTTAGGGTTATTTTTGCATGGTAAGAAAGCCCATAGGCACAATTCAGTATTTTCTGTTTGATGGCTGGTGTATGTTTGGGGGAAAGAAATATCATTAGAATTCTGCCATTCAGATAAATTTCTCAACTCTGGGCTAAGTTTACTTTTTTGGTGAAAATCTGTAGTCCCTCACTGTAAGCAACCCCCTCTTAGAGCTGGCGAAACTGAAATAGGATTTGGCCTATTGACTTTGCTTTTTTTGGTTCATTCTTGTTTTCATGAAGAAAGAGAGCCTCAGGGGTAGGAACATAGGATGAGGATCTCTTCACTGACCTCTCTCAATAACTCCATGGTGAGGAGAGAGCGCCAAGGGATATTGCTTGTGGAATGTGTGTCATGGTTTCACCACAGAACCTGGAGGATTTTAAAATGAATAGGGTTATCCATGCAAAGGCAGTCTGCTCCATACTGGTTCTGGCAACATGGTTCCAGGTCTGCCATCATTCTCCTTTGGGATCTTCCTCTTACATGGTGGGTTTCCAAACAGGAAACCAGATATGCTGCTTTCAGCAATCTGTAGAAAGCTGATGGGGCACTTCAGATCTCACGTGCCTTCTAAACTTTTCCCCCACGAGGTTGATCCTGGATAGTTGTTTTCCCACATTCAGTCTTCTTCCAAAACCATCATCTTGCTGCTTTTGTCATTTATGTGGAACAGTTGGTCTAGTGGTTTGGGTTCTTGCCTGAAAGACCTGATATCTAGTTCTCTTCTACCACATGCTCCTGGTGTAATTTAGGGCAAACCATTCTGTGAAGTGGGAATGGCAGTGTTTCTGTATGTCAGTGCCATACAATGACATACAGAAGATAATTACAAAATTAATTACAAAAGATAAAATATCTCCTGAAGATAAATACACCAAAGATTGAAGATAGTGCCGTCCTCAGCTATCACAGTAATGGTATCTATTTATCTTAGTTTGATGTTCTCAATCTGATTTTTTATTTTTACTTTGACAATTCCATTAACTTTTGTGGAATTGCTCTAAATGCAAAAGGAGAATCTTGCCCTATGTTTAATTGTGGGGATTTTTTTTTTGTTCTGTTTTTTTTTATAAGAGCAGATAAGAATCCTAGAGAAGAGAAAAGTAGTTGTGTTTTTCTGCAGATTACAGTATAAGCTATTCACAAAAACGTTGCAATTTTTTACATTTTTGGTTGACCTATAAGTAAATGCAGCTAAACAGTTGACTTTTTCTATTAAAGATTTGTGTTTCAGTTGATTCTGCAGAACAAATTTCAATCCCATGTTGGTCTTAAAAAGTCACATTTTTTGCTTTGGAATTAGCAAGTGACAATTAATAAAAAAACACCTCATTCTTTGTTTTAAGTCTCAGATGGTGGCTGTCATGGGAGGATCTTATGCCCATGCTAGAGCTTTCTAGGGTGGATGATAAAGATGGAGAAACTTCAGTTTTTCAGCCAGTATTGACATTCTGTGTTGGGAATTTATGTGCAAATGGAGGCATCTGGCATATAATTGTAAATAGCCTTTAGAGAATGTATTGGCAAAATACAAAATGCAAAATGTTTGTGATTTTTTTTCTTGAAAGTAAGGTATGCACTGCTGGTTGATTTAAGAGTGGTTTGAAGCTCCAGTTCTGGTCTGCAGAAATGGGTGAATTGTTCTTCTGAGTAGCAAAAGACAGCAGAACAATATAGGCTTAGCACTATTTTGCTATAATGCTCATTTTAAATTGATACCTGATTCCACTTAGCGCTCAGTGAGTTTTGTTGAGCTTATGGTCACCATCTTGGGTCATTAAAAACACTTGTGGTTGCCATCTTGGGTTGTCAAATTCTTTCAGGTTCACTAAATGCTTGGTTTTTCAGGAACCAGTTACAAGCGCTAAGCGGGGGTTGCCTGTAGATACAAGGTTGTTGGGTCTAGCTGTATACATGATGCTGCTTTGACTGATTCCAGAAGGATTTTATAGTATAGAACACCAAACCTCCAAGAGGGCTTGCAAATGATAGGACTAAATATAGGATAATATACCTTTATGCTGCAGGGACCGAGGTAATGTTATTTTGGATCTTGTTGCAGTAGGTCAGGTGATAGAAGAACCGTCTTGCCCATCCAAGTGCATTATACAGATGGAGAGATTAGTTGTTTTCTTTACCACATAATTTTTGCCAAAATTAATTAATGCTGAAACTGCTCAATACTGTTGCACTGAACACCATGGAAAAACTTTTAATAAATAAATCTTTGATACTCATTTGCATCTTTCTATTTTGCACTCTTCATTCAGAGTGCAAAAAAAAGAGAAGTAAAATTGAGGTGAAGGGGTACATTTGATAGCGAACACCTGCTAAAGGAAGCCTAAACTTTTATTCCAAAGAGAGAAGAAGGATTGGAAAACACTATCAGTCCATCAAAATGAATCAACAAAAACACAAATTACTGCAATATAGTTTTATAAAGGCTTGCTCTTGATTTCTGAGCAATATTTATTGGTTTTCTTTCACAGCAAGTTCCTTCCCACAACCAACATTTTCTTTTAAATTAGTATGTGGTATTTCCTTTTGTCAGTGTGATACAGTTCCAAGTCTCCTCTGCAGACAGTATGATTTTCTTGGCAATCTGTGATATAATTATATATTGAAGCACGCGATGAGGGACTATTTTTGGCCAGTGATAAAATGACAATGATTGCACATAATTGTTGAAAACAATTTTGAATTTTATTAATGAGATGCTCCAAACAACCTCTTGTAGGCTATTGTCTCAGTTAACAGCCAATTCGTAGGAGTTAAGTGTTCCATAATTTACATTTATTTTCCTCCTATTTATACTAAAATGGCACTTGTTGTCCATAATTGTCCATACTTCAGATGTAAGTTGTTGTTTTTTTGGTGGTGTTTCTCTGTAAGAAGAGTTTAAAAATAAACATACAGGATTTAGAGTTGTATTGATTAGCTTTATCCAGAGCTGCTTTAATTAGACAGTCGTTTGCCTTTGTTTTAGAGAACCAAGCAACAGGCGTCAAGAGCACTTTTGATGATATTTTAAAAGTACTGATGGTGATTACAGAAGTGTGATTTTAAATATTGTGAATTCCTTTTTCTCGGGAAAGATTTTTTTCTGGCCCTGATCCTACAATGTTTTGCTGTGTCAAAGGGACTGCTTGCAGTAAGATTAAACAAATAAGTAAATCTTTATGAAGGCCTAGATCTTGGTTACCTCTGGCAATTTATTTCGCTGTTGTCAGGTAAGTAACCAGTAGGTGGGGCTCAGCTCCACCCACTGGAAACAGGAAGTAAAAACTGGTTGCCAGCAACTACTTCAAACATATTTGATTCTTCATTGTTTGTGGATCTGCAAGTATGAACAAGTACAATATAGAAAAGAATAGTCATAAACATTTTAAATGTAGAAAGAAGGTAAGGAACACAGTCTGCTTGCTTATTCATAGCATGAGAAATAGAGTCAATGAAGGAAACATTTTACTTGCTCAAGATGGGTGGGATAGCAGAATATTGCAAAGCTTTGTGACTGTGTAATACAAATGTTTTTTGTTTGGGTCTTTTAAAGAAATGTAAATCTATCAGTTTGAGTCCAAATGCATATATCTTCTTTGCTGATCCATGGCTATATGGGATTACATTGGAAGACTGTGAACTCTTCTCTCAGTTTTTGTATAATACAATGTATTTGTCCTGGTGTTTATTGTTAGAATCTTCAGATGTCATAAGGTGTTCTTATGCACTTAAGATCTTGTAAACCTACAGCTGAGAGATATAGTAGTGGGTGTTCCCATTATTTTTCTTGGTCTTTCTGGGTTTCTAATAGCAATCCCCACCCCCTTTTCACAGGGCTAAAAAGAAAGAGAATCATCTCTTTAAGAGACCCAAATGTTTTCTTTAAATCTGTAATCTTAATTTTCTTCTCTCCTGTAATTTTTTCACCTCCTCCTGAAAACTAGGAGGTCTATGGCCCATCTTTTTTAATGAACTTAAATATAGTAAAGATGTTTAAAGGACATGGTTCCACATGAATTCCTTTCTCTTATCCTCCTTGCTGTGAAGGGTAAGATTTACTGTGCCCAGTGGGTTGAAATACAGATTGCCTTGGTGCAGATCAGCACAGGAAATGCTGGTGATTTGCCGTGGAAGGACTGAAATGTCAGCTCAGCTGGATGCACGTCTGTTAATCCTGGCCTCCATCCCAGGTTTTACACGCATGCTGGAATGATAGTGAATCAAATCTGAGAAACAGGAGGTCCTTGGACATGGGTGTATTTAAAGTCTTGGACTTCTTTGTGTATTATTTTATAGCAAGCTTGTTTCAGGTTGTATGTGGTCATGATGGCAACCAGGAGCATTAATGCTATAAGTACAATTCCATACTGACTGTCTGCTATAGAAGAGAATTTTGTAACTAGCCCACAACTAAACTGAAGCTCTTTATAAAATATCAAAGTAGGGAGTGAGATGCAGCATTCTGGAGAACATATGGAAGGGAAATACACAAAAACCCTAAAGTTTTCACTCTCAGGTCTTCTATAATATCTCAGAGTTTTCAACACTGAGGAAATTTGAAGCAAGCTTCCCATTTTTTTTTCAGTTTGAAACCTAGTGAAAAGTTGGAAACAGTGAGAATTTGTTCATACAGCTCTTGTTTTTATTGAATACAACAGAACCTAGGTACTTTACAGCCTTAGGTTCCTTACCCATCCTGTGAATAGGAGGGTTTGCAAAGTATCTGGGACTAAAAACATGTCTTTAGTGTTGCAACATAGCTGATTGCACGTCAGGGATGCGTATAGATGCCCCTGATTGTCGCACTCTGACTTGGGATGTGTTTGCAAGTGGGTAAAAACCCCTGCTCAAAGATGTCCCCCCCTGTGTTGAGGAAGGGGAGAAATCCTGCAAGTTTTACCTTCTGTTGTGCCACAAATGCTCAAGTTGTGTCCATGAGGAAATCCCTTACAGGCGCAACTTGAGCATTTGTGGCACAACAAAAGGTAATTTTAAACAAAAGGGATTTCCTCATGTGCTCCTGCAAAGCATGAAGAGAAGGGCTTTGTTTGAATCCTCCCTGTATACTTACAGATGTGTGCAAGGAACTCACTTGCAAATTTCCCAGCTCCATCTGCAAGCATGGAAGTGGGACTCCCACTCTTTCCTCTGCCCTTGCAGACAGGGTGGGGAAATCCCTCTGCAAGGGATTTCCGTGTGTACAGATCTGCAGTTTGGGGGGAACCTGCTTGCAGTTATGCCTGTGGAGAAATCCTCTGAAGGAAGTTCTCCAGCTCCTCAATATTTGGGCGGGTGGGGTGCAGTGAGGGGAATGTGTCAACCGTGGACCTCTATAGATGCTCCTGGAGTGTGATCAGCTGTGACGTGACATGTCTGGGCATAGCTGATCACACAGCACTGAAGGCATCTGTTTCTAGCCTATGTGCTTGGGGAGATATTACTTCCAGCTTTCTGTAGGTGGACTTAATTTGTATATAATGATGATTAGTGGAGATCAAATTTAGGAAAAACAGTAGAAGAAATTATAAGTAAGCGGTTTATTATCTTACAAAATCCTAATGATAAGAGATTCCTCAAGCACGGATTAGATTTTTGTGTAATAATTAGAAGGAGGTTCTAAAGGCTAGGAAACAAACTCCCCAGAGTGCAGACAGCTTGGGTCTTAATTTGACCCATTGGCCAAAGGCTTATGTTAAACTAACCTGCAAAGATTGAATCCATTCAGGTTCTGGCTTTTTGAATGTCTATCCCTAGCCATTGTAGAGCAAACTGTAAAATTTGGATCCATATTAAAGAATCCTCAAAGTCCTCAAAGCATTCCAATCTGGGATATTACCTTGTCTGCTGATAATGGTCACTGAAGTTGTATGTCCTTTTTTACAATTTTGTATGTGCATATGTGTGTGTGTGTGCATGTGTATATGTTAAAAACAGAATAGGGAGCATGTTCTTCTCTAACTGGACCAAGGACTTGATCAGATATAAGGATACTAAAATAGGGTGGTTGGAAAGTAAATGCTGTCTAGTCTGTAGAGGGAGATGCATTGGGTAAGCCTTGTTGGCTTTAAAATTCCTAAGGCAAGCAGCAGAGGTTAAAAAACTGAAATGTGCAGTGTCACACTGTATCATTTTTCCAATGAGGTATGAATAGGATGTGTCACTGTGTGGTTCTGGTAAATAGCCATGCAGACAGATGACTTTCTTGCTTATCTGATGAATTACAAGAATGCTTGCACAGATGCTACTCAGCACAATTAAATATGGAAGGTACATCTCTCTTCCCCTCTTTCACTCTCCATTTGCTGCTGAAAGCATTGCTTTTGTGCTGACTTGCTCAAGATATATAAGAATATGGAATTCAAAAGTGTTCTTTCACAAAATGAAAATGTTCCATGTAGCAGATGCACCTTTGAAGCTGATGATAAAAAGAATTTACCATATTTCTTTTGACTGTGAATGAATTAATTAATTTGCTAATTAATTATTTGCTTGTGATGTCTCCCAATGGTGAGTTTAACAGCTCTTGGCTTTTTTCCTCTCTTTTCAATGCAGGGCTTTAAGAACAAGTAGGTCTTTAATGAGCAAAAAGGTAATTATTGTAGGGTGCTGATTTTGGGGAAAAATACAAGTCTGACCAATGAAGCAGCAGCACAGAGGGCTTTCTACAATATTTATCCAACTTTGAATTCCTCTTTGGTTTCTTTAAGCATTTCTAGATGGCTGCAGTAATCAGCACCAAAGAATTTCTTCAACTTTCTTCAACTTTCCAGTTTATAACACTGGGACTACTTTAACTCTTGAGGTCAGTTTTGAAGAAACAGTGCATTTAAATAGGTCTGTAATCAAACACACCTATATGTAGTAATTATGGGGTGAAAAAGAATATGGTTTCCTTAAGGCAGCATGGAATCTCAAGTAGACCCCCAAGGCCTTTAGTGAGCATGGACCCACCTGTTCTAATGACTAGAAGATGAAATGATCTTGTGGTATGTTGGATGGAGTAGAAAAGGAGAAATATAGGATTTTGGGGGGGGCAGGGGAGGAGCTGTGCAAACAATTCTTTTACCTGTTTTTTTTTATTCCATTTTTCAGGCTGACTTATCTTCCTCTTTTCTGTATAAATCTCATTCCTTATGATGGAGCATTGTTTAAGCCTATAGGTGAGGAGGGAAACTCAATGAAATGATTATTTTTGCTGTGGTGCCAAAATATCAAATACAAGAGTTTTCTGTCAACACTGTTTTGCTTTAAGTTTTTCAATATTTTGTGAGAAAAGTGTTTTGTTAATAAGTTGCCATCTGTTGAGGGAGGATTTTTTAAAAAAAAACTTTTTACTAAGTGTGTAGAAAAGAACCAGCAAATTTCATGAACTCACAGAAGCTTACGTTTGGTATGTACATGATGGCATTGTTGAATAGTTGTGGAGATGGGAATAGTCCGTCCTAAATCTTTTTGATTCTGTGACCTTTACATGGAATCTAAATGAATCTTGTTCAGTCTGTTGTCTGAATATAGTCCAAAAGTAATAGTAATAATCACAATGAAAATCCTCAGATGTACAATAAGAAACAAAGAGCTTTAGTAGCAAGCAGGTGTCTCAGCTGGCTAGAGCCGACTTGAGGAGGATCGCTGATTTAATCAGTCGTCAGGCTGGCTGGTGGATGGAGAGGCCAGACACAGCGTATCGGTTGCAAAAATTAAGTTTTACTTTAAATTTACTTACGCTGCCGGTGGCCACGATGCAGGTGATAAGGTTGCTTATGTAGTTACAGGTAATGAGTTGCTTGCGTAGTTGCAGGTAACTGGCAACAAAACGAGCTGGTGAGTTTGTAAACAGAAACGAGCATGCAGGATGAAGGATACATTGGGAACAGATGATGACGGGGAGATGTTGGAGGATGGCTGGTCCGCCAGCTTTTCTCTGCCATGTGGCAAAGTTCTCCATACTCTACCACGTGCTCAGAGCTCTCTGACTTGGGCGGAAGCTGCACGGATCTTTATACGTTTAGAGTAGCCAATGACAGACTGCCAGGTGGGAATAGCTAATGAGGCAGACCGTACCAAATTTAAAAGTAACTGCAGTTGCTTAGGGCGGTTCAATTGTGACAGGGGCACTGAACTGATTTGGTTATGACAGCAGGAAATTGAAGGCAACTAAAGTAGATGTGTGTAAAATGAATTCATACTCTTCCAGGGAACGTCTACACAAGGTGCTATGTTGTTGTGGTGATGGCCGTAGCGTACAGTGATGTAGCATTGGGAGGCACAAGCTGTGATGCCAACACTACTGTGCTGCTCGGACTGCGCAGCAACCGTCATTTAGTACTTGCTAAAACAAATATTAAACGACTGTGCAGTAACAACTACACAGGTGGGGGCACTTGTAGATGCACCTACAGTGAAAAATACTGTAGGCCATTTCTGTGTTTGGATTTGAACAGTGTTGTTAGTTGCCAAGAGCATGTAATCCCTACCAGAACTAGAGAATGTCTCCTTCTGTTAGGCTGTTCCTTACCATTTTCCCTTTTTTTTTTTGGGTAGGCAAGGCTCCAACATGCGTGTATGGGAAGTATCATTGAGGAAAATGGGGCATGAGGGATCAAACATGATGAAAATGTTCCCTGAGCAATTATTCACAGTTCTTTATATAGGGTAGATTATAAAACCATGATCTTGTCCCTTTATATCTTGGATAAACAAAGACTTTTCCCTAGGTTGCTTGACTTTGCAAATCAGGGTCTCTGAATTCTTAGTGTAGTGGGTTTGAATAGAAGGTGAGAGTGAGAAGAAGTATTTTGCTGAAGTCACAACTTTGGAGGTATTGTATGACATGAGGACAGTCACAGAAAACCCTGGAAATTCTCCTAGCCAAGGCCTTCATTGGACTAGTTTTGCTACATGCCAATTCATATCTCAGATCTTAAAGAAAAAGATGCACTTCATATTTGAAGGGTTTATTTTTCTTTATCTTTTGAGATAGCTATTGTTAGGAGTTTTTAAAAATCAGACACTGATGACTGGAGGGGAGCAGTGCTTAGCAGATACAGGAACAACTTGGGCAGGAGGGAGGAGCAGCTGTCAGGCTTTCCTGAGTTGAGTTTTACAGAAGCAGATCAGCCCTGAGGATCCAGGAAGCTACTGGCCAGACAAAATGCCCAGTAACCCAACTCACTGTACAGCTTAGGACAATATAAGGTTGTGGTTATTTTTGCTTTAAAAGTTTTGGCCACGATTTTGCACTGTGTGCCACACTTTTCTTGCCTTGTAGATCTTCTGATAAGCCATTGCTAACATCACAGTTACACAAAGTCCCCTCTCCTTCCTCACTTGACTTTAATGATAAAATCTTCCAAGTCCCTAAATCTGTAACTTAGGGTGTCACATTCATGGCCTGTGGTACTGAGACTTGGGAGTAAATTGAGACAGGGCCTGCTGACAAAATCTGGAGCACAGAGCACTGTCCACAATGCATGTCAGTGGTAGGGAGCAAGCAGTGGCTGCATTAACTCCTGATGTTCACTCTACTGCTCACCTCAACACTGCCCATGCTTGCCTTGTCACTCACTCCAATGCTGCTTACAGATCCAGCCCTTGAGGAGCCCTCTGGTCTGGATCTAGCCCAAGGAATTGGGTGTGTTGGATAGCTCTGCTATACCTGAATATATAATATAGATGTCCATTTGCAGATCAATTCTTGTTTTACTTATCTGAGTAAAAGGTTTAATATATATTCTTTAATGGATGGCATTATTCTATACGGATAGAGCAATTCTGTTTAATATGGAAAGATATATCTAGGGCCTGCGCTGTTCAATTTCTTTATCAGCGATTTGGACGATGGGGTGAAAAGTAACCTGTTCAAAATCACTGATGATACCAAAATCTGGGATGAGGTGGGCACGCTAGTGGGGGCAGGGAAAGACTGCAGAAAGATCTGGATAGGTTGCAAGGGTGAGCTGATGAAAACGGTGCATTTAAATACGGATAAGTGAAGAGTGCTGCACTTGGGCAGTAGTAACTGACAATACACTTACAAGATGGGAAACTCCCTTCTTGAGAGCACGGAGGCAGAAAGGGATCTTGGGGTCATCATTGACTCCAAGATGAACATGGGCTGACCGTGCTAGGTCATGGTCGGCAGGGCTAACTGGACCTTATTGTGTGTCCACAGGTGCATCTCGAGCAGGGCCAAGGAGGTGATCCTCCCCCTCTACGTGACACTGGTCAGGCCACAGCTGGAGTACTGTGTCCAGTTCTGGGCACCCCACTTCAAGAGGGATGTG
>JAGPOW010003648.1:41392806-41440420 GCA_030014935.1 Caiman crocodilus
TCTACGTGACACTGGTCAGGCCACAGCTGGAGTACTGTGTCCAGTTCTGGGCACCCCACTTCAAGAGGGATGTGGACAACACTGAGAGGGTCCAGAGGATGGCCACCCGCATGATCCGGGGACAGCGGGGCAGACCCTACAATGAGAGGCTACAGGACCTGAACCTGTTCAGCCTTCACAAGAGCAGGCTAAGGGGGGATCTTGTGACCATCTATAAACTCACTAGGGGGGACCAGAAGGGTTTGGGGGAGACCTTGTTTCCCCCAGCGCCCCCTGGGATAACAAGAAATAACAGCCACAAGTAGTTGGAGAGTAGGTTCAGATTAGACATCCGTAGGAACTACTTCACAGTTAGGGCGGCTAGGATCTGGAACCAACTTCCAAGGGAAGTGGTGCTGGTTCCTACTCTGGGGGCTTTAAGAAGCGGCTCGATGCCTACATAGCTGGGGTCACTTGAGCCCAGTTTCTCTCCAGCCCAGGCAGGGGGTCGGATTTGAAGATCTACAAGGTCCCTTCCGACCCTACTTCTATGATTCTATGATTGTTCAAATGTGTGCAGCTAATTTATTTCCAAATAAGTTTTAAACTCTTGAGTATTAATTTTCTGCAACTCTTTTATATCCCATAGTTCAGCTTCCTTGGTTAATTGCAGCTGGTTACATAAAGTACATGTTGTTTTTTTGTGGTGTGAGTCAGCATGACTCTTAAATTCTGGACATAAACTGGAGGAACCCCCTGGGTTGTTACAATTCTCAAAGAGGCAGCAGTTGAAGGGAGGTATCAAACCATCAGGATTCGGGAATCTTAAAAAACATAAAACCCTTTCCTTTTTGGGCCACACAGGCCCTTTTCTTAGAAACATTACATCCTGCTAGATTTATTGGCTTGATACAGAATTTAAATGTAAACTTCTCTCTTTCCTGTCTGCAAACTCATTCTTTCTATCTTAAATCTTTCCCTTCTTTTTAGACTTTCTGTATCTCTTAATACTAGCCTTTATCCCATTACAATGCACATGCTTCATCTGTGCTCTTCTTATACATAGAGCTAAAGGTTTCTCCATTGTAAGTGAGAGGGATGTTTAGTTGTTACTTTTCCCTTCATAAAGTTCTTTATTGTGAACTATGCTGAGGTGTGGTGGTATGGTAATGTTTTTGTTTCATTTATCATGAGCCTGGCTGTGGTGGGATTTTTTTTTGTATGGGGAGGGAGGGTGGCATCCCATAAGCAGTTTGATATTGGTTTTAGATTGGTGTGATGTGGGAGTAACTCTGAAGTCAGTGGAAGAATCGATTCCTGCATCATTCCTAAGAATATACATTGGGAGCTTCTCTTGCATCTCACCTGACTTCCCCTGTATCAGAGGGTTGGAGGAATGAGCGGGTCCTACTGTTTTGCATTGCATATTTCACTAAGATGTGATTCCTCATAATGCAGAATCATAGAAAATAGACTTGGAGGTGACCTTGAGGTGGGAGCAAGTATTTCTGGACCATCTTTGATAGTTATTTCTCTCTCGTGTTTTTAGAAGTTACTGTCTCATGGATTCTACCATCTCCTTATGTAACCTATTCGAGTGCTTACCTATCTTTAGAATGGAAGGATTTTCCTCATATGTAACCTAAAACTTCTTTGCTGCACATTAAGCTAATTACTAATTTTTATGCCTTGAATAGGCATGGGGTGCCAACCACTAATTGTGAACTAGCTGATAATGGTAATTGTCAGATACAGGTCTATTTGTTGTGCTCGGAGAAAAATGGTTCTTGGCCCACCAGGAAAAATTATAAGCACCACCTTAAAAGGGAGGCTACTGAGAATGCAAGGACTGATCTCTGGGACATCAGTCCCAGAAACAAATAAGAAAACAGGAATGAGAGTGAGGGTTTACAGATTAAGAACAAAGTATTGTGAATGGGACATTGAGCAGTGGTCAGAGACAGGATACCAGACCCCCGGGCCCCAGCCCCCAGCTGGGGTTTGCTTGGCCCCCTTGTAGACTGGGCTTGCTCCCCCTCCTCCCTACCTTGTCAGCGAGCCCTCACTGCTCCAGCTAAGAAGCAAAGGGGCAGGGCCAGCCCTGCTCTCTGGAGAAGATGGCACAGCACAGCCAGTCCAGGACTGCGAAACATGCTGGGGTGCTGAGGGACTGTGATTTAACTTGAACCAGAAAAGGGTCTGGGACGGAAGTTTAATAATGTGTTTTGACCCAAATCAGTTAGGTCTGATACTACTTTAAACCAGATTTGTCTTAAACCAGTTTCAGCCATTTTGAAACTGGTTTATGTGCACAGAGCTTCTGTTCTGTTACAGGTTTAAACCAGTTTCTGATCACTTAAATTGGTTTATGTTTAACTTCTGGCTCTAGCCCTAGTGACAATATGACTAGCTGCAGACTAGCAAACTTTGGGTCAGAAGAGGGGAGAAAACAAGTACGAACTATAAGGCCTCTTAATATGTATTGCATATTTAGAAACAAACATAACCCCTATCCATACTGCCACTGAAGCTAATGGAAAGCTATATATGTGATTAAATTGAGATGAATCCATATCAGTCAGATACTGATTTCTCTGCTGGTAGTATAAACTAGAAGTAAATCTTTTTTATGTCAAAGGAGCTATTTTTGATTTATATGCACATAACAAATCATGGTTTAGTCCTTCCTTTGCAGTAAAAAAAAAATACAGATCTATCTGGATAATAAATTTATGTGTGGATGTAAACCACATTAGAAGCTGAGAATCACAGCTGATGTCTCCTCTGTGTCAGTCCAAGGCATGGCATGTATGGTTAACTCAGCTGGTGTCAACCATTCTGAAACTGATCCTTTGATAGCTGCCTTATTCCTTTCTTTTTTTAAAGTTATCAGATTTTAACATACTACTTGTTTTTAAATCATGGCTTAAATCCTCTAAACTTCAATATTCTGTTGACCTTGTCAGTCATTTGCTGTGTTGGGCACAGCAGGTCTTGTACAATAAGAATTCCCCTTCCTTTGGAAGTGTTTAACGTTTTGTCTTCTTTTCAGTCCAGTTCACAAAATGGTTTCCTAAAAAAAAAATAAAAAAATAGTTGTCGCTACAGTGGGAACATTAGGTTTATAGTTTGCAGGTAACTCTAGAGGAGATGGGCCACACATTTTCAAGATGTTCCAGAAATCAGAAGACAATTCATACTAGTAGAATATACATTCTGCCATTGTAATACAAAACTATTAAATAAAACTGTCCCTCAAGGCAAAACATTTCATTCGTTATCCTTTGAATGAGTAACTTGTTTATTAAGATGAACCAAGTGGCTAAATCTGGATTGGACTGCAGGCAAAAAAAATGATTTATTACAGTCCTTTGGTACTTGCTTGTTATGTTCGGTGGAATTAGGCTTAGTTTTAAATTAAGAAGAATTCATTTATTTAGATAGAAGGGTTTTCTCTTGATAACAACTGTAATCATGCTTTGGAACAGGCATTGCAGTAATGTACCCTTTTACACTTATACATAAGGAGTATACTATAATGAGAGAAGGCTTGTATCAGATTTTGACATTTGGGACATGTTCAGACAAGCCCACATGCACTTCTTGCAGCATTTCAAACCCCTTTGAGATGCTGCAAGAGGCACATGCAGCATGAGAAAGTGTTCCCTGTGCTGCAAACTTGCAGCGTGGGGGTGAAATTAGACCCCTGGATATCCAGGAGTCAAAACAATCCACACAGAAAAAAAGCAGGGTAGGGCAACCAGAGGCTGGGTCCTCCATAGAGATGCTCTGGCTGCCAGAGCGTCTCTATGGTTAGCCCTCCCTCTGGTGCTGAAGCATGCTGCCTGGCAGTGCATGGGCAGGCAGTGTGCCAGGAGCAGGGAGCTGGACTCAGACGCCACTGCCAGTAAGTAAGGGGTTGGGGGGCTGAAGGAGGAGGGAGGGGACCAAGGGGGAGACTCTCACGGGCTCTGCCTTCTCCCTCAGCAGCCCTGATCCCTTCCCTGGCTCCCACTCCAGCATTGGGAATTCCCCCACAAATCCCACCTTAAACCCTCCCCACCTGGCACTTACCGGCAGTTTGAGCTGCTGTTGAGGTCACTGGGGCCCTGCCCACACAGACCAGGGCAGGGTGACAGCCCCAGTGGCCCCAGCCCGGGCCCTGCTGTCCCTCACTGCCCTGTGCTGCCCTGGGGGGGGGGAGGGGCTCTGTTAGGAGTCCCCAGAGTCCCCACAGCTGCTGCTCAGTAAGTAAAGAAAAAAAAAGCCTCTACAGTGCTGGAGGCTGGGGTTGGGGGGGCAACCATGGGGGACTGGGGATGCAAGTAGGGGATGGAGCTGGGCAGGCAACCATTGGTAGGTCTGGGAGAGCGGGGGGGGATGCGGCTGGGTGGGGCAGGTATTGCGGGCTGCAGGAGCTGGTTGGGGGGTGGGGGCAGCAATCCAGGGGCCTGGGGGAGCAAGCAGGGGTGGGGCGGGGCATGGCATGTGGGCCCTGCAGAAGAGTTAGCCCCTCTGGGGGGGGGCCCGTATCCCCTGTGGGGGGCTGTGACCCCTGTGAGGGGCAGCAAAATATATATTCATGAATTCATGAAACATGTATTTAGAATTCACTTTATTATTAAGATAGAGACACTGGTAGTCTTCCATATTGCTTTAACCTTGTAGATATATTAATAAAACATTGCTCAACTGATCACTGTATCTTTGTCTCACTCTCTGTCTTTATAGTGGTCTTTTGTTCTACTTGTGGAGGAACATGGATTTTTGGGTATTTTACAGAGTGACGTTGGGATTTTTTTATCAGGGATTTTTCAGTTTTCCAATAGGGAACACCAGAATTCCTGCAAGGGAGGCCAGTGGCAGGACCCTGCTCAGAGGTAGCATCTTGGACCCAGCTCGCTGTGGCTGACCTCCTGACCAATTGGGGCCAGGAGGACATGTTTTGGCAGTTCAGAGCAGGCCACCACAACCAGAACATCTTCCAGGCAGTAGCTGCTCAGCTGACCTGGCAGGGGCACACATGACAGTAGTGCCGCACAAAGGCCAACCCTGCAGCCACAGCCCACTAACAGCTGGCCCAAAGGGACAGATGCTTCTACTGGCTGTGCAGTTCCCATCCAGGTCTGGCAGGTGCACAGCAGGTCACAGCCAGGCAGCAGCCCCCACTGTCAGACTGGTGCTGCAGTGGGTAAAGGGTGCAGGGAATTCTCAGGGCTGCTTCAGGAGTCCACCTGGCAGAAGGGGTAGTGTCTGCAGGCACCAATTGGCTGGGCCCCAGAAGCGCCTGAGAACAAGTAGCCCTGAGCTGCTTGCCAGGGCAGCTTTTTGTACTGATGGGACCAGGACAAGGCAGCTTTTTATGCTGCTGGGGACAGCACAGGTGCTGGCCCCGGGCTCTAGCTTCCCCTGGCTGCAGATTCAGGAGGAGCCAGGCAGGATTAGTTTGCCCCAAGTGACACAATGTGCTCCACAACAAAGTGCACGTCCAAGCGTGCGCACTGAGGCAAGAAGCCCCGGCTCAAATTTGCACCACTTCTGTTTGAGGTGCTGCAGGTGCACACGTGCTTGCAAGTGTGGACGCACAGCAGATGTACACACACACACACAGTCCTTACTGCAGTTCTTATCTAAGTTCAAATGAAAAAATACTAGTATTTCTAGCCAGATACTACAACACTGCCTACTTTCTTCTGGAAAGCTCTTTAGGGCAGGACCATGTATTTCTCTATGTTTGTGCACAGCTCTCTTCAGTGTGCCTCTAATTCTGATCAGGGCCTCTGGAAACTACTGCAGTTGAAATGTGTTGCAATGTAGAAGGGTTTTTTTGTTTTTCTAAATCAAGCAAGATGCTTAAGGGCACTGGAATGTGTTACATATTCATTAGTATGTGTGCATTGATATTATCTGTCTGTGCTTATGTGACAGCAGAGGCATGCTTTTGGAGCAGAAATGTATACTTCTCAGCAGGGAGGCAATTCTGATCATCTGGTCAATATGGACTCTCACTAGAAGATGTGATGTCTGATTGGCTGGACAGATGTCCTGGCTGCTTCGCTTTAGAAATGAGATGATATAGTGTGTGTGTGTGGCAGGGAGGAGGACCATACAAACCAACAGAAAAATCTTTCCCATAAGGCACAAAGCTATTTGAGAAAATAAGGGGTTTATGCTTGTGCTTGGAAATGTATGGGGTGGAGGGAAAGTTCCATATTGTCTGTTATATCTATGAGGGTTCT
The DNA here is from genome assembly GCA_030014935.1 of Caiman crocodilus. Classification (NCBI taxonomy): domain Eukaryota; kingdom Metazoa; phylum Chordata; order Crocodylia; family Alligatoridae; genus Caiman; species Caiman crocodilus. The sequence continues at coordinate 41,399,025 of JAGPOW010003648.1, forward strand.
TGGTCTGGGAAGGGAGAACTATGAGAGACAATAGGCACACAAGAATTAGCAGCAGCAATAAAAAAAAAAAAGACCATATGGTCTAACCTTGTGCAGTACTGTATTCAGTCATCTCGGGCAGATACATAGTGCTAATTAAGCTTAAAACTGCAAATAATGATATAAATTAGAAGGCTGGCAGAAAACAGTTTTGATTCCAAGCTTTGCAAGGTTTTGTTACATCATCAACAAAAAGTCAGTGGAAAAGGAATCTGATGTTTTAAAGTCTTTTGGAAGAAGGTTTAAAGGAAAAAGAGCAGTCAATGGATGCAGCTCTTATCACAGTGAGACTGCTCCTGTTTTTTCCATTGTATGCGGAGGCCTTTGAATCAGGCCCATTCGTCAGTGTCAGTGGGATCTGAACCTTTTTATCTAAGTCTCTTCAAGTAGTGATCGGCAGCTTTTCAGAGCAGCGAGCCGGAAAAACCTGGCCTAGGCAGGCCAGCCCTCTGGAACAGGCAGCAGTGGTTATGTCCTTGCCGCTGCTTCTCCCCACCCCCTGGCTGTGGTGTGGATCCAACTCCTCACTGCCTGGCCTTGATGAAGCTCCTCATTGCTTGGCCCTGGTACTGATGCAGGTACAAGTGAAGTTTCCACAATGCTGCTTCATGAAGCTGCCCCAGCCCCAGCCCTAGCCTCAACCCCTGGCTATGTTACCAACCCCTATTGAAATCAGAGGAATTTGGTTTTGAGCTCAGAGGGAGCTGAGTCTTGACCATTTCAGTTCCAGGTTGCACAAATTACCACTGCAATTGTGTTAGGCTTGAATGACCAGTGGTCTCAATGCTCATGTTTTGGAAGATGAACTGATCACCAGTTGAGATCAGGGAAAAATCCCCTCATAATTTATTGCACAATGAGCTGCTGCACTATGGGAGTTTTACAACTTCCTCAGAAGCATTAGTCACTTAGAAAGAGAATACAAGACTAGATGGACCATTGTTCTGGTATAGCATTTTCTGTCTGGTTTTAATTATTTAAAGCTATATTTTATTTTAACTAGTTTCTAGCTGCAGTTCATAGCAGGTATATGACAGAAAATGCATGCAGTAATGGATATGTCAGCTGACATGCTGCCAAATTTGCTAGTGCATGGGATTTGAAAGGGCATTTAAGCAGGGAAGGAATTAATAAGATGCATTAACACTGGAATATGCTTATTTATGCTTGAGATACTAGCAAAACAGGGATTCGTCATGTATGGATATGGATATTTTGCCTCCTGCATAGTTAGCTGTCCTGCTCTTCTCCAGAACAGGGCCTGCATCTTCCTTCCATGAACTTAATACAGTGGTCTTCAATGTTTTTAAGCAGGATATCACCTTTGGCATTTAAAAGCAACCCAAGTTCTACTGTGTGTCCCCACCCAGCAGGTAAGTCTGTGGGGAGGGGGCGGGGAGGCAGATCGAGGCAGAGGGAGAAAAAATGTCTTGGGGGCACACCTCCCCAGCAGGTAAGTCCTAGCTGGCCAGGGCCCCACTCAACTTACCCCTGCTCTTGCCTCTGCAGCACTGTCCCTCACCTTGGGGGCCTCGATCTAACCCCCTTTCCCTTCCCTTCCCTTTCTTTCCCTTCCCTATGGACTGACCTGCTGGCCTGGGGCGCATGCGTGCATGCATGCAGGCACTCAGCCCCCCATCCCTGCCTTGAATCGAGTCCAAGAGATCTACTGCAAGAGGCTCCAAGATCTACCGATGGATTGAGCTCCATTAGTTGGTGACCACTCACTTAATAGAAAGCCTCTATTTAACTGACAGCTACTAGATCCCTTTCCCTCCCTGAAACCCCTGTTGTTAAGAGCAGGAGCAAAAATCTTTTAGTATGTTTTCTGGGGGGCTGGTGTGGGAGGGGCAAAACACTGTCTCTGTTGGAAGAATATAATGGGAAACTAGAATTTCTGCAAGTAGAACCAGTCAGTTTTATTCCCTTTGGACATCTCTCTCAGATTTTAATCCTGGGAGAGAATGATTTGGTCAATAGTTTCTGCCCAGACCTGTCTTAGACAAAACTACCATGGACTGAAGTGAAAACAGAAGTAAGCACTGGGTAGACACCAGAATGTGGCCCATCATTAGAAGTCTTAGGCTTGAGTTGTACAAAGACTTAAGCATGTGCTTGATTTTATGCACTATGACTGGTGCCAATAAAGGCCCATAGGCTACTGCCTCACAATACCTTGGGGTCTCAGTAATGTTATAGAGGCAGGATCTATAGCACAGTTAGGGTCTAATAAATGGCACCTACACTGCAGGAAGTTATGCTACGTTCTCATGTCACAGTTCTGATCCAGTGCTGCTTTAACTGAAATCCAACATCCAAGAAAGGTCTGGATGCTAAGAGGGAGGTGGGAGAAGTTTCTACCCCCTTCTGGCTCCTTCAGCACCCTTGCACACAGTCTTTTTCAGTGCAGTAGATTCATGGTCTATTCTTCCCTCCCCCTGCCCCTTTTTCTTAACTGAGGAAGTAGAAGTTATTCATTAGTTAGCAACCCCGACTTAATAAAAAGACAAGTTTTAAGCTCAAAAAGTAGAGTAGTGGGGGAGTGAATGTGTGTGTGTTTCTGGAGCCGTGGCCTTTCCTTGTCTGGTTTGGATTACTGCCAGCCACTAGGGGGTACAATGCTGTGGGAGGAGAGAAGAGGTAGGTACACTGATTTATTTAATAGTTAATTCAACTGGTTTGTAAGCTTTTGAATGGTAAGCAATCAGCCCAGCAGGGGAGTCCCTCCACTGTGTCTTGTGATGTGCGCTTGCTATTAAGTGTTTATAACAGAATAAAAGCGTGTTGTGTTAAAACATTGTGTACTTAACAAGCAGCATGCCTCTTAGCCAATCTAATAGACATCCTGTGTTTGGAGGGAGACTATAAGAGATCAGTATAGCCTTTCTTTCCTTTGTATAATACAGTGATTGTTAGTCTTGTGACTTCCAGAAGTCTTGTGAAATAACTGAAAAACCCAGACCCATGCATTCGATAGGTTTACTTAAAATTTAGGTAAGTGGTTCAGAGAGAAAGAGAGAGAGCAATGTGAAATTTTACATCATGCTTCTTATTATGCCTAACTCATGTTTGCATTATTGATTTCTCATGTAGATGATGCACCACATTCACAAATCCAGAAAGCAGAATACTCTTTCAAATGGGCTCTGCAAGAGGTTTGTTTTTTATTTAATGGGACTTACATTTTTTCTGCTGTTTTGCAAGAGAAAGATTTGAACCCCTTCCCTACTTCTGGCTTGTTTGTTATGAGGAATGTCAGAACTGGTTTTGTCGGAAAACCTCCTGAAGTACCTTAGGGATATAGATTTTGAACTCTTAACATCTTAATAGAAAGGTTGAACGTATTGGACCCTTTGAGACATCTTTAGCTAAAATGCTATTTGGACATTCATATGAAATAGGTGTTTAAGCACTTTGCATTTTGTTTTACTACACTCTTCCTTTAAACTAGCTAGCTCAGGTACCTCTAGCAAGCTAATCACAACAGCATGGAGCTGAAACTGTCTGCAAACTTAGGCTGAGCAGAGGGTAAACTGATTTATATTGAGTTCCATGGTACCATAGCTGGACTCATATCAGTACCTGAACTAGCCAGTTTACAGGAGTTCAGACATGACTACAGATTAGGTATACCCAGTTGTGCAATTGTCCAACTTCTTATTCTCTCTTCTTACTACCATTTCACAGCTAATCCCTCATATTTCCCCTTTTCCTTCAGTCTACCCTCTCATGCCTTTCCTCTTCTTTCTGTGTGGACTTGACTCTACTTTTAGTAGAGGTTTGGCCTGGGTGGGGAGTGTTTCCAGGTGAGTTCGCAGGGAGGCAGTGGAGCAACAGATCATTATTCACTAATGGCTTGCCCCAAGGACTGATTGCTGTATGTAAGTTCTCAAGTTCCTGAAGAAAGAAATGAAGTTACCATAGACTAGCGGTTCTCAACTTTTTTGGACTCCAGGCACCCCTCCATAACTTTTCTGAACAGAGTAGAACCCTATCTCAAAACTAATTTATATATTCCAGTGCTTGCCTTCTCACACAGGGGCCGGGCAGAGGTGAACATGTAGCCCATGACGCCCTTAAAAGGATTTTGTGGCTCCCCAATTGAGAATCGTTTAAACATAAACCCTTTTTTAAGGCACTAGAATAGGTTAAATTGCACTCTTTTGTCCTTAGCTTCGCTAATCAGGTTAATTCCTGTAGTGATTTGAGGCCAGAGGTGCTGAATTATTTCCCATTTAAACTTGGTGGTTCGGAGACAGTGCTGTGCACTCCCAAACAGTTTTCTTAGCTGCAAGATTGATGTCTGGGGTGTTGGAGAAGCATGGAGGCAAGAGAGATCCTTCTGGGGATAGTAAAGGGACCTTTCTACAAAAGGGACCTGCCCATGTGTAACCTAGTACCACCTCTTATCTGCCTACCAGCACTTGTACCTAGAATTGGTTTAAAAAATACTAAACTGTAGATCACTTATTTCCATAACAATGAGAAAATTGACCCTAAAAAGATTGTCTGTTCCTTGGCAACCCTTTCTGTGGAGAAATATCTGTGTTAAAAGGTTTCAGTGTCAGGACTTTTGCTGGCCTACTTCTGTCAGCGTAGTTCTGTTGCTCAGCATGCCCTGTCTTGCACTTTCCTTGTGGCTGTACATCACCTGAGTGCTGATATCATTCAGGGGCATGTCTTTTTTCTGGCAACAGAAAGGCAGAATTTTGCTACCTTACATCAAATTTGTATATGGCTGTATGTGAATATGTGGCAACAGAAATCAGCTACTATTGGCAAAACACGGTGGAATAGACCAGATCTGGGTGCTTATGCAGGGATCCTTGGTTATACGTCTAGCTAATCAGCAGCAAGCATTTCTTTAGAGGGAAGCCATATGTAGACATCCTTCCTGCCCAGCCTGAGACCACTTTTGAGAAACAAGCTTTACTCACTTAGCCCTGCTTCACATGCACCCCAGTCTGGTAAACAGGCACTGTAGATAGCTTAAAGTGGTTCTGAGCACATATCTCAACACCACTCTCTGTTTCAGGAGAGCCTGAGAACAGTCCTGGGGTTTGTGTCCAGGACCCTTCAAATCTATATAATATGGCTTAATTCTTGATGAGTGGTTTGGGTTTGTTTCTCTTGTGTGGTTGTGGGCTCAGAAGGCAGGCTGTATAGACATGGCCTTCTTAGTTCCAAGTACTTGCCAGTGCCTTAGGTAGAATGTGCAAGTTCTTTTCCCATCATTTCCTCAGGAGAAAATTATGTGTTGTAGGGTTACCATATTTCCAGTTTAAAAACAGAGGACACCTGTTGTTGGGGAAGTAGTAATATGATTGTGGGGGAGGGAGGCAATGATATGCCCGTGCACTGCCTGTGACCTGCAGTCTCTACCCACAGTCTCCCACCCCATCTGGTGCCCCTCACACCCAAGCCACAGCCTCCCAGCTATGCCAGTGCTCTTTACTCCTGACCTGCAGCCCCCTGCCCTCCCCCCAGCCCTGCCAGTGCCCCTCATTCCCAACCTGCAACTCCCTGCTCCCCCCAGCCCTGCAGTGTCTCCCGGCTGCCCTGCCCATGTGAGCACAAGCACTGGCCCTGGTGCCACCAGCCTGGCCATGCAGCTCCATGCTGCCCCCAAAGTGCCCCCTCTGCCCCCTTCCTCCTCTGAAGGGGGCAGGCACTTTACCTGCCCTGATGCAGCCCCAGCACCCAGACAGCTTCCCTCAGTGCTGGCAGGCACCCACCCTCCTCACACACTCATCCCCTCCATACACTCCTGCCACCCACAGAGCCCCCTGGACAGTCCCCAAGCCCTGACTCTCCAACTTCTGCCCCCCATAGACTTACCTGCATCCAGCTGCCAGGGCTGCTCCTACCACCCTGCAACTCTCCAACCCTGCAGACACACATGATGCCCCCTGCTTCCAATCACTCTCTCCCTGCTTCCCCTAGCTCCAAGCAGTTCCTTGCTAGGGCAAGCCAGGAAGTGCTGAGAAAATCTTTGATGCTGAGCAGAGCAAAATCCTGGACATTTGTTGATATTTAAAAAAAACCACCCAGACAGAGATGGGAGGACTGAAAAAGAGAACGTGTCCAGGAAAACCCAGACATATGGTAACCCTAGCATAAAGATCCGAGGCATTTTTTTCTTGACTATACAGATACAGCAGGTGGAAACACATGTTACACTAGAAGCAGAAGGTAGTGATGTTTGGGAAGACCATTTGTTCCTGTGGGATTTCATTCTACGGCTCTGACTGATTCCTGTGCAGGAAGAGTTACCTTTGTAGTAGGAAATCTCTTAGCTTTGCTAGAGAAGTAGATTTGTCAGCCATGATCTTCATCCTGTGGCTTTGGGAGATCTGCTGGAAACAGTATCCAGGGCACTGAATGTCCTGAAGGTAAAAATGAAAATCCTGAACCTTAATTGATGTTCTGTGGGAATATTGGATAGTGGAATCCCCTGCATTTTGGTTTGCATAGGGTTTAGCATTTCTGAATTAAAACCAAAACCCTTTTTCTTTCAATTATGTTTAATGTTTTTCAGGCGGTATAAGTCATGGTACAATCTACAGTGCTTCAAATGAGGTTAGCAATGCGTGTCGGCAAATATTGAGAGATACTGTAGCCTGATTATACTAATGTTCTTCCTCTCTCATGTAGAGAAAGGCATTGGTTTGTTTGCTTTCTGGTGCAGCAGTTCAGGTTAGTTTTATGTATAACATTTGAGAGTTAGAGGCTATATCCTGACAAAGAATCACTGTAAAACTTTTTTTTTCAATACACAGCAGGGCGTCTGTTCTTAATCATGGTGGTGGTGCTGCTGCTTCCTTACAGTAGATGAGGGTTTGATTTTCCTCTTAAACCAGGGGAACATCAAGCACTCTGTGAAGTGCCTCCTTGCTTCTTTTGGTGTAAGTGAAATGAAAGTCAGGTCCTATAGCTTCTGAAAAGTCAGTTTTGTTTTCTGATTTGAGCTGTGTGAAACCTTTAAAATGAGAAATGTAGAGGAACTCTGAATTCCCTGCCCTTTTGATTTTTGTCTAGCACCTCCTCCCCTCCCCCCTTTATCATGTTAATATATTTTTCTTTCAAGGCCAATTTATAACCTCATAGTATTTGCTGTACACTACAAATTTGTATGGTGGTCTCAGAAAAATGCATTGTTAAAAACAGTAAGATGCTCAATTCTCCCAAGATTATAAGAAAGAACTTTCTTCCTTCAGAGACTTTGTGCATCTGTCAGGGCTAAGCGAACATTTTATATAATTAAGAAGAAAAGTGCAGTTTTAGTACAGTTTTGCAAACAGTGGGCAGTAAACCTGCTTTTCCTTTTATCTGTAGCATTAGAAATACCTTTTACAAATCACTGGTGCCAGTCATCTCCCTGCACTTCTTAACCTCTGGAGAGGCGATTACTAAAGTGTCTGTTGAAAAGAATGGCAGCAGCTGTTAAAGTACCTTTTTCTTACAGGTAAATGAATGTTTACCTGCAAGAAAGAAAATCCAGCATTTCTCTGCCAGAAGAGCCTTGGACATAAACTGCAAGAATTGTGAACTGTGCCAGTGATCCCTGAAATAGTTCCAGATCAAGGTCTAATGTATTGAACACTACCATACTATATTTAAACAATAGTATTTGTGTTGGAGCAGGATCAAAGCGCTTTCTTTTTAAAATGACTAAAGAATGAACAGGTCAATGACTGGAGATTAAAATTTCATTTTAGTCATTAAATGTCTACGTGATTAGCAATGGGCCTCTGTCCAAGCTCCACCTGTTCTCTAGGACTTATAGACTCTGGCACTGAGCTTTCTGGATAGAAACAAACCATGTTGAGTAAACATAACTCTAGGAATTCATTTATGTAGAAAAATATATGTTCAAAAATAATCAAGGGTCCTTGTATGAATCCTACTGTTAATCTTTTGCTATGCTGGGAACTGGCCACTTATTTCTGCTCTTTGTTTCGTTTCTTAGCTTAGTTTCATATCCATAACAGTATCAAACCTTTCACCCCCATGACTCCTTAATACTGACTTAGATTTGTTTGAAACATCAAATAAAGTTTGCCAACAAGTTTTCATTGATTTGTTGTTTTGCTTGCATGCCAAAGAACTCTAAGGTATGATTTTTCTTTTCTGTGAGCTATACTTCTTGGCTCCTGACTGGTTATGTTAGCATGTTCTGCTACGCTAGCTAAACTAGCAATATTCTGCTATGCTAGCTAAACTGTTCTGTTTCTGTTGCTAATTAAGGTAATTCCATACATTCTCTCTTTCTTTTGTGTATTCATGGGTCATTGCAAACTAGATATTTTTTCCTTTGGAACCTTGCCTTTGTGAGCCCCCTGGAACTGCAAAATCTGACTGCCTCACAATACCTGTAGATAGTCTCTCACCAAGTCTGTTTTAGAATCAGGAGTAGAACCCAAGGCAGTGTCTTAGCCTCTCACTTCTGAGTGTCTCTCTCTGTGTTCCACCTGTAAAATGTCAATAGCAGTAATAACTGGAATAGATCAAATCACACAGCATTGAGACTGTGTAAGTCTTCTTCAAAACTAAAGCCAAAGTCATCCCCCCACCCCCTCAGCATCTTCTTAGGGTCAGCTTTGCAGTACTTTTTTAATTAAGTAAAGCAAAACAAAAAACTGAGCTAACCAAACCTAGTTTAGGCTATTACTCCTTTTTAAGGAGAGATTTCTTAGTCTTCTAGAAATTTAGTGTTATAGATTTTTTTTTTTTCCAGCAAGTCTTTCTTGAGTATCACAAACTGCCCTCCTGGGAAGTCTGGGGCTTAGCGACTACTCAGCACTTTGTGAGGGAAGAGAGGGGAAGGTGAGTTGCTTGTCATGCAACTGCCTATCATACAATTGAAACTTTAGTTTGGGGCATAAAAAGGAATTAGTGGTTGGACTTCTCAAGTCTTTTGAGAGACCACTTTTCCTCCTTCAGTCAATGACTCTATGCCCCATCAAGGGGTATGTTTCCAGAGGCAAAATCTGAAATGTAGTAGTATCCCATAGGATTGTCCTACCATCTTTCAAAGAGCAGAACATCCTATTAAAATACTTTGCACTCATATAACACACTTCCTTTCATAGCTGTTAGAGTCTTCTACTAAGATGGTTGAGTGTTACTAGCAAATATATGAAAACTCATAACAGAAGTGTCTAAAAGGCAGGTTTTTAGTACTCTGGTCTTTCAGTCAGACAGTTTTTATTTTTTAGTCAACCAGGTTTTATTTTTGTTCATTTGGCAGAAAGGAGAGGACTGAGTGTTTTAAAGACTGCCATAACTCATGTTTGCTAGCTTGTGATCCAGTGGGAAATGCCACTGATAGAACTATTTCCTGGCTTGAGCAGTCAGAGCTTGGAACAAGTCCTGGAGATAAATTAGACTTCCTGAAGAGAAGTGTAAGGATTTGAGGGCCAGTTAGCATGGCAGACCACGAAATACCTGGATCCACTTTTTTCTTTTTTAATTTAGTTTACTCACACTTGTTCAAAGAAGTTTGCCAGACTTTGGCACACCCTACATGGAAAAAGAGAGCTAGCAAATTATAAACTTGGCCAATGATAACCTATAAAATACTCACAGTTTTTTTTATGTAGAATTAGGGCTTGTATCCTTCCTATGTAGAAGCCACTAGGGAGTGACATGAGAACATCTCGGAACAGGCTAAACATTTCACCTGGCTTAGTAAATTAGTGTCCAAGGACCCTGCAGGAGGAGAGACAGACTTGCACATAAAGGTAGGCTGTGCAGTAGATGACTATGCATATTGTTTGGGCTATCTGGCTGAACAAAACCTGTATCAGGTTGAAGAAGGTTGACTACCTAGCTGAAACTAAAAGGGCAAGGACGTTATGTTTTTAATATATGAATTTAAAAAAATTGAGGGTGTAATTACTGAGGAAAAAGAATTGGTCTCAAGGAATAATTTGAAGAGAGAAGCTCAGGCTGTTAACTCTATTTATGACTTTTGAACCAAGTGCCCAAGTACATGATGGCCTGGGATCCCTTTCACACCTCAAGACAATAATAAAAGATCAAGTGGTATAAAATCTTTGGAAGATGTGTTCCTTTATCATTTTTCTTCTTTTGTATGGAAACTTCAGCTATGTATTGCAGAGCTTTTCAAGATTGCTGACACAAATTTTTATTTTAAGTAAAGAGCAGGTTGCTACATAGAATACAAATAATTATGTGAAAATTTCAAATGTGTCTAAGAAAAAGCTAAGTTCAGTTTTGAGCCTACCAGCAATAACTTTCGCCATTTTAACTATAGGCTATCACAAACGTAGACATGCAGGTAAAATTGGGAAGGTAAAATTATATGATTTCCTATGCTGTCTTTGCTGAGATTCAAGCATCAAGGTTGTTTCTAAAATGGGATGAAGGTTTCACAGATTTCACAGACATTAGGGCTGGAAGGGACCTTGGAAGATCATCAAGTCTAGCCCCCTGTCTGAGGGCCAGGAAGTCAGTTGGATGTTTATCTTCTTGGGATTCTGTGACCCCAATTTTTTCTTGAAGACATTCGGAGTAGGTACTTGAACCACCTCTGATGGCAGGCTATTCCAGACCTTGGGGGCTTGGACAGTAAAGAAATTCTTCCTTATGTCCAGCCTGAAACAGTTTTGCAGGAGTTTATAACCATTCAACCTTGTCATCCCTTGGGGGAGCTCTGGTGAACAATTGTTCCCCCAGATCCTGGTGAACATCCCTGATAAACTTAGACATGGTGAACATCCCATCAGGTCACCCCTGAGCCTGCGCTTTTCCAGGCTGAAGAGCCCCGTAACTGTCAGCCTGTCACCGTAAGGTCTGTTTTCCTGACCTCTGATCATGCATGTGGCACTTCTCTGAAATCTCTCAAGCTTCTCCACATCCTTTTTGAATTGTGGAGCCCAAAACTGGACGCAGTACTCCAGTTGTGGCCTCACCAAGGCCGAGTACAAGGGGAGAATGACGTCCCGGGATTTGCTTGAAAAGCATCTATGGATGCAAGCCAGCATTTTTCTCGCTTTACTAGGCTGCAGCATCACATTGAAGGCTCATGGGGGTCATGATTGACCATAAGATGATCAAGTCCCTTTCACCCGTAGTGCTAGCCAGCATAGCAATGCTGAGTTTATAAGGATGCTGTAGGTTTTTCTTCTGAAGGTGGAGAACCTTGCATTTTTTGGTGTTAAACACTATCAGGTTCTTGTCCACCCATTTGCTGAGCCTGTCCAGGTCAGCCTGGATCGCCCTCCTGTCCTCAGGTGTGGATGCTTTATCCCAGAGTTTGGTATCATCAGTGAACTTGGCCAGTCCACTTCTGACTCCAGTGTCCACATCATTAATGAAGATGTTGAACAATATAGTCCCAAGAACAGAGCCTTGGGGGACCCCACTGGTCACTGGGCACCACAATGACTGACTTCCGTCAACCACCACCCTCTGAGTCCGACCACAGAGCCAATTGCCCATACAATTCCCCAGGTATCTGCGATATATAGCAGAATAAGTCTTGTTTTATGATGAGCATTGTACGAAGTATTCTAAGTATCATGCTAGAGAAAAACATCTCGGGGCAGTATGGAAAACACAGCAGAACATAAAACAATTGTACTAAATGGTGCTAACCTTGTTATGTAATGAAAACATGGAGTTGAGCTGTAACTGTACTACGTACAACAGTTTAATTTATTTGTACAGCTATAAGGGCATGCAGAAGTGAAAGGTCCAGTATAGCAACTATGCTTATTCCCCCTCACCTTTTAAAGGGGTTAAAAGCCACCTCTCTCCATCCCCATTGCATTTTGAAGCACTTTGTTAACTTTCTAAATTTTCTTACTTTTTTTCCAAGCTCTCACAAATAGTAAGACATTTCTTGATCAAAAAAATGCTTTTTTTAATGGAACTTCAGGAGGAGGGAAGAAATTGCTTTGCAGAAAGAAAAAAAGGCCGAGTCTCCTTATGCCCAATGAAGGGTATTTGTGCCTGAAAGCTTGCAAAGAACTTTTTTCCAACTATTTAAATCACATCTGATCCAAGAACCTTGCCTGCCTATGTCCTTAGACCAACATGGTTATAAACAACAACTTTGCAGAAACAATGTGCATTGATGTGCAGTTGACTGGAGTGTGATTGCTTGGGGTGTTGCTGTGTATAATTTTAAAGTAAAATCTGTAGAGACTCCGGCTGCCCTGGTAGTAAAAGAATTAATTTCTGGAAAATGTTTGTTCCTAAGACATATAGCATTTAGGGTGAGCTTTATACCTTTTTGGAGGCCCAGCAAAAGAACATCACAGTAAGTTAGATAGGTACTTGGCTGGGGTTCTGTGACCCTGGCACCCGTTCCTGCCATTGGCGGGGGTTCAGACTTGATGGCCTGCTTTAGGCCCCTTCTGACCGTAGATACTATGATACTATGGTAAGTCTAAGGATCAAGAGGGATTTACATGGAGTGAATGGTCTCTTCTTAGCAGTGATTTTCACCCATCATGAACGCAGGTGCATTTGTCTCTACTACTTCCCTCTGGTTGGAATGTCAGACTTAGTTAGACATTAAAGTCCATATCCATATACCTTTGTGGATCTGGTCTAAGTGATGGTTGTTGTAATAGCAGTGCCTGTGCTTTTGAAACAATGTTTTGTGGTTGGACTTGTTATGTTGCAGTACCTATTCACAGCTGGCCAACAACTATGTTGCATGTAGTGTCTAAAACAGTGCTGTTCAATTTCTCAGCAGCTGGGGGCTGCAGGCTGCACACCAAGAGATTACACTAATGTGAGCCACAAACCTTTGGGTGTCCACCTGATCCCTCTGCAGCCCCTCCCATGTAAGACACCGTGCCAGGTGGTGACACCCACTTCAGTCTCCTGGCTGTGGGCTCCCCCTGGACAGTGCCGCAGTCCTTTTAGGGTGCAGGCAGTCGGCAAAAACTGGAGGATGAGATGGGGAGCCCAGAGTCCTTCCTACTGCTACAGCAGGAGCTGTAGCGGGGAGTGGCAGTCTATGGGAGTCTATGGGATTGCATTTTAACCTCTTGGGCTCAGTACAGACAGTCTAAAAAGCCTGAAGCTGTCTCAATTCAGTCTTTGCAGGTTAGTCTAAGCTGCTGAGATTAAAGTGAGAAACAATTGGACACACTTTTTACTTTTGATTCAGAAAATGCAGCCACATGCCTGCAGTGGCTCAGGCCAGAAGGCAGGGCATGCTAAGAACCTCTCTGGCATGTAGCCAGCATGGGCTATGTGTTTGTTTCCTCTTCCTGTTGCCCGGAGGTGTCTGGTATTTGCAGTCCAGACTCAAAGCTGCAGGACTCTTCAGGGTTGCTCATCACTTCCCCTTCCTGTTTCCAGGTGCTTCTGGATTTATAGTCCATAGTCACACCCAGCAGTATATTTCAGTAAGTTTAGCAGCAGGGCAGCTCTGTATTCAGGGAATGTGGGCTTAACCCCCCTCCCTGGACCCAGATCCTGGCTCCCTCCCTCCTGCCCTCCACCTGCCCCAACTTCTCTGCTGGAGCAGACAGTATAGCTCAGCCCAGGGCTGGAAAGCATGCTGGGGGGCTGTTATTTAACTTGAACTAGAAAGGAGTCTTGGACAGAAGTTTCATAAACTGGTTTGGCCCAGATCAGTTAAGTCTGATACTACATTCAACCAGGTTGATAAACCAGTTGCAGCCATTTTGAAACTGGCTTATGTGCACTGAGCTTCTATTCCGTTGCAAGTTTAAGCCAGTTTCTGATCACTTAAACTGATTTATGTGTAACTTCTGTCTCTAACCTTGTAGGCTGCATGTGACCTGCAGGCCATCAGTTGGAAAGGCCTGGTCTAAGAGACTGAGGGCTATCACAAGATCAGAGAGAGGGAGTGTTATATCCAGTCATGAAGAATTAGCACCCAGAAAACTGCTGTTGCTATCAGTTCTTTTGTTTGGCTCCTGGTATCATCAGTGGAACTTAACAGTTATATTTTAGAAGAGCAAAAACCAACCATTAAACTAGCATGGCATTTTCTCATTAGAAATTACGGACTTTTTGAAGACCATATGATTTTATAGTGTATGCTATATATTATATGATTATGTGAGAATTTTGCATTGTAGAATACTACCCACTAGACGAAATCTGAAAATATATTATACCTACCCTTGTGGAAGACCAAAAGCCTATTACACTGTTAATTATCCTAGTTACCAATAAATCTAACCATTATATCTAAAAGCTTATATTCGCTAAATTGGCGGTTCCATTATTGCTTTTATTATTGCTTTGATCATAGGTGACAAAGCTTTTCAGTTCATAGCATGTTCATCAGTACAGGGGCTCTGCGTGCAGTCTTTTTCGGCTTCTGCTTTGATGTTTACTGTTCTATGAAGTAGCTAGTAATTTCACTGCTCTACGATTTAGACTCTAAGTTATTGTGTTTAGAATGAAATATCTGAGACTAACAGGGCTACATTGGGCCACCTAAGCAGCTCCTTCATAAATTGCCAATGCACCTGTTCTGTGAGTTCTGAATTCCTCTTTTGTGCACTCCAAACAGGTAATTGTAGGCTTAAAGTTCCCATTGATATGCACTGATTTTCATCTTTGTATCTGAACCTGAGTATATGCATGGAGGCTTCTTTGATGGCTTGGCTCTGAGTAGTTATTTGACACAGTAGTTTGGCTTTGTTCTCACAGTTCCTGGGACTGAACACAGAAACTTTCCAGCAAGGTTAGAAAGGGACAGACTCCTTCCTACCTTAAAGTTGCTTCAGTGCTTGCTCCATTACTGTGCCTGCTACGTGTAGGGTGGGATTTTCTAAAAGAATATAGGACCACAATTTCCAGTGGAAGTCAGTTCTCTTCTTTCCATTTAGGCACTTTTTAAAAATTCCATCTATGACAAGTGGACTGGGTTGGGATATGATGACAGAGAGAAATACAAGCAAACAGTTACCAACTTCTACATATCTAATGTGTACATCGGAAAAGTAAAGATGTATTTACTAAAATGTCATCAGAGTAATGAAAAGGGATGCACAGAGTTCTTTTGTAGTGGCTGCAAAACATTTAACCTTGAGATTTGTATGGGAGAACGTAGGGCTAAGCTGTAGGGTTGAGGGAGACTTCAGTGACCCCTATCTTAACTCAGCTGTCAACAAGACAAATTTACCCCTTTCCAAAATCTCTCTTATCATTTATCACTTCTGGTTTATTCTGAAAACTTGACAGCTCACTTTGAGTTCCCTACGAACACAGCTATGTATGATAAGGATGCATTTGTTAAATCATTGTGGGGACTGAAAGCTAGAGAGATTAACTTCATGTTGGAAGCTTTTGATTATCTTCCAAACAAAATTTCTTTCCCCCCAAAATTGTAAGAAGTCAGTTATAGTAATCAGGCCTACTTAAAATTTCCAGCAGGTATTAAACGGGGAGGGATTATTGTCAAATTAAATTAACCCTTTAATGACTGCACAGCCATATACAATCTTCATCCAATATCCAGGATTGTTCCACACAAAATATCCTCTTGTGTTTGTCTAGTTTAGCTTCGAATTTCTGAAGTAGTGAGCTTTCTATTTTTCCCTTTGGAATTTATTTAATTATGTTTAGAGACTTTGTTTCTTATTCTGGAGGTATTCCTATACTGGAGGTATTCTTATTGAAAGCAGCTCTTATTGAGTGACAATGTACTTTTTAATGCTCTAAGCTTCTCAGCTTCTATAGCCTCTTGGTATAAAATGAGAACTAAATCTAATAAGATAAATATACTTACTTGTCTATGTAATGTACATGTATCTGGTGTATGTTTGGTTTTATATTGGGGATCATTTCAAATGATCTATTCAAAGCATGCAGTTAGTCCAAAACAAGACATCACCCACAAAAATCCTTGCCTCTTGCATAGTTCCCAGACTGTTGTTCATCCTTTGAATTTGAAGCTGACCATGATGTCACTCCAACACTAGTTTCAAAACTCTTATTCAGTACAGATTTCAGTTTTACTATGGGTTGCTCCCTGGTCTTTATTCCATTTAAATAAGATATGTTATGGATATTTTATGTCCTTGTTTTAGTTGGTAAGGAGGCAACTATGAGTTGCTTTTTCCCTAGTCCCTTTTTCCATGGCCTTTTCTCCTGGCTTAAACTGGTATAAATTAGGAGCAGCTCCTCTGAGTTAATGAAGTTTTGTCATTATAAAACCAGTGTAAGAGGAAAATCAAGGCTTTGGCTACTTACATAGAGGAACATTTTTTAACGTCATTAAAAATGGTGTAGTCTTGGCAGGTTGCCTGTCATGCGCACATGCTGTTCATTAGACACAGCAGAATAGAAGCTCAGAAAGACATTCTAGAAAAAAAGAAAAGAAACGACATTAACAAAATATGAAAAAGGAAAGGCAGACAGCAAGAAAAAGTGATTTTAAGAGTTGGTTTTCTTCCCCCCACACACACAAAGGAAGAAACATGTCAGAATTAAAGTGCTGTAATTTTTCCAAGCTATTGCCATAGAGATTGCATTTCATTCTCTGCCATGCATAAATTCAAGTGGAACAATTTACCTATATTGTTCATTTCATGTTATCAGTCTAGTTCTCTGTTTCATGTGTCAGTCAGCCAGGCTGATTTCACTGTCATGTGATACTATTCTGTATTCATTTCTACCTGCTGCCAAATATTTCCTATTAAAGCCCTATATATCATAATGTAATATGTATGCCACCTATATATAAAGGCTATATTCTATAACCCTTACTCATATTGAAGAAGCTCCATTCACTTCAGTGGATCTCCTTGTATGAATATAAGTCCTCAGCAACATAAGGGCTGTCATTAAGTGGGCCTGGAGCATTCAGAATTTCAGACCCACATAAGCAGCTAGCAAAGATGTTAGGCTTGATTTTGTTTTACTTGTTTAAACAGAGCACCCACTGAATTGTTGAAGACAAAGGGCATTTTGCCCAAGTAAAGAACATGGCAATGTATGCAAAATTCAGCCTGTTTTCATGTATGATGAGAATAATTCTTTTCCAAAATGAGTTGGTCTTTTTTGAAATACGTGATATGCTAGGAAACACTAGTAATCAAAAGGTATAGCAAGGTTAGGAAGCTCAGAAATGCTTGAGTTTAAAATAAGAACATTCATTGAGCTCTGATAATGGGCAGCTTTTAAAACTGCATTAAATGTAAATTTTTCCCCTCTAATCATTTGTTGCTGGGTATCATTGGTTAAATTAAAACACTGTAGCACCCCATGGTATTTTGTCTCAGCTTGTATTGCCTGGTTAGTGATCACTGACCTATAGTAAGGGCTTACTGTCTGATAACCTGGTTGATCTATTTATACCAATGCATGCTTTCTAGATCTCAGCAAACCATCAAATTATATCAGTGTATTGAAGTGTCTCTCTATGGCAAATTTGCATTTGCTGTCAAAGATTCCATTGCATAGAAGTGCAATATATGCATTGTGGGGGTTGTTTAATATCTGGAAATATTGCACCTCAAAACTCTGATAAGAACAGAGCTTCTAACAGTAACTTGCTTTAGAGTTACAGAACACATGGGTTGTTTTTTCTTCTCAATGGTTTGCCGTAGCTTCATGAGTTACCAGGTGTATTTTATAGGGCCCACTGTAGATTATTTTTTGTCTGGTTAAAATTACATTTAAAGAAAAAATACTATTTCTCTTTTTAAAGAAGTGAGTCTGTTGCATTCTAGTGAACTATTTCTTCATTTAGAAGTTTTGTTTTACAAAGATTTTACTGTGTTTTTATTCCCCTACTCTGGAAGCAACATAATGATAAGCATAACCGAGAATCCTTAAATACGCAGGTTTGCTGTGCCACAAAATGATTCATTAGTCAATAGTTGCAAAGTAGGTTCCCAGAGCTC
Organism: Caiman crocodilus; assembly: GCA_030014935.1. NCBI lineage: Eukaryota > Metazoa > Chordata > Crocodylia > Alligatoridae > Caiman > Caiman crocodilus. Next base: position 41,416,937 of record JAGPOW010003648.1, read on the forward strand.
AGAATCTAAGAATTGCACTGGCCCAGTGGATACAAATCCAAATTCCACTTTTATTAGTTTCAAGTAAAGGAAACTAAGAACCAACAGATTGGGCTCTTCTCTCTATGAAATGTAAGCTTTCTACGTCGCTGCTCAAGATACTATCTCTCTAGTAATGCTCTCCACTTGTGTCCTAGAAAGAACCATTTACAGCCAGGGTATAATTGGTATCCACAAAAAGAGAGAGATTAAAATACTGACTGTTGTTTGGCTTTTGGTGGAATTGTGTAGAGGCCCCAGGTAAATCCAAACAAGTGACTGTAAAGCCCTTAGTGTGCCCAGATGTCAATAAACGGTGACAGTGTCAACAACAAGGAATTTTCCAGTGGATTTTTTTGGGCCTACATTTTCGGCTGTTTCACCCTTCTGTTTCTTCCTCTCTCTTCCTGTCTTTTATGCCTGTGCATAAATGTGCATACACATACACAGACACAATATTCGTATTAGAGCTATGTAGGAATTTTCTAACAATGTACAATGTGTTGGTTTTTTTTAAATTAAAAAAGGGGTTCGGAAACATGTCTAGAAAACATTGTTGCTGAAATCTTTTCAGTCTTTCTATCCGGAAAGTAAATAATTTGTTTTCGGTTGAGTCAGCCTGATTTTAAACATTTTGTTTTTGGTCACTTTGATTTTAATTTTATCTGTCTTTGCATTTATGGGCCCCCATAAAATTTGCGGTATGGGTTTATCACACTCCCCCCATCTTCTCATATTAGCTTGACTACATTTTCCATATTACACTGCATTTTCCCTTCTTTCTGAATCATCACTATGTGTCAAGAAAGTCCCCCAAAAAAAGAGCACAAGAAGATGTCTGTGCAAAACAGTTAAAGAGATGCCTCGGCACAGCTGTGTTGAGCACATTGTGAGCATGGATGCAGGATTTTCCTCTGTAGCACGGGAAAAGTTTCGGTGCGGCCCCCCCCCGCCGCTCTGCGTTTGGCTGTGCGTCATATTCCCTGCTTCTCCCCCTTGCTTTGTGTCCAGCTACTGGGGGTACACTGCTCTGCATCCAGCTGCCAGAGATACACTGATCCAAAAAGATTGAAAACCTCTGGTCTAAGGACATAGGCAGACAAGATTATTTGGATAAATGTGTTATCTTTTATTAGACAAACTAAATAGTTGGAAAAATTCTTTGCAAGCTATTGGGCACAAACACCCTTTTTCGGGCAAAATTGTTCTTTTCAAGCTATCGGGAACAAACACCCTTCTTCAGGCGTATAGAGAGTCTGCTGATGAATTGCAAGGGACAGTTGATGAGTTTTAGAAGACGTATGCTTTCTGGTAAAAACTTTTCAGTCAGTAGTCTGTAACGCATTAATTAAAATAAGCCACTTGCAATATTTCCGTATTTTCATTTTCCAATGTTCTTCCTCCCTTCACCTTCTTTTATGAAATACAGTGTTTTCTAAAGTACAGGGAGGGGTTATCAGTCATGTTCAATATTGGGTTACTTGTAAAAGAGAGTGATTACCTTTGATATGTAATAGCTGTCCCATCAAGGTAATAGAATAAAATCCAAAAACTGTAATTTAGAAAGGTTTCATACTCAAGCCATATTTTTTTTTTTTTGCTTTTATAATCCTATCCTTACGGTCACAGAACACCTTGTGTACTTTCTTCCTTCTACTTTGTCCCTTTTGGACTTCTTGCAGTATAATGAGTCACCTGTCCTTGGTGGTCTTTTATGCTAAGTATAGACAGTCAAAAAACCCAAGACTGAATTGATTTAGTCTTTGCAGGTTAGTTTAAACTGCAGAGATTGAACCATTTAGCAAATAAACACACATTCACTTTTGGTTTAGGAAATGCAGCCACATGGCTGCAGTAGCTGTAGCCAGAAGCTGGGGTGGGGGAGCACTACAGGATGCCTGCCAGTCACTGCCAAAGGGGAGGGAACAGAGAAAGCCCTCCAAAGACTTTTCCCTCCTCCCTTCTGGAGCACAGGGGGAGTGGCCAGGCCCAGGCACATGCTCTGCCTGAGTGGGGGATAGTAAAACTCATAAAAGCTTGAGTAAGACTAGTTCTTTCTCAGCCATTTTGAAACTGGTTTATGTGCACTGAACATCTATTCTGTTACAGGTTCTAACCAGTTTCTGATCATGTAAACAGGTTTATGTGTAACTTCTGTCCCTAGCATTTGTGTGAGAATCCTAGATTTCGTTATTGCTTTGAGAAGACTTAGGCATGGTTTCTGGTTCAGTGTACTGCTGAAGTTGGTTATTATATGATAACTTGGTTGTAGTAGTCCTTTCTAAAACCATATGATTTGATGAAGTACAAAAATATTACCCTTTTACTTGGGCACAAACCTAAATTGGCCCTGCTTCCTGCAATTAAAACTCAATAGAGATATTGGGATTTTGTAAAATAGCAAGGCTTTATATGGTCAGTTCTTCTCCCAATGAATTAAGTGGGGGTTCTGGTAGGGATTTTACAATTCACTTGTTTCTTTAAGTCACTTTCTATTTAGCTTTTCTTCCTCAGGGTTGAAATGATTACACATTTATCTGCTGTATTAGGTGGAACCACTGCCCGCCGCCCCCTGTTCAGCTCAGGGACTGCTTGGCCCACCGGCAGCTCACCCTCCCTCCTGCTGCTGCCGGAGAGGCAGGTAAGGATTGGGCCCCACCCTTGCATACGTGGGGGGTTTACTTCTCCCTAAATTGAAGCAACGTTTTTAAAAACCCACTGCTTCAGTTAAGGGAGAATTAAACCAAAGTAAACCCCCGTAGCTTGTTCAAGCAGCCTTGCAGAAGACCTCTCCATTCAGGGAAGCATACCTGACTCAAATAAGCTTATGGATTCTCTGTGTGCTTACTGGAGGTGAATGCAAATGATCCCTTTCAACCAGTGGAATCACAGTTCCACCAGGTGAAATGCTGTGTGAGTAGGTGTTCACAGTTCTTCAACCATTTAAAAAAGAGCCAACATGGTGGAAATCTTCATGCTTGGGACAATGTTGAAATGCCAGTCAGTAGGGGTGCAAGCATTTGAATGAACCCTTGTGCACACGGCCTCAATTAACTGAGGACACAGCAGTGTTCTCCAGCATCCCATTGTGCCCTGGTCCCAACTCCCTTTCCCTCCAGGGAGATGACCTGTGACCCAGACTGTGCTCTCCTGCTGCAGCCTGAGTGACAGAGCCTCTGCCCCTGACAGCTTAGGGGCTGGGAAAACCCAGCCTTGTTCCACAGCCCAGAGGCTGTCAGATCCCCATGTGGTGCTGGTGTGGGGAAAGCCATCTGCCAGCACCGGATCGTGGGTCGCCCCTTTTCCCACACCCTCCATCTAGAGCCCCCTCATCCCTTCCTGCCCAGACATGGGCTGCTGCCAACCCCCTTCTCAGATGCCCCTACCCAAAACCCCCCATTCCTGGCTCCACCTCCTGTTCCATCCACCATTCCCAGCCTCTCCATCTACCTCCCAACCTCCCTCCACAGACCTACCTGCACCGCGAGGGCCAGATGGAGCTGGGGCTAGAGCTAAGGCCAGGGCCAGATCTTAGGCCCCTGTGTGGCCTGATCCAACCCCAAACTGCAGGGATCTGTCTCCAGCTGGGACCTGACATCATCCCCCTCCCCATTTCATGGAAATGGCCCAGCTGTGCCCGCACCCATCCATTCCCAGAGATGCTCAACCACTTCTGCCACCCCCTTCCTCCTCCTCCCTTTATCATCCCTTACTTCTCTCTTTCCCCCCACTCCACCACCCACTGTGCCCCCCACCTTCCTGACTCAGCCCTGCCACACATTGCTATCTTTCCACTTCCCCCATACACACCCTCCCTCCATCCTCCACACCATTCCCTATCCCTCATTGCCCCCACCCCTCCACTGAGAGTGGGGACCCCTGACCCATCCTTCCTCACAGAGACACAGCCCATCACCTCCCCCAAGTGGCCCAGAGACCCTGGAACCCCAGCAGACACTGACTGGCCTACCTCTATCCTCTATTACTAGACCTCAAGATGCCTACCTGAGATTGGATCCCTTGGGCTGCTGGAAAGGAAATTGGCAGGCCTGAGGAGACAGCAGACCTGCTCCTGGCAGTTGTAAGGGAGGGTGGTGATGTTGGAGAACCAGCTAATTGCCCTGGCTTGGTTGTATCTAGGCAGAAGAGCCTGCAAAGCAAGCACCTGACTGGGTGCTTTTAGCATTGCAAGCTCTCCACCAAGCATGCAGACAACTTTTTGCACTTATATACAGGATCAGCCGTTTGAAAATCAACCAATCGAACTTCAGCTGGTCGATCTAAACATTTGCACATACCATTTTTTTTGTCTCCATGGTACTGAAACATGGCAAACACATGAACTTCCTAAGGAGTCAGGTTAGGAGTACATGGGGGAGATCTAGAGATCTATTCCCTGAGAGAGGGCATGAGGAGTACATCCCACATTCCTGTAATAGCTCCTTATATACTTCTGCTCTATACCACTGACAACCTTTGAAACATCATGCAGATCAAGAGTGAAACAGGTAGGGGAATAGGAACTTAGGGATGTTCCACTAAAATGAACTTGGGAGGGGAAGAAAGCAGAAAGTGTGTCCCTTGATGTTCAGCTTACCTTTTCCCTGACCCTGTGAACAACTATATTTCATTCACTGTTAAAATGTAGTAGTTTAAAATTCTGAGTACTTCTTTCCACTGTTCGCTAGATAATGAAGATCCTTGTTCTCAAAATGCAAATGTGTACTGAAAGTCTACCTTCATGTTTGTATTATTCAGAACCTCATTTAGCATTCAATATAGTTTTTACAAACAGTGACTTTTGAAAAGGTTACTCAGTCTGTGATGTTACTAACCAAGCTTACTGCCTTTGTACCTTATTAACCTTTGCTTTCAAAGCTGTGGTGGTGGCTGCATTTGCTTTTTACAGTATTGTTGTTCTTCAGTAATAACAGATTGACATAGCTGCATGCAAATTTTCCCTCTTTTCATGATAAATCTTTTAACTGCTTCAAAAATATTTGGTTAAATCTACTAATTTTAGCTTGTGTCACTTTTTTCCCCATCAGAGTATACACAGTTTATATTTACTATAATTCAATTGCAAGCAGTGTTTAAGATCTTTGTGTTCTGTCACTCTTGCTATTCATTTCAGTTTCCAGTGTGGAAATTTTCAATATATTGATGTTATTTCCCTGAGCTATATTCTGTCTTTTCCTCTAGAATTAGTGATTGACGTTCCTAGTTCCCCAGCTAACACTGCTGTGGGTTATTACAGTGATATATCTTGGTGCTGAGCTCTAGGCAGGGATCCTCCTGTTTCCCGTTGGAATCTATTTTCTGTCCAACTTTCATTTCCTATTGCATGTTCCTTGGGGGACAAAACAGCTTTGTTAGACAAAAAGGAGTTTTTCTTTAGAGTTATTTCTCCATTCTCTTCAGCTGTGTACTTAAAAATGAGCAGCAGTGCAATGCAATAAAATGATTCAACTGGGGTAAGCCCCTTTGGGTCCTAAATAGTAACAAAATGATAGCTACAGTGGCTCTCTGCTTCACTAGTACAGGCTGTCATGGAGACATGGTGAAGGAAGGGTAGAGGTAAAGCAAAACAAGAAATGGAATACTGGAATAAGCTTTTTTTTTGAGTTGCTAATCATCCAATTCAGCTGAGCGGGCTGACTTCACCCACTTGCTGTATATGTTACTAAAACTAATGACTAGATGAACCTCTCTGACTTTTTCAACCCTGGCATATATGCATATGATGACTGGCTGGCTTGGTTTTCTGGCCTTTGGGTTTTTAAATAATATTGCAAAATACTGATGTCACACTGAAGACATGGGAAGCAGTGAAACTTCCCTAAGTAAACAGAGAGTATGTCTTCACTGCAGTCTCAAAAAGGACTGCAGTGCAATGTGTAGATACCTGGGCTAGTTTTAAAATAGCTAGCTCAGAGTACTTGTAGAAGTCTAGCTATAGCAGCATGGAGCTCAGTATGGGCTAATTTACCTTATTTCTTCCGTGATGGCACTGTTGATGCACCAGAGGCTGCATGACAAGGTAAGTGTTTGATGTTTCTTTCACCAGTAATATGCTTGTTAGAAAATCCTTACATTCTTGAATAGCTTTACTTTAAATGAACAAGTTTGCTGTTATACTGTAGATTTCTTTACAAAAATTAATTGAAAGAAAATTGAACGGCTTTAGATCATCTTGCTCACTGAAGAGAAGTTATCATCTTTGGGAAAATAAAAAGGATCATAGTTATACAGACCTGGGCAAATGCTATGAAAAGTCCCCTCCTCCTGTTCCCCATCAAACATGTATCTAGCATTTTAAATGAACATGTTCTCACTGTTTTCATGACAAATTGGCATTTTGTTTTCTGTGAACATCAAGGTTACAGGGACAATTTAAGGAAGAAAGCAAATTTCAGTCATGTGCATAGTGATTTGCAGAAAGTCTGTTCTTGAATTCTTAGGCAGCACTTTTCACACTGAAAGTGTTTGAGTCATTTGAAGCAGACATCAGACAGCATCTTAAGTGTTTTTTCAAACCAGTAGTTGCTAACCAGCATAGGTGAGATTTTGAATATGGAATATCAAATCCAGTGAGCTGAGCAAAAATGTTGATAAAGTGGCATGGAATAAATTCAAGAAATCAGTTATCTTAAAAAAATCCTGGTGGTGTTACACTAGAATTAATATTTGTCAGACTGTTTCTGTGGATTATGCTTTTTGCTCAAGCTCACAACAAAATTGTATAGGGAATATGAGCTGCACTTCAGCCTCATAATAAACCACCAAACGTAGGGTCAAATTTGATCTGTTCCGTATGCTGTACTTACTGTGACAGTATGTGAGCACCTTTTAGATATCTGTATTCTCTTGTGACCCAGATGGAATTACCATTGAAGTCCAAGAACCAACCTTTGCTCTTCTTTACACTTGTGTGAGTCAGAATTGAGATAACTGATGTTAGCCAAGCTACCCTGATTTAAACTGCAGTAAATGAGATCAGATTTTGCCCAAGTGGGAGCTAAGTGAGTGTAAGTTCTTTAGAATATGGCCTGTAGTTAATGACAAAGTTTGCACGTGCCCTTGGTTCATGACAGCTCAAACACAGCAAAAGTACTCACAGTGTAGCCTGTCAGATTCCAGTGAATCTGAGAATTGTGTTAAATACCTTGTCACAAGGACATAAAAAAGGAAAGGACTGATCCAAGGGGTGGGGGAAGGCAGACACCGGTTATGTGTACATTTTCCTGAAAAGTGGAATATGAGCCGTGGATCAATCACACCTTTTTAAATAATGACTATCTCTGTGGAATTTACTGTAAACAGCTCACTTATGTGCACATATCTCATACATTGTGGCACTACAATTTGAGCCACAGAGAATTTTAACATGATACCTCCATGTACCGGTGTATAATTTTTTCAGAAAAAGATGTTGTCCGTATGTCCCACAGCTATTTGGATTAGCACTGAATAACTGGTATTTTCAGGCCCTCCTTTTAAGATTTTTTATCTTTTATATTAGTCTGTCAACCAGCTGAGATGGCTTATCTTTCCCCAGATGAAGAAGTCTTTGCTGGCACTGGTTGCAGATCAGGGTATTTGGATGGGTGGCAAGCACTCAGGTTCCTGACAAACAGCTTAAATGGAGCAGAGAATGGAAAAGCAAAATGTCTTTCAGCAGAGTTCTATATTGATGGGAGGTGATATGAAGAAACTCAAGGCTCAGAGAGATGCAGTCACTCCCAAGCTGCCCCACAATGCCAAATCACCCATCACCTATCACATACTTGCCTGTGCACATATATACACACACGCTTGACTTCCTTTGTGTCCCTTGAGCTTTTGGGTTACAGCAGCTTTTTATAAAGCTTTTCTTTCTGAGCCACAGATTGCCAAGGGAATAAAGAAATCAATCATAGATAGGAAATAGTCATCATTAGTGGTGCAGTTAAGAAAGTAATTAGAGACTACCTCTTCATTTCAATACTACAGTTTCAGTAAGTTGAAGTCCTGTACTGAAACTGCATTCTGAAACTGCCTTGAATTATCTGTGATAATAACTGGACTATTTTCCAGTCCTAAATCCACTCTCTCTCTGGCTTTAATTAAAATTGGGGGAAAAGATGAATGCGAGATCTTAAATTATTAATACAAAGCAATGGGCTAAATTCTGCTTGGTTACATAGCATAAGTCTCTGGAGAAACTCCAGTTCAACCTAATTAATGGTGCAACTGAAAATAAAATTCTTGAGGAATATGGGAGAAGGGAAAAAGTATTGCATATTTTAAAATTGCTTACATTAATACTGCCTTTTAAAACAAAGATTCCAAATAGATACATTTACAGTTATGTTTTTCCTGCTGTCTGCAGCTTGCCCACATTTGTATGGGGAATAACATGCCCTGCATTTGTAAATAAATAGTATTGAACTAGATGACCTTTAAGGTCCCTTCCAATTCTGTGATTCCTGGAAATTTGACTTCACCTTAAAGTTGATGAAACTGAGTTTATTTCATATGGATTTTGTCATTTGGTTGCAAGCTTTGGCTTGGAGTGCTTGGCGTTCCCTGCACGTGAGCCTATATGAGAAGGCCAAGAATAAAATGAAACTGGTCAACTCCATTGTATTATATTTGCTTATGAATTCCTGAGGTTTTGTGGTTTTATTTGAAATGGAAACTAAAAGCAGGATGTGTTCTGATACTTCTAAGTGAAGCAATACAAAGAAAATAATTTTAAGCATACTACTATGCTCTTTGTTCAGAGTTTGAAGAAAGTAATTCTGATTTGTTGCCATTGTAACGTAAGACATAATTACCCTAGGATGGGGAATTCCACCAGTCATGCACATGGTAACTTTACAATATATACTGGAATTTACATTTATATTTGTGAATACATTAACATAAACCAATGAATGTCCAACTAAAAAATATATGCTTGCTCAAGTAGGATTGTTTTTGGGATCCTGCTGGCCTTAGAAGGGACTTGGAAAAAATTCACCAGGTTCCATAGTGCAACCTTGAACCCACATCTTCTTGTCATAGAGTTAGTCAAACAGAAGTAGGGCTGAAAGGGACCTCCAGAAGTTATCTAGTCCATCCCCCTACCTGAGGTAGGATTATCCCTATCCAAACCATCCCATACAAAGCATAATCTAAACTCTACATAAGACTGCCATCAACGAGACAACATAGTCCTAACATCTTAACTTGCCACAGGTAAAACAGGGAAACCATGGCAGCCAACATCCTGATTCTATAAAAAATTGTTAATATATACCCAAGAAGTACTGGGTAGAGGTCTATACCCCCTGCTACAGAGGAAGGCAAAACCCCCCACAGTCCATACCAATCTGACCTTGGGGTAAAATTCCTTCCTGACCCCAAACATGGTGATTGGTCTGACCCTGAGCAGAGGGGCAAGACCTTCTAGCCAGGAGCCTCAAGCTTTGCTTCCAGCCAGAGCATTGGCACACCCTAGTCAAAATCATCAGCCTTGGCTGTAGCCAACACCCAATGCCTCTGAGGAAGGCTTCAAAACACCTTGACACATACAGCAGAAAAAGGAGTCAGGGGCATCTAGCAAAGCCCAGAAGCATGGGAAATCCTCATGGTAGAACATGGGCATAACTACACCTAGATCATCCTTGACCAGTGGCTGTCTAACCTCTTCTTGAACACCTCCAATGATGGAGAGTCCACAACTTCCCTAGGCAGTCTACTCCACTGCCTCATTCTTCTAATAGTGAAGAAGTTTTTTCCGGATATCCAATGTAAGCTTACTTTGCTACAACTTCTAGCTGTTGGTCAATGTACTCCTCGCTGCAGCAGAGGAGAAAAGGTGCTTTTCCTCTTCTTTATGGTAACCCTTCAAGTATGTGAAGACTGCTATCATGTCCCCTCTTAAACACCTTTTCTGCCAGCTGAAGAAGCCTAGCTCCTTTGGCCTTTCCTCATATGACTTGGATTCTAGGTCCTTGATCATCTTTGTTGCCTGCCTCTGAATCCTCTCTATTTTTTCCATGTGCTTTTTAAAATGTGGGACCCAGAACTGCATGCAGTACACAAGATGAGGCCTATCCAGTGCCGAATAGAGAGGCATTATCACTTCCCATGTCTTGTACTTAATGCTTTTGTTGATGCATCCCAAAACTGCATTTGCCTTTTGTGTGGCTACATCACACTGTAGACTTATATTGAGTCTGTGGTATACCAAGAGTCCCAAGTCCTTTTCCACAGTTCTGTGATCTAGCCAGTTGCCACCCATTTTATATTTGTGTTTTTAATTATTTCTCCCAAGGTGTAGCACTTTGAATTTGTCCACATTGGACTTCATCTTGTTGGCTTTAGCCCAAATTTCCAATCTGTTGAAATCTTTCTGAATTGTTCACACATCTTTGTTATTTTGGCTTCTGGTTTTCCAGGCTTAGTATTTTGCACAGCACTAAGATTTGCAGTGATGAAAGGCATGATGGAAGCATCATTAACATTATGGTGAATTAATTTGCTGTGTGCTTACATGCAATGAGCAGAGGACAGATAGCTATCCTTGTTACAAACTGAGAAAAAACAAGAAAGTGTAAAATCAAATAATCTGATCTTGTAAGTGGTTAAAAGTGGGTTGTTTCATAAGTGTAATAGATTTCATAGACATTCAGGCTGGAAGGGACCCTGGAGGATCATCGAATTCAGCCCCCTGCCCCAGGGTCAGGAAGTCAGCAGGGATCAGAGGATCCCAGCAAGATAAACATCCAAATGTGTTTTGAAGGTGTTCAGAGTGGGTGCTTGAACCACCTCTGGCGGCAGTCTATTCCAAACCTTGGGGGCTCAGACAGTAAAGAACTTCATCCTTATTGTCCAGCCTGAATCAGTTGTGGAGGAGTTTGTGATCGTTCAATCTTGTCATCCCATGGGGCGCTCTGGTGAACAGATATTCCCCCAGATCCTGGTGAACACCCTGATAGACTTATAGGTGGCCACTAGATTGCCCCTGACTGAGCCTGTGCTTTTCCAGGCTGAAGAGTCCCATAGCTCTCAGCTTTTCATCATAAGGTCTGTTTTCCTGACCTCTGATCACACACATGGCTCTTCTCTGGATTCTCTCAAACTTCTCCACATCCTTTTTGAATTGTGGAGCCCAAAACTGGATGCAGTACTCCAGCTGTGGCCTCACCAAAGCTGAGTACCACAGGAGAATGTCGTCCTGGGATTTGCTTGAGAAGCATCTGTGGATGCAAGCCAGCATTTTGCTCACTTTATTAGCCGCAGCATCACATTGAAGGCTCATGTTCATCTTGTGGTCAATCATGACCCCCAAGTCCCTTTCATGTGTAGTGCTAACCAGCGTAGCACTACCGAGCCTATAAGCATGCTGCAGGTTTTTCCTCCCAAGGTGGAGAACCTTGCATTTTTCGGTGTTAAACACCATCAGGGTTTCATCTGCCCATTTCATGAGCCTATCAGGATCTACCTGGATCATCCTCCTGTCCTTAGGTGTGGATGCTTTACCCCAGAGTTGGGTGTTGTTGGCGAACTTGGCTCATCCACTTATGACACCAATGTCTACATCATTGTTGAAGATGTTAAAAAGTATAGGTCCCAGGACAGAGCCTTGAGGGATCCTGCTGGTCACAGGTCACTATGACGATTGACTTCCGTCAACCACCACCATCTGGGTCCAACTGCAGAGCCAATTCCCCAGCTAGCCAATCGTGGTGAGGTTAAGTCTGCAATTTGCCATTTTTGCCAAGAGGTGATCATGGGATACTATATCGAAGGGTTTTTTAAAGTCAAGATATATGACATCAATCTCTTCCCCCTTGTCCAGGTGATGGGTCACCTGGTTGTAAAAGGAAATCAGATTGGTCAAGCAAGACCTACCCTCAACAAGCCCGAGCTGGGTATCCCTCAGGATATTGCCGTCAGCTAGTCTGTTAAGGATGGCCTCTTTGATAATCTTTTCCAAGACCTTCCCCAGCATAGAGGTCAGGCTGATGGGCCTGTAGTTTGCCGGATCTACTTTCCTCCCTTTCTTGAAGATAGGCACCACATTGGCCTTCTTCCAATCATCAGGCACTTCATCAGAGCGCCAGGAGTTCTCAAAGATCCGTGCCAGGGGCTGAGCTATGATGCTTGCCAGCTCCTTGAGTACCCTTGGGTGTAAACCGCCAGGGCTGGTTGACTTGAAAGTATCCAGCCTGTCAAGGTGTTCCTTCACAAGGTCAGTTTTGATGGAGGGTAAAGAATCTCCCTCACCCAGGCCTCCCTGTCCCGCAGTGGGCAGGGGTGTCCAATGGGACTGGTGAAAAATTGATGCAAATTACCCATATAGCAAGCTGGCTTTTTCCTGGGCATTGGTTGTCAGTTGTCCCATCTGGTTTAGCAGGTGTCTGATGTTGCCCTTGCTTTTCCTTCGGCTCCCCACATATCTAAAAAAGGACTTTTTATTATCCTTGATATTTGTAGCTAGCTGGAGTTCCATCACAGCCTTGGCATTCCTGGTTTGCTCTCTTGTTAGATTTTTCCATCAGATTTATATGCCAAGGCATATAAATATATGATTTATATACCAGATCTGTGGCAATGCATACTTATATAGCTTGTCATTTCTTATTGATTGGAGGCCATGAAAAATCTTTTAACATAATGGACTATACTAATTTTGACATATATTTTAACTGTAAACTCTCCCCCATCTTTTTCAGATTCAGATTTATGACAGTGGTTCCCAAACTCGGGACTATGGAACTTTTGTTAGTGGATTGTGGATAGCTATATGGTTGCATGGAGACTACCTCCAGCTGCTATTTGCCTTAAGAGAAAACTAAACCATCAGATATTTCCCCGATAATTAGGAGGAATTATTATTTTAGCAGTGTGTGCTTTCATTTAAAACTTCCTCTGTGAGTATTCACAGAGAAGTCATTGTTGTCATATATTTATGTGAGTTTTAGTAAGGCTCCAGTATCCCAATGGGTTGATTTACCTGTTTCTCCCAACAGATAGGAAAAACTGGTTGCATTGGCCACTGCTAAGGAATACAGATAGGGATCCTCTTGTATTTCTGAGCAACTAATTGCTGTCATTGTTAGAAGAATGGCACATTGGAACTATAAGTGGTTGGTGACCAAGCTGTGTTGCAGGCTGGCATTGCTCTCTATGGAGCTCCTCAGTCAGAACTCTAAATACAAAAATACAGTCCCTACTCCAAACCAACCAGCCAGTCAACCAACAGCCAGTAACAGAAGTCTTAAGCCCTTCTCTGGGCAGTAGGAGATAGAGGTGCACCAATACATCCATCTATATCATATCGGCTCTGATAAAAGGAAAATTTATGTTATTGGCAATCAGGGGTTTTTTTTGGCTGATGTGGCCGATAATGTCGATAAATGCCCCATGCATGTGTGCAGCTGCAACATGCATACGGCCAGGAATGCAGCCTGGTAGTTTAGAGAGCAATGTCTGGCTAGTAAGTCTGTGTAGAGGGGTGGGGAAGGGATGGGGAATGAGGGGGGCAGAATGAGGCCCCTGCAGTGAGGGAGGGAGTAGAGCAGGGGCAGGTGCTGCCCAGCCAAGGCGTGATACAGGACAGAGCTGCGGCTTGTCCGGGAGATGGGGGGTGGCTCTCGCTACTACACGTGCCGCTGGGGGAGGCATGGGGGTGTGTGCCCCCTGGATCAGATCCAGGGGGCATATGCCCCTCATGCCTTCCTCAGGGGTGTGCACAGCAGCAGGAACTGCCCCCCATCCCCACCCCCTGTGCCTACTGGACAAGCTGTGGCTCCGTCCCACAGCCTGCCCTGGCGAGGTAGCGCCTGCCCCTGCTCCACTCCCTTCCTCACTGTGGGGGCCTCAATCTGCCTCCCCCTCACATTTCCCCCCCAGACTTATCAGCCGGACACTGCTCTACAAGCTGCCATGCTGCATTTCAGCAATTGGATTGATATGGGCCTATGTGGCTCATTAACAATCGGGCATCAGTAATGGCCTAAACAATCTTTATTAGTGCACCCCTAGTAAGAGAGGCCCTGTAGCTCTGGCTCAGTTCAATAGCCTGGCTCCTTCCTGGTAGCAGTTTTATTTGGGTTCTAGCTTGGTTTCTGTCTGCAAACTGCTCTTTCATCCAGTGTGCTCCCTCTGCCCTCTTCTCTGGGGTTTTTAAGCTATGAGTGAGAGGTTTCCATATTAAAAGCCCACACCTGGATCTCTTCATCAAGGTTACCTGCCAGGCTGCCCTGTTATACTACCAAATACAGGGAGAGAGGGAGGCTCTGTAAAAGTGACAGGGACTGATAGTATAATGTTCAGCTATAGTAAAGATTATGAAAATGTTTGTGAAACCTTGAGTTACTGCATTTTGTTACTTTCAGATAACATGGAGCTTTTTGAACTTACTTTTGTGAGCTTTGCCTAAAGATTTATTCCAGTCATTTGCTGCTGTGATAAAGGTGATCCCTGAAGTCTTCAGCACAGTCTTGGTAACAGATGACTTTTGTCAGGGTTGTATATTGGATCTGTTACAAGCAGATTATATATGATTTCAACAGAGCAGGTTTGTCATGGTTTTTTTGTTCTCCTTTAGTAGGAATTCTTTGTCATGCAATCCTTCATTTGACCATTCAGCAAAGGAGAGTATCCTGGAAACCAGTTTAATGCATAGACCAGCACACAGCTCTTGTATACAGTGAAAAGCTTTAATGCATATATGTTTTAGCAGTGTATGCTTTCATTTAAAACCTCCTCTGTGAATGCTCACAGAGGAGTCATTGAGGGGGAAGGAGCTGTCATATATTTATGTGAATTTTAGTAGGGTTCTGCTATCCTGATGGGTTGATTGACTTGTTTCTCCCAACAGATAGGAAATACCAGGGAACCAAAACTGTTTGCATTGGCCACTACTAAGAAATACAGAGAGGGATCATCTTGTATTTTTCCTCAGAGGAAATAAAATATAAGTCTGAGCATTGGTTTGGTTCTTTTAGGTAATTTAAAAATGTGGTAAAACAGAAACAGAATGTTTAAGATACCTTGGTGTATGAGGGATAATTGTAAATAACACTTGGGTTTGGAATTTGATTCATTAATACTTTTAAATGGTTTAAAAAACAGCCTTTAGAAGAGGAAAATACAGTATATAATGGCATTCCCTCACCTCCATATTTGGTACACAGTCCATTGAGCATTGAAGCCATTCTAGTGACTTGAAGGGATAGATGGATCATACTTGGGCTCTACTTTCCTGTGGGAAACCTAGTGAAGGACGTTCCAGGAAAGGAAATCTTCATGAAAATACCTTTGTAGGGACAGCTCTGCTTGCCTTTCCTGTCAGAGAGTAAACGACAAAGAAAATTTATTTAGTAGATTTTATCCATCTGGTCATTGGTTAAACATTTGACATAGAATCACTTAGAAAATTCTTAACCTGGAGAAGATGGGGATTAGAATAAAAACCATACTGTGAGTAAGGAACTGACTGAAGAAATGAAAACCACCAGTTGTGCTGAAAGGAGATATTAGTCTAAAGCAGGGGTGTCAAACTCATCTGGCTGGATGAGTGGTGTGGGACCAGTCTGTAGGCTGGATAGGATCCACAGGCCAGCCTCACACACTGGAGACAGCATGTAGGGATGGTGCAGCACTGGCAGCTTATGCTCCATGTAGTTCACTGGCACTGGTCTGGGGCTTGCTCACAAGAGTTGGCAAGGGGTGTGCACTGCATGGGGCCAGTCAGTGCGCCCAGTCTGGGCCATCCCAAAAGCCAGCATGTGGAGCCAATCCAGTGGGGCACTTCATGCAGTGTGTACCCCAGATCAGCTCCCTGTGCTGTGTGCAGCAGGCACGGGGCCTAGCCTGGAATGCCACATGCAGCACATGCCAGCATGCAGGACTGGCATGGACCACATACTGCATGTGACTGCTGTGCCAGACTGATCCTATGTGCTGACTCCAGTGTGCAGGGATAGTCTGAGAGTCTGATCCAACCCCAGGGCCAGTGCGCAGGGTTGGTCTGGCATGGGCACATGACAGCCTAGCTCCATGTGTTGCATGCAGCATGTGGTGTCAGTCTGATACCCATGATCTGGATCTTAGGGCTCCACAGACTGGATCCTGCCTGCATGCCTATCTTTGACATCCCTGGTTTAGTCCCTTTCATCTGGGAACATATCAGTTGGTAACAACCAAAGGTGTGAAAGCTGCAGATATGTTAGCTGATGATGTTAAACCAGAGCTGTCAAACTCAGCCTGTCTCTCAGACTGGGTGTGGGCCTTGTCGCTTTTCTCAGACAAGAACCATGGGGCCAGCAGTAGATGCAGTGGATCTGGTGGTGGGAGCAAAGCGGGTCTGGTGGTGGCCATGGAAATCTAGAGGCAGCAGTATAGCCAACAAGCAGTGGCAGGCTTCAGGAGCAGCAGCAGGGACTGGGGGCAGTGCCTGGGATAAGCAATGGTGGTAGGTGTCCAACAGCAGTGTTGCTTATGGTCTTCTGGACCTCTTGGTTGCTTCGTATTTCAAAGGAAGTGAGACCATATCCTGTTATGGTTGTATGATTGAATTATAATTTGTATTGACTCTATTCACATTAGGAAAGGGTTGGTAACTTAGATTGACAGCCCTGGTGCTACTAACACATACATACAGGAAACCCTCACCATTCACGGATTCACCATTCATGTCTTTGAATATTCGTGGTGCGAGTATTCAAACCCATGCTCTCTTCCCACACATGCTGTTTCCCTGCATATTCTCGCCATGCTTCCTTCCCACCGCCAACAGCACTGGCGGCATCTGTGGGAGCTCTGTCCTTGCCACTGCCAGGCTCCCGCCACCACTGCCATGCTCCTGACATATTCATGGATTTCACCATTCGTGGGGGGTCTCTGGAATGTATCTCTTGCAAATGGCAAGGGTCTCCTGTACAATGAAACAATGACCTTTATTCCATGTACATTCAGTGCTGCTAACTTCAGCGGTGGCATTAGATTACTACACTGAATTTACTTCTGGAAAAGAAAATGAGGCAAATCTGATCTCAAATATTTTATATGTTAAAAATATCCAAAATAAAATTGTGACATTAGCATGGATGGATTCAGGATTTTGAAAAGGCAGGTGCAGCATTATGGTGAATCATAACATATAATACTACACATAGGTTTTTTTTCCAGTTAAAGAGAAGCTAGAAGATTTACTAATATAGTAGGAGCCCAGTGCTGTATTACTCAGATTTAAGATCAAAGCAAAAATGAATATAACTTTATTGGAATGTGTACTAATTTGCTAGCTTATATATTAAGTTTAAAAAAACCACAACTAACTAGGCAAAAATAGTCCAAAGATATTGTTTTATTAGTCTTTTAGTCATTATAGTTAAACGTACATCATTTATTCAGATTCGTAACACAAAAATTGACAGTGTATCTAGCACTTAATTGTCAATCATTTCCACCTGAGTTAATGTTCATCTGAGTTAATATTACCACACCTAAGTTAAGGCTTTAGCTAGAGGTAAAAACAGTCTGCAGGGCTATGAAATAGAAGAGAGAGATTACCAGGAATAGCCAACAGACAGCAGAATTTCAGAAGAAAGGATAACTGGATTAATGGAACTTAAAGATCATTAAAAAGGATAGAGGATTTTTAATACTTGTGGAGTGAAGTGAGATCAGTTGGAATCAGGTAGATGACAGTAAGCCATGAGGTCAACTGACTCCCTTAGTGCTGCCTGAATAGAAATGTTGTTGCCTTTCCTAGTTAGTTGGTTTTAAAGTTGGGGTGGAGCAGGAATCAAAAGGGTGTTAAACTGTACTGCTACACCTCCCTGAATCCATCCCTGCACAAAGAATTAATATCAATAAGAATAGCAAGTCAAGAAAGGGTTGGTTACTTAGATTGACAAAACCTGATGCTATAAACACTTACTGTGTAATTTATTTTATAAATTCAATATTGTTAATTTCAGGTCCCTCATACACGTGGGGATAGGGCATGTACATGTGATAAAAAGTGATGAGAAATCCTCATTTGTTTAACATAATGGCATCACCGTGTTCAAGTGCACAATTTTTTTTGTGTTAAAATTTATTTGAGCATGGCAACATAGACCACCTTGGATGTATTTTAGTTTGGGGCAGATTGTTTAATTGTGGATTAAAAATACGTGCATGTGTATATGTCTGGTGGCTGGAACAACGTGTGGGACTCTGGAAGCCCAAGCATGCTTGGGGAAGCTCAGGTTTGGCAGGCTTCCAGCGCCCCATGCACCATCTCTGCCACCTTCTCTGGCCACCAGCACACCTAGCTGCCCTCCTGCCACCTTCCCACACTGCCCCAGCCTGTTCCTGGGTAGTCCCAAGTGATGGGGACAGTGCATTGGGTGCTAGAGCCTGCCAAGCCTGAGCTTCTCCGAGCATGCCTGGGCTTCCAGTGCCTCATGCACCATTGGATTAGACTGGGTGCTGCCTGCAAGCTGGGGCAGCGCCCAACACGGGGGGCTGCCTAGGTGAGCTGGTAGTGGGCAGGTGCCACCCATGGGGCACCGCTACTGTGGAGGGAAGGATCTGGTAGGTCAGGGATGGCCAGAGCTTGCCCCCCAGTCATGTGAGAGGCAGGCAGACTGTAAGAAAAAAAAGGATCGGGCCCTGCATCACTCCCTCCCTTTCCCCTTCTTCCTCCCCCCCATCAGAGCCTGCCCATGGCAGTGAGGGCAGTGTGAGCTAACAGCAGGTTGTTATTTTCATCACAGTGACAGAAGCCCCTAAATTGAAAACCCACAAATTAAAAATCAACTGTTTCAATTTAGGGGAACTAAACTCCAGTTGTGTGAACAAGTGCCCTCAGTGGCTTGCCCACATGAATGAAATACTCTCCAATGCCAGTAGGAGACATAAAAGGTAATAAAAAGGGATTCTACAAGCATATAAAAAGTAAGAGGAAGACCAAAGAAACCTTAGGTCTCTTATGAAATACAGAAGGCCATCTAGTTCTACCTGATGCACAGAAGGTAACTTGGGCGACAGTGGCCTTGAAATGATAGCATTCAAGACCCTAAGGGAGGAAGGAAGGAGAGCAGTGGAACTTCAGAAAAGCAGACTTCAATGAATTTAGGGAAGGATTCACTGGGAAGCAAGTCTGAGGGGAAAAGAAGAGCTGGCTGTACTTTAAGAAGGCCCTTTTTAAAGGTACAGGAACAAACTAGCCTGCTGAAATGGAAGAAGGGGAATTTACAAAAGGAGGCCAGTCTGGCTAGACAGCAATCTCTTCAATGAGTTGAAATAGAAATGAATCCTACAAAAAGTGGATACTTGGTCATAGGGATGTACCCAGATCATGGAGCCTGGGACCAAATTTTGCAGACTTGCTATGGTCCCAGGCTCCAATTTCACAGGCAGATCGTGGCTACCCTACTCCTCCTGCCCCACAATTGGCTGGGGCATGTGGCATGTGGCAGACATATAGGCTGTCATTGGCCCCCGGACCCACTCCCTACTTGTCCCTGGCCCCCTTGGGACGGTGGAGGAAGATAAACCCCCCATCCCTTCACCAGCCATGTGTGGGTGGAGGGATGGGCCACAGTGGTCCTACTTCTTCTCGACTGGGCCCTACTTCCCCCAGAGCCCTGGCTCTACTTCCTTTGGCCCTTCCTATGCCATGTTACAGCCTGGCCACGCTGTCCCCCCACCCCTCTCCAGCCCTGCCCAGGTGCGGGGATGGGCTGCTGCCACTCTACTGCCCCCTGCCCAGGCTTTGCTGCCCCTCAGCCCTGTCCCACAACGTCCACAGCACCCACATACCACAGGATGGGCCCAGCTGCACCAGGCAGCCATGCTGCCAAGAAAAAAAAGTCATCTTGACTGCTGCCTTGATGGGGGGAGAGGCAGAAGACAAACCTTTTATTTTTACACAGAGCCTCACTTTTCCCTGCTTTTTGGTGGGACTCCTTTTTTTGTGGATTTCTCTGATTTTCACGGAAAATGCCTGATTTCACATTTTCCACAAAAATTGCAAAATCACAATTTCAGTATATTCTTATCATAGTACTAGGGAAGAGTACAAGGATATTACATTGGCATGCAGGGAAAAAATTAGGAAGGCCAAGGCACAATTTGAGATGCAACTGGCAAGGGGTATAAAAGACATTTAAAAGAAGAGATTCTTCAAATATATGAAAAGTAAAAAGAAGAGCAAAAAAAACATAGGTCCCTTATGGAATGCAGAAGGCAATTTAGTTATGCATAATGCAGAGAAGGCTGAAGTATTTAATGTGTTTGTTATTTCAGTCTTCACAAATAAGATCATTATCAGATGACAAGTGCAGTTGATAGCAAAGATAGGGAAGGAAACAAACAACTTAGAGTAGCAAAAGAACATGTTAGGGATTACTTTGAGAAGCTAGATGCTTTCAAGTTGTCAGAGCCAGGGGGGGATGCACCCTAGGGTAATGAAGAAATTGAGTAGGGTAATTTCAAAGCCATTGGCTATCCTCTTTGAAAACTCATAGGGGTAAGGTGTCTCAGATGACTGGAAAAGGACGGTATAGTGCCCATCTTTAAGAAAGGGAAGAAGGAGGATCTGGGGAATTATAGACCAGTCAGTCTGACCTCAGTACCTGGAAAATCAAGGAGTAGGTCCTCAAGGAATCTGTTTAAGAACCTGGAGGAGATCAAGGTAATCAAGAACAACCAGCACATTCACCAAGAGCAAGTCATGCCTGGCCAACCCAATTTCCTTCTATGATAAGGTAGGCCACAGGCTCTGTGGATGGGAGGGGTGAGGGGCAGGGGCAGGGGCAGGGGGAAAGCAGTGGATGTTATACCTTGACTTTAGCAAGGCTTTGGCAGAGCCTTCCACAACATTCTCATTTGTAATCTAACAAAATAAAGACTAGATGAAAGTACTGTAAGTTGGATAAATAACTGGTCGGATTGTCATGCTCCACTGGTAGCCATCAATGGGTGACTATCTGCTTTGGGGGAGGTATCAAATGGGGTTCCCTAGGGAGTTTGTCCTAAGCTCCGGTATTCAACATCTTCATTAATGATTTTGATGATAGGTTTAAGTGCATGCTTAACAAATTTTGCAGATCACACAAAGATGGGTAGAGTGGCAGACACTCTGGAGGTCAGGGCTAGGATCCAGAATTACTTAAATAGATTGGAAAAAATGATCTGCAGTCAAACCAAATGAGATTCAGATTCCACAAGTGAAGTCCTGCACTTGAGATGGAATTACTGGCTGGCTACATAGCAGTAGTGCAGAGAAGAACCTGAGGGTTGCAGTAGACCACAAGCTGAATATGAGCCAAACAGTTTGCTCTTGTTGCAAAAGAAAACCAATGGCATACTGGGTTATATTGACAAAAGTGTCACTTGCAAATCAAGGGAAGTGATTCTTCCACTCTTTTTCAGTTCAGCACAGAGAGATAAAAATTATTAGGGTTCTGGGAAGCAAGATTTAGTAGGAAAGGCTGAAAGAACTTGAGTTATTTAGTTGGAGAAGAGATGGCTGAGGGCAGTTTTGATAACAGTCCTCAAATACCTGAAGGGTGATTACAGAGAGGCTGGAGATGGGCTTTTCTCTGTCACCATAGGAAACAGGACTAGGAGTTCTGGTCTCAAGATGTAGCAGAGAAAATCTAGATTAGGTGGAACTTTCTGACTGTGAGGGTGAGCAAACATTGGAATAGGCTACCAAGAGAGGCTGTAGAAATTTCCATCCTTGGAAGTTTTCAAGAGCAGGCTATACAACTACTTGACTGGGATGATTTTTAGTCAGGGCCGGAGTGATCCAGCTTTGGGTAGGAGGCTAGACTAGAAAATATTACAAGGTCCCTTCAAGCTCTACTTTCCTTTGATCATATGTAAAGTTAGAGGGGGCACATCTGCGTATTCATTAATGTGCTTTTGCTAATGCACCTTAAATTTAGTACCACCATTGTGAGGTACCAGAAAAAGGTGCATTAGCCTATTAATGTACATTAGTGAAAGTGCACCTTTTTGTGATGCTTTAATGCAGTGTTTCCCAACCAATGTGCCAAGGCACAAAAGTGTGCTGTCAGAAATGAACAGGTGTGCCACAGAATTTTACCATGGCAATGACCTATAATGAGCTACAGTAAGTATGAGGATGGGGAATGCCTTAACAGGCATGCCATGGACATTTTTTATTAATGTCAGTGTGCCTTGGGCTGGAAAAGGTTGGGAAACACTGCTTTAATGCACATTACAATAAGCTAATGTACATTAAAGGGGATGTGTAGATGCACCCAGGATGATCCTTATTCAATCCAGTGTAGAAAGAGCTTTATAATGTCTGTAATCTGCAACCAGCCACCAGGGGGCAAACTGTTCATACACACACCACTAATGTTGGCTGTAATGACTGCCAGTGATGTTTCTTAACTGCAGCTAGAGGTTGCCAGGAATTTTTTGATATTTGTTTTTTAATGGGAAAATGCAAACTCATCCAAATTGAAAATTTTAAGAGGTGTTTTGTCAACATTTTTATTGGAAAAGACTTTTTAGACCCAAAATAGAATTCCTGATCAAAATGAGAGACTCCAGAGCAGTCAATAACTGGGCCAGGGCACAGGTGGCAGGTTGGAGGAAACCCGTTGTGGCCGGTTTGTGTTCCAGGGATGGCTGTGATGCCCCCTGGTGGCCAAGTGACTCCCTCCTGGCTCAGTCTCTATTGCAGCTCATCTTTTAATTGCTTTCCTGCCACACTTTGTTCTTTCTAGAGGTTTCATGGTTTTATAGTTTGTAGGGTCAGAAGGGATGTTGGCAGATCATCAAGTCCGACCCCTTGCCATGGCAGGAAAGAGCACTGGGGTCAACCCCAGCAAGGTGTTCATCTAGCCTCCTCTTAAAGACCCCCAGGGTAGGAGCCAGCAACACTTCCCTTATTAGTTGGTTCCAGATCCTAGCTGCCCTGACAGTGAAGTAGCTCCTCCTGATGTCTAGTCTAAATATACCAGCTTGTGACGGTTATTTCTAGTCACTCCTGGTAATGCTCAGGGGAACAGAGACTCCCCCAATGCCTGCTGGCTAGTTTGTAACAAGCCACTAGATCCCCCCTCAGCCTTCTCTTGTGGAGGCTGAACAGGTTCATGTCCCTTAGCTTCTCCTCGTAGGGCCTGCCCTGCTGCCCACTGATCATGTGGGTGGCCTTCTTCTGGACCCTCTCAATGCTGTCCATGTCCCTTCTGAAGTGCGGTGCCCAGAACTGGACACAGTACTCCAACTGCAGCCTGACCAGTGCTGCGTAAAGGGGAAGGATCACCTTCTTGGACCTGCTCGAGATGGATCTGTGGATGCATGACAAGGTCTGGTTGGCCTTCCTGACTGCATCCCCACACTGATGGCCCGTGTTCATTTTGGCATCAATAATGACTCCAAGATCCTTTTCTGCCTCTGCACTGACAAGAAGGGAGTTCCCCAGCCTGTAGGTATGCTGCTGGTTCTTCC
>JAGPOW010003648.1:41440520-41463132 GCA_030014935.1 Caiman crocodilus
AGGGAGTTCCCCAGCCTGTAGGTATGCTGCTGGTTCTTCCTCCCCAGGTGCAGTACCTTGCACTTGTCAGTATTGAAACCCATCCTGTTCTCATCTGCCCACCTCTGTAACCTGTCTAGGTCCAATTTCAGCCTATTCCTCCCTTCTGGCATGCCCACATCCCTCCACATCTTTGTATCATCAGCAAATTTGAATAGGGTGCTTTTAACCCCCTCATCCAAGTCACTGATTAAGATGTTGAATAGCATGGGTCTGAGGACCAAGCCCTGGGGGACCCCACTGCCCACATCCCTTCAGGTCAAAAATGACCCATCCACCACCACTCTCTGGGTGCGGCCCTCCAGCCAGTTAGCGACCCATTTGACTGTGTAGGTGTCAACACCACAGTCCCCTAATTTTTTAATGAGAATGGGGTGAGAGACAGTGTCGAAGGCTTTTCTGAAGCCCAGAAAGACTACGTCCACTGCTACCCCTGTGTCTAAGGATTTTGTGACCTGATCATAGGAGGCCACTAGCTTGGTCTGACAGAACCTGCCTCTAATGAACCCATGTTGGTTGTCAGTAGGGATAACCTCCCCTGCTGGCCCCTCGTGGACATGTGCCAGGATAATTCTCTCAAAAAGTTTACCCAGGATCGAGGTAAGACTAACTGACCTATAGTTTCCTGGGTCCTCCTTCCTCCCTTTTTTGAAAATGGGACCCACATTGGCCCTTTTCCAGTCCTCTGGCACCACACCAGAGCACCACGCGTGCTCGTAAAGCTGTACTGGGGGTCCCGCAATGACCTCTACTAATTCCCTTAGCGCTTTGGGGTGGAGGTCGTCAGGGCCAGTTGATTTAAATACATCCAGTCCCTCCACAAGTTCCCTGACTAGGTCCTAACTTACCCTGGGCCTGGGTGCACCTCCTCTGGGGCCTGAGGGGGTCCTGGCAGACAGGCTGATCTGGTCCCATCCCTGTTGAGGAAAATGGAGGCAAAGAAATTGTTAAATAGGTTGAATAAGGTTGGCTGTTCATGGGCATTATAATGAGCCTTAGTCTATTTACAGTACTACTGGGTCTCTCCTGGACCCCCCAACAGCCTTGATTTGACTCTTAAGCTCAATGGGCCCTCTCAGCTTGCCTGTGCCCCTGTAGGACCCTTGTAGCTTCAAGGGCTACATGTGTATCTGTGCCCCTCCAGGGCACCCATAGCCTTAAGGGCTCAATGCATGACTCTGTTCCTCCCCTACCCCACACCCTAAGTCTCAAAGGTGTTGCTTGTCTTTGATGTTACCTATTTGTACTCTCGGTCCCCTGGCCCTAGGACCCCTGGTCTCTTACGCAGTCTTCCTCTGAACTCTCAGACCCCTGGTCTTGCATGCAGCTTCTCCTCTAGGCTCCTGGACCCTCTAATCTGGCTTTGCCCACTCTGGACTCATGGACCCTTTGGCCTGGCTCAACCTTTCCCTGGGCATGTGGACCCTCTGGTCTGCGTCCCAGCCTTTTCCTAGCCTCCTGAACCCTGTACTGGGCCTCACTCTGAGTCTGAGGACTCCTAGGTTACCAGTTCTCTAAATAAGCCTTGAGCCTGCCACAGCAGGGCTCAAAGCTAAACTACCAGTATAACTTAAATAAACAAGAGGCATCCCAGCTCTCTGGCAGAGACCTCAAACCCTCTAGGAGTTTAACATAAACAAAGGTAACTAGGTTTTTCAGGCAAGTGTTTCTCGTCCCAGGGAACCTGCCTCTGTTCCCAAGCCTGCAGAATTGTTTGGCTAAATCCAGGTCCCTTCAGGAGCCCTGCTGCTCTGTTGCCAGGGAGAGACTGGCTGACCAGTTCAGGCTTATATAGGCTATATAGCTCCAGGCTGCCCTCTTTTGGTCAGGTGAGTTTCTTATTAGCCCCCTATGCCACCTGCAAATGGCCTCTCTGTCTTCTTGTACCCTTGCAGGAGCAGGCACACCCCAGTGTGCAGGGGTACCCCTGCTGAACCAACATTAAATATCTGACTTGTATCAGGCAGAGCAGGGACTTGAACCAAATTCTCCCACATACCATATACCTGGTACATGGTATACCACAATTTTCCGCATACCTGGTACCAAGGCAACCAGGATATCAAATCAGCCCATGGATTCCTCTATTCTCCTATTGAAGCCATTCTATTTTGTACAAATATTCATTGATCAGAGGGATTTTAAAGATGTACAGCTATCTGGAAATTTTGAAAGGTTGGAAATAAGTTTTGGGGCTTGAAAACAGGCACAAATCTAAATTCCATAATGAAGGTAACTTTTTTTTGCCGTGATCAGTCACTCATAATCAGTTTGACCAGTTATCTTTGCTTTTTGCAGAAGAATTCTCCTAATTTTTCAGAGTAACTAAACTTTGCTGTTTTTTAGACTAAATCTTCTCTTGTTACTCAAATATATGGGTTATTTAAAGAAGAAATGTATATGGAACGTATTTGCAACATTAATTATGGAGAAACTAGAACCTTTTGTTTTCACTTCCTTGTGTAGGTACTACTTTAAGTAAGGATAGAAACATTTTTTTTTAAGTGCAGACATTTGGAGACATTAGAGGCAGATTAAATCGATTCAAAATAGCTACTCAATATCAGATAAGTCAGAATGGGGTGGGGCTAGTTGGGAGGGTTGGGAGTGGGATGTGGGGGAGGTGTGACCTATAAGTTTTGGGGACAGGTACAACCCACAGGTGGGGTGGAGAGGACAGGTATGACCCAGGGGTGGGATGGCGTCCCCCCCAGAGTACTTAAATCACCATCCTTCCTACACCACCCCACACTGGGACTTACTTGCTTGACTCCAGCAGCAGTAAATGCTGATAAATGTGACTTGTGGGATGGGGGTTGAGAAGGCTGGCTGCTTGGGGAGGGGGGACTAAGGGACTGGAAGGGGCAAAAAATAGCTCTGTGGGGGTAAAAAGAGCAGTGGCTGGTTTTTCCCAGCCCCCAGGGCTGCACAGGGAAAATGTACAGAAGTTGACCTAAATCAAATAAGTTTGATACTACGTAGATCCAGGTTTATCTTAAACCTGGTCCTACAATTTGTATACTAATTTTTTTTGTGCATGGAACTTCTTTACAGTTGCAGGTTTAGATTGATTGCCAGTCACCGAGACCAGGTCTGTAAGTAAGGTCAGCACTCGGACAAGCTAAGTTTAAATTGGGTGGCCATTTTGAACCTGATTTAACCTCCCCAAATATCTGTACATAGCCTTAATGGTAATCAACATCAGAATGGAAAAGAGCTAAATAGCAGCAGAATTATACCGAGAAGAATCAGTCCAGTAGGGAGATCTGCAAAGAGTGTGTGTGGTATATCTGAAGATAGGATAGGATTACTGAAACTCAACTCATAGTTGACCAGTTTCTTCTCTCAATTAAATTAAAAAGCATTATACTCCTTACTTTAGGGGGATGAAGCTTGGCCAATGCTGAGTGATTTTGAAAAAAACCCCATTCAGTGTGATTCCCACTTTAATTAAAAAGGTAATGGGGTAGATTTGCCAGTATGCTTCTGCTACATTGTGGTGTACTGGTGACATGTAACCACACAGAGTCTACTGGTCAGTTAAACTGGGTTTATGGCTGTTTTGTCTGCATTGAGTGTTATACAACAGCTGAAATGAATCCATGAACCTGGCCTAAAATCCCAGTTACATTTATTTAGGTTATCTTGTAG
Source organism: Caiman crocodilus (assembly GCA_030014935.1). Lineage (NCBI taxonomy): Eukaryota > Metazoa > Chordata > Crocodylia > Alligatoridae > Caiman > Caiman crocodilus. Next base: position 41,444,211 of record JAGPOW010003648.1, read on the forward strand.
CTTGCCTAAAACTCATTTGAATATTTCTGAAACAACATTATTAACTTAATTATTAACTGGAAGGTTGGACAAGGCAACATTGCAGGTATCCCCCCAATGCTTCCTTATTTTCAGTATTTCTGTCATGCTGCTTTGTATATCATGTTTGCAAAATGTGCATTTCCCTCTGATTCTGACTGTCTCTGCTCATTACCAAGCTACCTTCTTTACATTTGCAATTGCTTGGCGAGTGCAATCTAATGAGAGCCAGCATGATATCTGATTGACTCCTGGCCTGCAGATTACAGACTAGTGTTATAATTATTCTACATCTGTGTGCCAGTCATTTCCAGATGTTTACAGTTCAAGAGAGATGTGTTTTTCAGAGAAGATTTTTTTCAAGTGAGGTCAAAAGGCCTGGATCAAAACATGAAAAGTGCAAATTCACAGTTTAAAGGCATAGTGGTTGAACAGTGAGAAGTTTGGGATGAAATTGGCAATTTAGCAAACTGTGGGAAACTTTTTGACTTTTCCCCATAATCTTGCTAGCCCTGTTATTCCTGAGGTAGAGAATGACCCCCTGCTTGCTAGGGTCAAGAGAGACATCCATAGGCCAGCATCTTGAGGTCTGAATATACTGGAGACCAGAAGGTTTAATGGGCTTCAACATGTGTTTAGTGGCATAATATCTCTATTAACTCAAATATTCTAATAAATCCATTGTCATTTTGGAAAGGAGAAGATGTTTGTCAATGCAACTTCCAAGGAGAAAACCTTGAAACAGACAATGCCAATTAAATCCTCCTTTAGAATCCTTTTCAGCTAATCTTGCAGTTTGATGCGTATATTTCTAGGATCCTTTCTTTCTTCCAGTTAATGAGCACCTGCAGGCTGTCTCTTTATATACCAAATGCACAGAGTCTTCAGGCTGTGAGGAAATTCTGAAGATATGAGGCAATATAGAAAGTTTCATATTATGTAGTTGATTAATGGGCATGCACATGTGCGTGTGCATATATACACATGCATTAAAAAAGAATGTGTGAAGGGATTGAAAGGGTGCACAAGCAATGGAACTAGTCTTGCAATTGCAATCCATGGATGGAGAACTAACGTGCTCATGAAGTGACTTTAAGAGATGTTTTATACTTACGACATTCACTTCTCTGCCCCATGTGAAACTTCTAGGACATTGGTTCCCAGCCTCAGGGTGTGACTCAAATAAGGGTTGCGGGAGGTCCTCGGTAGTCACAAAGGGCCCACACATGCACACTCATGCATGCAACCTGGGAGTGGTGGGTAGGCAGGGCTGCTGTGCACAAAGTGGGCAATGGTGGCTTCTCTGTCCCTGGGCTGCTGCCACCTCACTCCACTCCCAGCAGCCCCTGTGGTGCCAGGTTGGGAAGTCCTGTTGGTGGCCAGTTTAGGGTTGAAGCAAAAAAAGGTTGGGAACCTCTGTTCTAGGATATACTTCTGCCAGAATCAGGGCTTTATTGAAAATAGCAGCAGCTCCAGTCATTCAAAAGTAATGTCAGGTCCAAAAACATGGTAGGGTTTTTTTTTAATTAAAATATCTTTTTTTTGTTCCCTTTTTGCTCCCTGAGACTTTCAGGAGCACTTGGGTATTGTTATCGAACTTTACGCTGCAACCATGACTACTAGACTTCTTCATAAATATATATTTTTTTAAATTAAACTGAGATTCTCTTGCAGTCTGTTGTCTCCAGAAGCACAAGGATTTAAGCAAAAATGTTAAATATTGCCAGGCTTTGATAAAGCAGCTACAAGAGAAAATGACCTTGAAATTGCTGCCCTCTAGTTATAAACAGTTGCATTTCTTCAGGCCTACCTGTTTGAGGCAGGGCTCTGTTTTGTTCTAGCACAGATGGTGATAGGGTGAACTACACCTGACAGGAAAACTTTGGCCATTTCAGCTCTCCAGTTTGAAAGCAGGAAAGAACAAAATCAAAAGGACAAACCATCCTAACAACAGTAACTTGAAACATTGACATTTGGGGTTGGGTTAAAATGCTGAACTTTGTATTCTGTCTCTCCATGTATAAGACTCTGTCTATCTTTGAACTATCCTCATTCAGTGTAAAAAAGTAGCCTATTTAGCTGCAGGAGACAGTGTGTCACTTGACTGTGCCACTTGCTCAACTTTCTTAGTGAAATCTCCTACCTCTGGCAGTGTGCCAGGCTTGACAGCCAGCCATGAAAGCAACTTGGCACTAAATAGTGATTCTCCCCCACAAACCCTTATTTGAGGTTTCTTTACTAGAATGTCTTTTGTGCTTGGCAAGATAATTACTATGCTAACTTTGTTTAAAAAAATAAAACAAAAGAGGAAAATTGACACAGTGACTCCTTTTAATAGGATTACAAGGAGTAAAAGAATCTTAATGCTTTTTTCTTCTTTAATGCATTTAAGCATGCTTTTCAGACTGCCTTTCTGCCTACTCAAAAAGCACAAATTACAGAAAATCTACTGGGCTCTGTGCATCCTTATTATAGATTTCCCATCTCATTTCTGAGACATTTCTCTTAAAAAGCTTGTGTGAAGGGACTCCCTGCTGCTGGAGGGCCTGCCTTATATACAAAAATAGCACTATGACATCAGAGTATGAAGTAGACCTTTGCAAAGGCTACCATGTCAGTGACAGAGAAAGTGTCTGTGAATTAATTAAGACTGAATGTTATAGATCAGGCCAGTGAGGTTTTTGTATGACTTTTTTCTCCTTTTTTTTTTTTTTGTATTCCTCCCTGTTCTATTCCTCCTGCTGGGAACTGAGGAGGAGATCCACTGACTTCTTCTTGCTTCTGTGGTACCTAGTGGTCAGATCTCACAGGGGCCAGTAACTAGAGAAGTGATTTGGCCTGCGTTCTTGGTATTTTCCCATCATAATATATGGCGGTTAGAGAGCTTGGTATCTTCAGACTCAAGTACAGATGCCAGCTATTTAGCCAACATGCAGCTTGCAGTTTGTGTTTGGATTCTTCAGAGACTTCCCAAGAGGGTTTAGGTTGATTTTTCCCGTAGAACTCTTGACTTCACTTTTCCTTCCACACCTCCACATTGTTACAGGTGAAGAGAAGGTAGGATCAAATAATCCTAAGTAGCAAGTATTCTTCTAGTGTTGTGCCATCTACTCCCTCTGCAGCCTCTTGTTCCTCACATCCTGCCACTGTTTTTGAGCCCCCTGCTGGAACATATGCTACGTAATCTAAGGTATCGTCCCCTCAGGGATTAGTGCAAACCTCTGCCCCATGATTTCTCCCATAGGTTTTTATTTCTGATGTGATTCTTCAAAAACTGAGCATGGGTGCTGGGAAGGGAGTGAGCTAGAATTTGCACAGGTGTTTACAGTTTACAGTTAATTACAGATTGCCTCTTGCCTTTGATTTCAATTGAGATGCACCAGAGTTAAATTTGTACACACAAATGGTTTATTTTGGATGACCTTTCCCTCCTCTCCCTCCAACACCATTATGTGAAGTTGTGTAGTTGTGTTAGCGCTACATTGGTAGAGTTGGAATGAAGTGGTAGCTGTGATGGTCCCTGAAAAATGTGAGGTGTCATCTACAAAAACCTTTGCCTCTCACATTAGTGCTACACTGTTTTTTGTTTGGGAGCTAGTATGTCTCCACACAGTTCTTCCTTGCACTATATTGACTTAACTTTAGAACTTTTCCAGTGTTTTTCCAATGCATACATTGTCTATTTTGGCTTAGTCAAGAAAATTGGCTTAGTCAAGAAGTATAATGTAGCTGGGCATGCAATGCTTATCTTTCCTCAGTTTGCCCAGTATGCTATAGTGTTTATGGTTGCAGTGAAGATTCATTCCCATCTTTCAGTGGCAATGGGGCTAAACATATTCTTTTCACTCATTTAGTTTCTCTGGTCTAATACTCACCATGTGTTCAAGCTTGACTCCTTGATTTGCTCTTATGGTACCTGGGGCTTCCAGGTGGTTTCTTGGCCAGTCAAGACTAAACAAGACCATGTGAGACTGCATTCTTGTCTGGTCTAGATGTAAGTGACAAGTAGATATAGGCACTTGATAGAGACACTTAACTAGTGCCATCTTTCCCAAACAGTGCAGTACAGATAGACTATTAATGTGAGCTCAGGCTAAGATATGTATGAAGATCTGAGAAAGCACACTCTAATTATAGAAATAAAATATGCAAAAGATATAGACCCTACTGCAGTATTAAATAAGTATATTTAATGGGAGGATATCATAGTGCTACACAAAGAGCAGATGGCTATTCCTGCCAATTAGTGTCAAACTCCTGTAATAGTGGCACTACCACAATGATGACCCTCCATTCTTCTGGGAATTCATAGCCATAAAAGAGTTATCTGAAAGTTTTTAAATGGCAGTGTTAAGCACCTCACTTTTAACATTTAAATTCTTTTTATCTATTGGTGGGGGGAGGGGTTGATTAAAGAGTTTTCGGAATTTGCTGTGACAGAGGGGAAGGGGATGTTGATTTACCAAGGTCAGGTCTACCTTTTCACGTTTCTTGTATCAGGTCCCCAGATGATTTGAACCTCACTGACTTCATTGGAGCTATTAGTTGCTGTGAATTGAGGCCAGAGTGTTTTATTATTACTTATAAAAATGTCTGTTGCTTTGTGCTGTATGTGGTCACTTCTGCTTATGTAGAATGTGTGCCAAACAGCTGCAAAATGTTTCTAAATTAGAATTGCAATGTTGAATTCCTGCTTTGCATAAGTATGAATGATTATATAAGGTGTAAGGTGGCAGAGAAGACCCAGGTCCTTTACCATGGTATACTCCAGGGTTTCCCAAATCTTGTGGGTTTACACCCTGCCATAGTGAGATCGGCTCATGCCCCTCTACCTCAGCCACTGCCACTGCTCCCCTTGCCATTGATTGCTGCCATATCTCCCCCTTCCCCCCCGCTAGCTGAAGAAAGAGGGTGCAAGAATATCCCATTTGTTGCCTGTTGCTTACATTATAATGCACATTAGTTATCTGCACAGTGGATAAGAAAATAAATTGCTAAGTCATAGCTCCTTTCATCCCTGCTGTCCACTTTGTAACGTAATAGCACCTCATTTAACTGTGAAATAGCTAGTATCAGAAAGAATGAAGGGAAAGCAGCTGTCAAAGTACTTCTGTGAGATACTTTAAAATGGGAACAAGTTAATTCCAGGAATCTTATCTTCTGAATTCCAAAGATTCTAGTAGAAACCCATAAACTGGCCTTTGGAGCCTTGAAAATAAGAGGAATTAGTTATTTTGGGGGCTGGTTATGCCACAGCACTGACAGCAATGGGCATACTTTAATGAGCATTGCTTACATTAGTTTTGGGTGAGTCCATAGTCTGGGTACATGCATAGCCTTTTACATCCCAAGTCAGTACACTTACACAGAGTACACTGTAGTTGTATTATACACATGAACAAATATTTCTAAACGCGGGAGCAGAAATGATGTTGCTTTTCCAAAAGACTGTAGTCAAGTGTCAGGCAAAAAAATAAATAAATGAAGAGGCAAGTGTCTAGAGATCCACTATTTTCTCTCTTTCTCTTCCTACCCTCCCTCAACCCCAGTTCACTACAAGTTAGTCAGGTTTGCTCTTTGTCTGAATCCTTGGGGCAAGTAGTTTCCTAGTTTGTGTCCCACCATTAAGACTGACCTAAGCACTTAGGCTAGGTAAGCCTCAGGCTAAATCGATTCAGTTTTTGCAGGTTAATCTAAAATGCACAGATTACTTTGAAACAGAAGTCAACATTTGCCTTTGATTCAGGAAATACAGCCATTTACCTGCAGTGGCTCAGGCCAGAAGCCAGGGGGTGCTAAAGCATAGCTCTTTGGGTGCGTGTTCAATTCTTTTTTCTTGCTGTCTCTGAGGTCTCTGTGATTTGTAGTCCAGAATCACAGCAACAGGACTCTGCAGGGTCACTCATCACTTCCTATTCCTGCTTCTAGGTGCCTCTGGGATTTGTAGTCCACAGCTGCAGCCTGCAGTACATTTGAGTAGGGGAAAGGGTGTTTAACCCCCCTCAGACTCCAGCCTGTGATTGCCTGGGGGGAGCAGTATCCCCTCCCTCTCTCCGCCCCCTCCCCGGTAGACTGGGCTGCATGCCCAGCTGGGCTTGCCTCACCCCACCCCTGTGTCAGTCAGCTCTCACTGCTCCAGCTAGAGAACTAGAGGGGCAGGGCCAGCCCTGGTCTCTGCAGCAGACAGCACAGCCCAGCCCTGGGCTGGAAAGCATCCTGGGATGCTGGGGGACTGTTATTTAACTTGAATCAAAAAAGGGGTCTGGGACAGAAGTTTCATACACTGGTTTGACCCAAATCAGTTAAGTCTGATACTACATTCAACCAGGTTTATCTTAAGCCAGTTTCAGCCATTTTGAAACTGGTTTATGTGTACTGAGCTTCTGTTCTATTACAGGTTTAAACCAGTTGCTGGTCACTTAAACTGGTTTTTGTGTAACTTCTGTCCCTAACCCTAATGATCTAAATTTGCCTGCTTCACCTAGACTGTCTGTGCAGTTCAGCTCTTTGGGGCACAAGGGAGGTGTTCCTTTAAGTCAGGTATCAATCTCTTTAAGTCATCCTAGGTTAGGACTGATTTTTTAACTGTTCTGAAGTGCATGGATTGCTGTACAAGAAAGCTTGCCTCTGCTTCGAGGGGCCAGCTTCAGTTTTCTTAAGAATTTATATTATTTTACTAAAAGCAGTTAATAATACACAATCAGTATGGAGAAAAAATTCAAATGCTCACACATCATTTTGACATAAGAAATGCAAATATAAGGAACCAGCATTAGAGAATAGTGTGTGGAGGGCATAAATCTTCTTAGAACTTATTTAAACAATCAATACTTAAAGCTAAACTAAGGATTTGCCTGCACAGCAAAATGAAGACATGATCAAGTGTAGGAATATCATGCTGACTTTGTTTTGCACAGGAAACGAAAGCAGTGAAAAAGGGGTGATGGCATGGAGCTCAGAATGGGTTGCATGAGCCTGTAGTAGTCCTTAGTATGTATACAGGTTGTCAGCTCACATAGAAGTCTGTGCTTCTACTTTGTCATTATAGTTGCCGCTGCAGGTAGGTATAGTTATGGTACGGTCATATCTTAATTTGCTATATAGACCTACATTTAGAGGCACTGGAAACATCAGCACAGAGCACATTTTTACATGCACTGCAGGGGTGAGGGAGGTGCTTTAATTAGAGTGCCTCTGAGAGCTGTTCCTAATTAAAACAGCACAGCGTTTTGTGTATCAGCATCCCCATGCTTCAAAATGGCGGCAGGGTGCTTGATCTAAAGCTTATTTGATGAGCTTTGGTTCAAGCACCCCCACTGCCATTTTGAAGCACAGGGATGCTGATGCACAAGACTTAGGAGTCTGCTGAAGTGCAGTAATTACTATGCTCTGGCAAGATCCATTAATCGAGTCTTCTCTATCATGCTGTATCCAGGCTCCTAAACTATCTGTTAAGTATCTATTGGTCAGAAAACAAGTGTGAATAGGTATGCACTACAAAACAGGAGAGGTGCAAATATTCTGATCTTGTATTTCACAAAAAACTTAATTTTGTAATAAGGCATAGCAAATCCTAGGCAGCAGTTACAGTTGTGTTTGCAAGCTGGGATGAAGGATTAAGAGGATACTGGGACGTACGACTAACTTTTGCTTTGGAGCTTAGTGATCTTCTTTGCCTTTTGAAGTTCCAGTTTTAGTGTTAAGATGAATAGTCTCATTGAATGACATTAGAGATATATTTCCACTGTGTATGGAAGAACTAGTATGATATGCTTTTAATCCAGCCATTTTCAGGGACAGGTGCAAAAGAGAGTTTGTGGTTTTCTCGATGCTTATTCAAGAAGATTTGCTGCTTTTGAGGATAAGCCTTAGGAAATGCAATCTGCAGCTGGCAGGAAAGGCCAGATATCTTTCCCTATCCCCCAGTCTTTTTTCCATCTTGTTGCTTGGAACCTTTTTTGAATTCATTGTAGAAGTTTGACAATCAGCAGAAAAAGTGGTCTGGCCTGTAAATTACTGTCAGGTTTCATTTTTATATTAATGCTTTTTATGGACTAATGCTTTCACTGGACACTTAAGTTACATGGCATAGGTCCTGTTCCCTGAATGAATGAATGAACGTAACTCAGAGAATTGGATTTTCAGTGAGAATTTTCTTGCTTCAGAGTATAAAACATTTTCTGCAAATCTGTACTTCATTTTGACTGGTTTTCCTTTAATAAATGTTCTTGCCAGGAAATTAATTTGCTAGAAAGTAGTGGAAAGTGAACAAAAGAGACTGAGAATTCCAACAAAACAGATTATTCCAGCAAATAAGTCATGGGAAGTTCTTTGAAGCACTGTCCATTCTTAGTCAGCAGAGAAGTTCTGTGTGTTTCCCCATCAGCAAAAAGGGGTTAATTCATATTTCTTTTTTTATCGCCATTTTTTGTGTCTTATCATGGCTGGGGCATTGCCTCTCACAGTGTATGTTGTGCAGTGCTCAGGGCTCTGACCTCCAGTTATTACAGCATTATTATTTATATTAAAGTTCCAGTAAAGTCTGTTAGGCAGGAACAGGCCAGGGGTAGCGATGTGTCTTCCTTTACTTCCTGCCAGTTAATTGGAAGGATGGCTGATTCGTGCTATACACCCTCTCAGTCTATTTCATCATTAGATACAAAACTTGAATTGCTTGTTTGAGAGGCTGAAGTATGGTTAGGAATGCTATTTTTGTATCTGTAAACGTTCTTTTCCTGCCATCCCAGACAATGTATTCTGCTTTTGCCTTGCTGATGTAGATGACATTGATCTGAATACTTTGGTTTTAGAATTAACAACTATCTTGCCCCTTGGAAAATCTGTAACTGAGCAGGATTACCTGGTCAGATGCTTTCAGTGTAGGGTGATTCATGTCAGTACATCTTTGATTTCCTTAGATCTCCCTCTGATGGTGGTAGGGTTTGTGTCCATTCACTAAGAAGTTTTAGTGAATCCAAGCTATTGGGTAAAAAAGTACCATTCCATTCATTTTGTGGCTGATAGCAAGCTGACTACCTCCTCACCTATTGTATACATGGTATCATAAAACACTTTATGACACCTGTATTTGCTTTTGGGCCTTGACCCAAGGTTGTCTGTTATCTTGGGAATGTCTTCATACGTGAGCAGAGGGTCTTAGAACGTTAGGGCCAGAGTCTCAGCAGGCATAATTTGGCATAGTCTATTTACTTCAGTGGGTGCTGTGTTGATTTACACCTGCTGATATGTGGCCGAGATGCTGGAGAAGGGTAAATTATTTCCCCTCCTCAAATATATTTTTCTCATGTTTGATCAAGCCTCATTAAAAAAATTATCTAGGAAAGCACAGGGCTTGTACATGCTTTTCACCACCCTTTTCTATAAAATCCCTTTATATCTAATGAAACAAACCTCTTGCTATAACTCTTACTCAGGCTTTGTGGAAATTGCCTTATATGTTCCATTAGGATGTCTTCTAGACCAGATAAACTTCATAGATGGGGCCTGGTTTAAATTTGCAGGCCCAGCTCACTAATCTTGTGGCCTGATAGTGGCAGGAGCTGCCATTTTCACACCCAGATTGAACCCAGAGGCCCCCTATGCCTCTTGATGGGTTGAGGGGGCAGGTTTAGGGCCATATTTAATTGCATCAGCACAGGCCTTGAGACTTGAGGGCCTCTGATCACCCCAGAGGAGGGGGAAACGAGTTGCAAAAGGGACAGGGGGAGGACAGAGCTTGGGGATGGGTAAGGGAGGGGATGTCTATTCCTCCAAGTTGGAAAACCGGGGTGCAGGGGATTTGGGAGCACCTGGGGACTGCCTTGGCAGATGGCCCTGGCACTGGGTAGGGGAAGAGCTGTTTGCTCCTTTGCACATGTCTTCTCTCCCCCTGCCCCAACCCTGCTGCCCCAGTTTTCCCACCTAGAAGAGCAAACAGCCCCTTCCATCCCCATCTCCATCCCCATCTCTATGCTCTCTCCTCCCCCTGTCCTTTTTGCAACCCCCTCTCTCCTCCCTTAGGTTGCTAGGCTTCTGCTGCTGACTGGCGAATGCTTTCCCCAGCTTGCAGCAACCATTGTGTTGCAACAAAATGCCATGATATGGCCATTTGCTGGGGAACTCCCAGCAAGCGGCCATATTGTGGCACTTCGTTGCAAATCACATTTTTCATGAAAATCACTTAATTTCTTAAGTTTCACAAAAAATGCAAAACCATGATGTAAACCAGACCATATTCATAGTTAATGACCCCACTAGTGGAGCAATTCAAGGCAGACCCAACTGGAACAGCCCCATCCAGGTTACATTATATTTGTCCTCATTGAAAAGATGAAAATCCAGAATCTGAAATTGTAAACTTCTAAAGGTTTCCTCATTGGAATTAAAGCAAATTAACCCAGGAAAAATATTTCTTGTTCTTCTCTAGACAGAAATGGAATTATCATGCGTGCTAACTTTATGCAACCTGACCTAGATTAATGTAATGTTCATTGTGACATTTTGATAGCTTTAGGGTTATTTTATTTAATGCCATAGTATGGTGTCCTCCAAAATTTACTCACTGAAGATTGAAATGAATGCATTTGTTTGGACTTTAACTGAAAAAACTCCTGCTGGCATCAGTCTTGATTTCCTAACTTCAGTAATATGTCAGTAGGGAACAGTTAGGATTGCTAATTGGATATAACTCTGAGAATTAGTGCAGCTCTCACCAACAGGGGTAGCTATGGCAAAAGAATCATGAAAAGTCACAAATACACAAACAGGCCCCTGTTTGATTTTAAATAAACCTGACCATTCACATAGTGCACAGATTAATAATTAGCTTGAATTGGCATACTGGTAAAACAGTGCCTGGGTTCTGATGCACCTACTGCTGATTTTTTATAAGTCAGCAACAAAAGTCCTTCAATAGAAGCAGAAACTGGTCACAAATATCTTCATTAATAAGTATAACATTAATGTTCCTGATAAAATCTTTTCCAAATTACCATTCGACTTTATCCTCTGAATATCCCTAAATGAAAGAACTAAGTGCAAACTGTGAGTCTGGAATACTGATGTTTCCTAATGTAGTGAATGTAGTGAGTGAACCTCTTTTGGTCAGAAAACCCTTCACATCTCTGGCTGTTTTTACTTTCCTTTCCATCTATTTCAACTTCCTTTTTCAATCCCATTCACACTCATTTTATTTCTTTTGTGTTGCTGATGTTATATTAACAGTCCACTTTCAGGCTAGGGACAGAAGTTACACATAAACTAGTTTAAGTCTTCAGAAAGTGGTTTAAACCTTGAGCAGAACAGATGTTTAGTGAACATAAATAGGTTTCAAAATGGCTGAAACTGGTTCAAGATAAACCTGGTTGATTGTAGTATCAGATTTAACTGATTTAAGGCAAACCAGTTTATGAAACTTCTGTTCCAGGCCCCTTCCTGGTTTAAGTTAAATTAGAGTCCCCCAGCATAGGCTCTGTGTTTACTTCCTCTTCCTGCTGCCCCCGAGGTCTCTGTAGTTCAAAGTCACAGCAGCAGGACTCTGCAGGGTTGCTCATCACTTCCTCTTCCTCTTTCCAGGTGCCTCTGGGATTTGTAGTTCATGATCACAGCCAGCAGGACTCTTCAGGGTTGTTCTCTTCTGTTCAATACATGCTCGCTTCAGGGAGAGGACTATTCTTGTTTAAGTTTTTATGAATTCAGTGCTGTTACCTTTTTCCTTGCCCAGCCCCTCCACAGCCTGGCAGGTGCTGCCCCCCAGCCCAGACAAACCTTCCAGCTAGCTCTGGGCTGGACCTTGACCACACCCTTTCCACTTAAGCAGGGAGGGGGTAAAAGCCTTGGATCTGGCAGGCTGAAAGGTATGCTCTAGTGACACCTGGCTTCTGGGTTGAGTCACTGAAGCATGTGCCTGCATCAAAAGTGAATGCCTGTTTGCTTGCTTGCTGGTTCAGTCTCTGAAGCTTAGACTAACCTGCAAAGGCTGAATCAATTCAAACCTAAATTGATTCAGCCTCTGGCTTTTTGACTGTTTGTACTTAACCCCAGAGGCTCTGCAAGTTTCATGCTGAGTGAAGTAGGAGGATATTGTAACAGCCCACAAATGAGTAGCTGGGTGCAAGGTGGAGGGATGTAAAAAACCAAAACATGCTAGACAAAAAGGAGTCTGAATTGAATTGCCAGCTGGAAGCAGGGTGGGTTTTGGTATCAGGTTAGAAATAATTGTTTTCTAGTACCCTGGGCTCAGAGCTTTCTAGTTTTATTTTATATCATCTTGACTCTGATCCATGGTATTTAGAGCTTGGTGGCTTTGACAGAGACAAAAATGATTGGCATGGCTCATTATTGGGAAAGGAGAACTAGATGCACCCTTGCTAGCCTGCAGATTTGAAGTGTGTTCAAGACAAAAGGAAGTCAAAGGATAGGGCTAGAATCTTGCTGTTTTTATAAGTGCTTTAAAGATTTTAATTAGATCACGTAGAGAGAGGGAGAGTAACATGAGATACCCGAGCACAGAGCTGTTAGCTCTTATAAAACTCCGGCTAGTATGGCGTGCTGTAGGTCATTGCAGCAACACAGTCCATGCTCTACACTGGTTTTCCATAAAACATCAAGTCAATTTCAAGGTACTAAATGGTCTGGGCTTAGCATTTCTGAAAGATCAACTAAAACTCTGGGGTAATGATTGTGATTGCTAAATCTGCTATTTTATCATAGTAAAACTCTAGAGAAAGCTTGTTTGTCTGGGAGAGAGAGCTATCTCAGAGGCTAGCCCTAGAATACAAAACAAACTCCCTCAGGAACTAAGGAGCATCACGAACATCTGTATTTCTCTCATGCCTTCTTTAGCATAAATATATCATAGTATTTGAATTTTTTTGTTTTGTTTCTGTTTTTAATAACTGAAGTTACCAACGTAAGACACTCCACTGCATGCATTTTTCTCACTGGGGAGAGGATGAGAGAACAGACATCACTTCAGCACTGGTGAGGCCACGTCTGGAGTACTGTGTTCAGTGTTGGGCCCCGCACTACAGGAAGGATGTGGACAAATTGGAGAGAGTCCAGCAGAGGGCAACAAAAATGTTGTGGGGGCTGGGGGACATGACTTATGAGGAGGGGCTGAGGAAACTGGGCTTATTTAGTCTAGAAAAGAGAAGACTGAGAGGGGATTTAATAGCAGCCTTCAACTACCTGAAGGGAGTTCAAAAGAGGACAGAGCTGGACTGTTTTCAGTGGGGGCAAATGGCAGAACAAGGAGCGATGGGCTCAAATTGCAGCAGTTGAAGTTTACGTTGGGTATTAGAAAGAATTTTATCACTAAGAGGGTAGTAAAACACTGGAACAAGTTACCTAGAGAGGTTGGGGACTCTACATCCTTGGAGATTTTTAAGACCCGGCTAGACAAAGCCTTGGCTGGGATAATATAGTTGGGGATGGTCTTGCTTTGAGCAGGGGGTTGAACTAGATGACCTCCTGAAGTCCCTTCCAACACTAATTTTCTATGATTCTGTGTATCAGATGCCTAGTACCACATTAATCAAAGTGACTACAAGATGGTCAGGTACTATGATGCATGGTCTAAGAACAGAGCCGTCCCTAGAGGAGTGTGGGGCCCAGGGCATATCAGCCTGTGAGGGGTGCGGGTGGCGACTGCCTGCAGAAGCCAGCAGCAGCGACATCGGCAGTGGGGGGTTGGTGGTGACTGACCACAGAAGGTGGCAGCAGGGCTGCAGCAGGGCCTATATGGTACTGTCCGTGAGGTCCCCAACGTGTGGGGTCTGGGGTGGTCGCCCCCATTCGCCCCTCCTCCCCCCAGTAGGAACGGTCCTGCCTAGGATCCTACACAGAAGAGAATATATACTTTTCTCAAAGTCTGTGCTAACATTCACAACCGCATTTGTCTGTGCGTGCACATTTTGTTTCTGTTTAGGCTGTTACTTCTGTAGGGCTATTTATCCTCCATATATCTGTTTTAGAAAATACTCTTTTAGAGTTTTTATCATCCTAGCAACAGGCAGAAATTTATTAGAAGCTCCTTTACAACTTCTAAAATCTTCAGCAGCAGAGCACCTCCAATGGCAGACAGATTTTCAAGATATGTCCTACTATGGGACTGATATGTAATGCCACATGTCTGCTGAGAGCTCTTTTGAAAAAGCAGGTGATAGAGGAAGGAGGAAGGTGCTATATATTGAACCTGGACACTTTAATTTGCAACAGCATAGCTAGATCAAGGACAGCTTACTGAAGAAGGACCTTGGTGAAAGAGGATGGCTGAGTCACAGCTTTTCTGTCTCTAAGAAAGGAAAAATGGAAAAAAAACGTAAAAGTAATTGCATTCTTCCTACTTACATTTTGCTCTGTAGTTTCAATCTGATAAGTTATTTTTCATCTCCCTTTCAAGGGGAAAAAATTCAAATTCCCAGCCTGCAGTGCTGCTGCTAGGCTCTCCACTAATAGGATTCTGACACTATATTTTCTACATAGGCAGATTGCTTCACAGTCTGTAAAGTGCTGTAGGATCCTTCTGCAAGAAAGGTGTAAATACCATTCAGTGCAAATCATTATGGTGAGGATTTTTAAGTTTCTCAGATAGAGATGAGAATTTCTTGCCTGTTTACATGGCATATATGAGAAGATTGGAAGAATAAAAGAAAATCTTAAGGAGTTTGGAAGAATGAGAGAGGAAGATAGGGATCTGATCATTCTGTCAGTGGAGTGAATGTTAGTTTTATCATTAACTCAAACTGTAAGTAGGACCAGGCCTAAACAGTTTAAAAGAATTTGGATAATTTTAAAGGCTTACAGGCTTATTTCTCTTTTCTGACCTCAAAATAAATTGCTTATGGTTGGAGGGGAAAATTTGGATCTCTTTCATACTCTTGCAAGAGCGTAATCCTTGTGAGCAATATTATATATAAAAGAACTAATATGTTTTAAATTAGGCTAATTTGCAGTTTTGGAGTAGAGCTTGCTAATAATTTTAATCAATAAAAGCTGTTACTTGGGTTAAGTTGCATAAAATCTGGATTTGCTATTGTGACATTTTCCCTTCTACCAACCAGTATGAGAAATGGTCTTAACTTGTTTTTAGTCTTTCACTTCATTTGTTTTAGTTAGGCAACTATACAAATTGTAATAACATATTGGACATATTAGGGCCTCTGGCATTGTGGAGGAAGACAAGTACCACTTGAGTAAAGGCTTCTGGAGGCACAACTGGTGGGGTTCTCACAAGCACTCAGTACTGGCCTACCTCTGTCTCCATTGACTTTAGTGAGAGCAGAGTTAGGCCAATGGTGAGTGCCTTCGAAAATCCCATCCTGTATCCGCATATGCTTTTTTCCGCATGTGTACACACACACACACACACACACACACACAGTCATTTATTTATTCATTTGTTCATTCGCTCACAGGGTCGCCACATAACTTTCACTTAGAGAATAATCTTTGTTTCACCTTAGTAATCAGAAAAGTGAAGTCTCCCTAGAGAGTGCCAAGCAAAACTGTTATCTCTGACATAAGATATGGGTGTGTCTGCTTCAGAGAAGGGGATGTATCTTCATTTTAAGCAAAACCGCAGATACAAGTCAGTCGCATCTTACACGGGGTTTATGTTCTAAAGTCAGCGCATAAGGTGAAAATCGCATATAGTCAAATTGCAAATTACCGTGCCAGCAAGTTGACTAGCAGTGACTGCCTCTGCCTCCAAAACCTCCCACCACCACTGGCTGTGCTTAGAGCTGTGCGGCCAGCAGTAGCGGTGCAGCGCGGGGTGGTGGTGGGGATGTCTGCATGCCGCCCGGCTACCACCATGCTGCCAGCGGTGACTGCCTCTGCCTCTAAAACCTCCCCCTGCTGCCATGGAGCTGTGTTTGCAGCGCACAGCACAAGGTGGGGGTGGGGATGGCTGCATGCTGCCTGGCCACCACCATGCTACTGCTGCCAACCAGCGGCCAGCCATGCAGCTCTGGGTTCGGCTCCATGGCAGTGGCAGGAGGTTTTGGAGACAGAGGCAGTCACTGCTGGCAGCATGATGGTGGCCGGGCCTCTAGGTAAGCGGCAGCACCATGTGGAGACTCAATCCCTACCCCCCTTGCACCCCACATATAGTTGAATTTGCACAAATTAAATACGCATATGATGCAACTGACCTGTATGTCTCCACTCTACCATAATATGCCCTTCCTGGCATAGGCAATGCTGGACCTAGACCTCTGAGGGTGCAGCCGCATGTGCCCTTGCAGTAGCTCAAATAGGAGTGGCACAAATTTGAGCTGGGGATTTGTGCCTCAGTGCATGTGCCTGACATGCACTTTGGTGTGGGGCAAGTTATGCCACTTGGTGCAAAATAATCCTGCCCGGCTTCTCCTGGATCTGCAGCTAGAGGCTGGGGCCAGCACAGGTGCTGGCCCCAGCAGTATAAAAACCTGCCCTGCCCTTGTGAGCAGCTCAGGGCTACTTGCTCTCAGGAGCTTCTGAGGCCATCACTTGGTATCTAGGACACTACCCCCTGTGCCAGCTGGACTGCTGAAGTAGCCCTAACAGTCATCAGTCCATGAAACAGATTTTGTGAAGTTGGCACTTTTTTTGTACTGTCTAATATGCAAGATATTCAGATTGCTGCAATGATGCTGATGTCATTGTAGCTAAGACAGCATGTCAAAACAATTATATACAAAAGCTTGAAAGGGAAAACTTCCCAAAGGTTCAGAATAAAATGTCCTAACAGTCCAAGTATAATTCTTAGTTCAAATAAAATAATGCCAGCATACAACATGCTCTTTATTACACTTTTCTGTCTGTAACTTTAAGAAGGAAAAAAAAACCTTGTGGTTATAAATGTGTATACAAACATAGCATTTTATGTTTTAGTTATGTTTAGACTGGACTTCAAACAAAACCGCATAATCCTTTTCTTTCCCTATCTCTGAAGTTGTACATGTTAGTAAAATGTTCACATAATGTTATAGTAGTAGATGCCAAAAAAAGATTTCTGGTGGTATTCCAAAAACTCTATGGATAGTAATAAATGTGAGTAGCTTAAATTGTGGCATCAGCAGTGTATGGTTAGTTGAAGAACCCAAAGCACTTAAAGTAGAACTTCCCAGTAATTACATCCTTTCAGGCCATGTGGTAAGCAGCAGACTCATCCATGTTGACTCTTTACAGGTAAATAAAATAAAAAGATTCCCGTGTTCCTGTTCCCTCTCCTAGCAAAGCCTTTGAATATTTTAAAAGGTGTTTGTGGGATGCCCATAAAATATATGCAAAATAATTTCAGACTCTAACAAAAATAAGCTTGAGCTGCAGGTGCGATTGTTAATGCTTACAAACAAGGAAGTGGGAAAGCCAACCAACAATTCCTGCAATTTAATTTTAAAAATCTGGTCAGAGATCAAGTTTTGCAGTATAATTGTGTTTCCAACCTTAAACATACAAATACAAAAAAATACTGGAACTCTATTAGTTCAAACAAACAAGACAAATGTTTTAAAACACCATACTAACAAAGTGGACATTTAGGATGTAGAAATCAAACCATCATTTACAGGTATTAGTAAGGCAATTCCCAATATGAAAATGCAAAAGACTTATTGTGGATGTCTTTCTGTGACTTTGTAAGTGCAAATATTTATCCCCACCAAGGATTTTCCCCTACAACTGTTGCATTGTCCTGTGTTTGAAGATCATTATTGATTATTTTATGGTAGTGTCTCTATTCTTTGCTTTGAATCTGAGCAGAAGAGCTAATTACTTTCTTCTGCATATTCTGTTACTTAGATCACTTGCCTTCAGTCTTCTTATATAACAAAAACCTAATGGTCCTCATGAACTTATCTTCAGCTCTGTGTGTAACCTGTATCACACATAGAACAGAGATGCCTACATTAAGCCAAATTTACTAGTGCATTTGCAAGTCCGCATATACAGGGTACGTCTACATGTGCATTAATGTGCTTTGGTTCATATGCATTAAATCTAATACCTCCAGGTACCTATACACAAGCAGTGAGGCTGACACACTGTAATTACAGTGTGTTGGAGCACACTGGATTAATCCAAGCTGTCACAGAGAGGGGACAGAAAAGACTCTGTTTCCTCCCTGCACGGGAAGGGTGGGGGGACAGAGCCTCTCTGCTGCTTGGATTTCACCCTCCACATTTCCCCACTGCCCAAGCTTGTGGGCTTGAGTCTTGGTGGGGGCTAGGCTAGATCTGCATGACAGAGGCTCCATTTCTCCCCCTAGTCCCAGTTCCTGGCATGGCAAAAAGCCAGTCAGGCAGTCCTGGGCTGCAGTTTCTGACTGCTGCTCTCATGAGGTTTTGGCAGGGCAGGCTGGGGAAGAGAGCCTCCCCCTCCACCTGCCATGAGGGCCCCTCCATACCTTGTTGGCTGGGTTCTTGGGGGAGAAGGGGCGTGGACCAGGTCTGTGCAGTGGGAGGGTAGGGGGTCTGTTCCCTCCCCCCCTAGTTTCTGGCAGACAAAAAGCCATCTTGGCAGGGGAAACACCATGTATCTGGGTCCATGAAAGCAGTTTTCCTTAAGTGTTCCCAGGGTAACTGTTCTTCTGGCATGGTTTAGTACCCACCAAGGTGTTGGGGCTTAAAGCCCACTTTATGGAAATGAGAGGCTCCTCCCTAGCTTGCTTTTGCAGCCATATGGGTGAGGGCAGTCAAACTTGGGGACATTTGAACCCCAAGCCTCCAGGCTTGGGCCTGCATGTAGGATGTTTCATAGTTTCATAGTAACTAAGGTCAGAAGGGGCCTAGAGCAGGCCATCTAGTCTGACCCCCTGCCACTCGCAGGAACGAGTGCTGGGGTCACAGGACCCCAGCCAAGTACCTATCTAATCTACTCTTGAAGACGCCCAAGGTAGGAGCAAGAACAACTTCCCTAGGAA
>JAGPOW010003648.1:41463232-41497745 GCA_030014935.1 Caiman crocodilus
TGTAGCTGCTCCTTTGCTCAGCGAGGGCTCATGTGTGGCCGAGACCACACGTGAACCCTATCAGGAGTCTTCTAGCCTCCCTGCTCAGCTCCTAACTGCAGAGCAGTGACTCTGTCAAAAGACTTGAGAAATATCTGAAGCCCCTGGTGGAGGTGGAGGATGTTTGCTGGTTGTAGGGTCACTTATGGTTCTGGACTGACTCACAGATTTGAACTTGATTTGGCTTGGAACATGAAAAATTTCTTTAAAAAAAAAAAAGCCATCTCAACAGCCCCATGATGCAGCTCCTGGCTGTAGTTGTCAAGAGGCTGGGGCAGGGGATGAAGGTAAGCCTCCTGCTGCATAGACCTGGCTCCCTCCCCAAGACCCCAGGCAGCAAGCTGGGGAACTCCTGGTGGTGGCACTCCATTTCCTCTCCCTCTTCCTCCCTAGCTGCTACTTACAGTCACCAGTGGGTGGGAGGGGGAGGAGGGATGGCTGGAGAGAGGGGTTACTCTAGTAGCCTCCTGGGAGGTGTGTGGGAGTGCCTGCCGCTGGTCTTGGCCAGTGCAGGCAGGCAGTGAGAGCACGCCACCCCCCTCATCATCCCCCTCCAATGGAACAGTGAATGTCTGTTCAGTTCATTCCCACTTTAATTTATAGCACTTTGAAGTTCGAGAGAGCTCATTCCTCCAGGGGATTTTTGAATGTCTGTGCACAGCCTTCATATGTTCCCCACACAGTCCTGCCTGCTGTGATTGTCATCCTGAGGCACGAAACTCTCCCCTTGTGTGGAGGCACCTAACAGAGAGCTCGAGAGTTCTCAATTCCATTTCTGGGAGCTGAGAACTTTAAAAAGTCTTTTACAGATCTAACCTTTTGCTTGCTCTGAACCCCAGTGACAGCCTTTACTTAGTTATAGGATGCCTTCTCCACTCTCTTCTAAGCTGTATACATTGGAATCAGATTAATAATTTTTAAGATTTTTTTCATCCTCCCTGCCCACCAAGGCATGTATGATGCAGCTCTAGAAATAATGTGATTCAGTTTTAAGTCCAATTGACTTCATTGCTCAAACCCACCCCTGCTTTTTTCAGTGGAAGACAAAGCAATCTGCTGTAAAAATAACAGCAACAAACCTAAGAGAATTAGCAAGGTGTTTTGAGCCAGAGGGATTTGTGATGTGTAGGATAAGGTAAATAGAGACTAATCTTTAACACAAACACATGTGACTCAGACTCTGGAAATGGCACTACAGACAAGATGAGATGATGTAGTATCATCAAAATTAACTATTGTGCAAAATAATCTGGATTTTTTTACTGCTTTGTTTCGGAACGCTTTGTTTTAGCATTTAGCTATTCAGCTAAAAAGAAGTTGATTAAGTACAGGTATCGCAAACCCCCATCGCTCTTCTCTGTGGGGAAGGGCCAAATTTACAACTTTCTCAGCTATGGGCTATTGGTGCCTCTTGAGTCAGGGGGGCACTGGTGCCTCTTGCATCTGAAGCCGGTGGTGGCAGGGATGGGGCTGGCAAGTACCCGCAGAAGCTGGCAGTAGCGGCGGTGGTGGGGATGGCTCTGTCAGAGGGGGCACATGCCCCCCGCCTTGCCCTCTCTACCAGTCGCTTGTGTCTTCAGCAGATAAATGGCCTCATTACTGATTCTTGATACCAAGTGCAGATATTCAGTCTATCAATAACTACATAATGAGAAGCAATGCTTCAGGCTGGATGAATTTTGCAGCAGGGGAACTTATATAGTATATAATCAGTAATGAATGGGAACTGGAATTTTTATAAAGTGTTTCATAAGGCCACAGGATATATTTCTCGATCACAAAATCATTGTCTTTTCAAGGGAGTTAACTTTTCCTAAAACAGGTGTCATGTGCCAAGCTTGATTTCTGTATCTATAGAACTAGATCAGTGGAGGAGAACTTGGAGCCTGAGTTTTGAAGGGGCTGATGTCTCAAATGATAAATTAATTACAGGCAGTGCCCTGTGGGGAGGGAAGAGTGCATAGCTGTAATCAGTGTATTACAAGTGTGTGCAGCAATGCCTAAGGCTAACTCTAGAAGTAAGAGCTCCTTCCTTTCACATGACTTTCCCATTTCCCTATCGATTATTCTGTGCTTGTGGATACACAGGGAGCCCTGTATTAGTCTGAAGTCATGATCACTGACTTCAGTCTTTACAAAGGGCTGGAAGTCCATTCTCCTCCCTGCTGATTACAGAGCTTTTCAGCTGACACAGTAACTCGAGTAGGAATGTATTTTGATTTGAGGGCTGGGTAATGTTACCAGGCTCTACTGGAAGCTTTTCTTTCCTCCCTCCCCTCCCTTTTTTTTTTTTGGGTGGCTCACTTGGGAATATTTGGAAAAAGATTTGTAATCTTAGCCTTCATCAGACCACACAAGTCAAGAGGCTGATCCCCTCTTGGGCTTGTCAGCAGTCAGCTTATTCAGGACAGAACATGAGCTGTGGTGGGGCTGGGGGAGGTATGTTTTCAGCCCACACTTGTAGATCAGTGCCACAGAGCCAGCAATACCGTACTGTTTAGTAGCACGGATTCATTATATGCCTCTTCCTTATGCTTGGTACCAAGGACTTTCTGCTTGTATTTTGTTTTTGTGCAGGGGAGGGGGGCAGTAAGGTAGGGGCTGTGGGGGATGGGAGGTGTCTGGCCTCATTCAGCTCTGAATGCTTTCATTGAGTCCCTGCTGAGAAGACTTTCCAAGAGAGCCCATTCATACCCTGAATTAGTCGAACAGGTTGGGGGACTTGAGTTTTAGGAAGGTGTGGGGGATGGGATATAGAATAGTGTACTGTGATAACTGGTAGTTACAGATTTCACATACGCTGAAATGAAAAAATGTGTAATGAACTGAAGAACTGTTAAAATACATACAGAAACCAAAAGAGCCTTGCTGTATGTTGTTACAAAACTTACCATAAAGACACATATTAAACTATTTGCTAGCATGCTATTATCATACATCAGTGGAATATTAAATTCTGGACCAAATTCCTTCCTGCAGTATTGGGAACCAAAACTCCTGGATGAGGTGATCTCTTTTATTAGACCAACTAGATATTTGCAAACAAAATATTTTATTTATTTTTTTTAAATATAAATTTATATCATTTTAAAAACAATTTTATTAATATTTTTATTTCATTAAATAAAATAATTTGTTTGTAAATATCTAGTTGAGCTAATAAAAAATATCACTTCATCTACAAGTTTTGATTTGTTTTGCCTCTAGACCATAATTTCTCAACCTATGGTACATGTACCCCTGGGGGTACACGAGATACAGGCAGGGGGTACATGGGTACCTCAGTACTCTCTCTCTTTCACCCTCCTTTCCTCTCTCTCTCTTGCCCCTTCCTTCTCTCAAAACTATAGCAAAAAATTTGGTGTGCAATTGCATTGTGCAATGCTTTAAATTCCCCAGTAATAATTTAGCATGCTGTGCAAAGCCCTCCTAGCTTTGGCCAACCCGTGGTTGGTTCAGGCCTCCTAGCTTTGGCCAACATCACCTGTACCCCAGGTACATACTTGAGTTGTGCACCCCTGGTGTAAAAGGTGGCAACCCTACCCACATCAGATCAGATAGCTGTCATATCACGGCCTTATATACACAGCCCTTCTTTCAACATACAGCACACAGTCTGTAAATATAAAATCCCTTGGAAAATTGAGTGTTGGGGTACTTATTAAAATTTTCAGAAGTTAGGGGGTACTTGCTACTTAAAAGGTTGAGAGACACTGCTCTAGATCAATACAGCTACAACCTGAATACCTTCCTGCAATAACTCCACTGAGGTCGATGGAGGGCTGAGTTTGCTGCACCTTTGCCGCCCCCAAAAAACTTTTCACGCACTCTGTCATGTACTGATAACTGGTTTGAAAAATCATTCATATTCCAGGAAGACTTAAAGGTTTTATTGTCCTGGGTATTATTCAAGCATAAAATGAGACAATCCCTGTTCTAAAGAGCTTGTTAAGGGCCTTTTCCTTCTTCCACTGAGATCAGCTGGGGGATTTGCCTGTGCTGCCAGAGTTTACACATCTTTTGTGACACTCATGCATTTGGCATTTTCCTCTGTGTTGCTGCCCATTCAGCAGGGCTGTAGGAGTAGTTGCAACTGCTGCTATTAGCCAGCAGAGGTTACTCTGGCACCCATCCTACCTGCAGCCTGATTGCCAGGTGCCCTACTCCCCTCAGTCTCTCTCAGTTTATTGGACATAAAACTGCATGGACCTTGATGGGAAAGAGACTGAGCTCCTGGGTGCTGTCTAAACAGCAGTCAGTCATGTTCAGGTTCAGTGATGACTCCAGGCCTGTACCCAGCTTTGTAGTCAGCCTTTTTTGGCCCTCCCTAGATATTCAGTGCACAGCAACCCCTCGCCCGGCACTGATTCCTAAGAGCTAATCCCAGATTTTGTAAATGGAGGTGCAAGACAAGCAGTCAGCACTGCAGTGGTGGCTTCACCCACACTCCCAGCATCCTCCCCCTTACGAGGACAGTAGACCATGCTGTGGGAGTAGCAGTCAAGCTCTTTTTTAAGCTCCTGAAGCAGGTAAGAATTCTCTCCCAAGTGTCCCTCTCAACACCCCTTTCTTTCCCTCCATGCTCAGTGACATGTCCCCTCCCCTCCCCTTGCCTCTCTTCCTTTGCTGCTGCTGCTGCTGTCACTGGTTGTCATAAGAGCCAGGAGAGCTCCAGAGCTACTCCAGCCCAACTCTAGCTGGTGGTGCAGAGAGCTGGACTCAACTCAGGATGGTGATAGTGGATAGGTTTTCCCTTTCTGAGCCTATTCCTGAGCTGGCAGGGAGCATGCTGGGGGGATCAGGCAGGGAAGAGGGGCCTGCCATCTGCTGCTGCTTCTATCACTGATTGTTACCTGATTTGAGGACTTAAGTCCCCAGCTGCTGCTCCCATGACATGGTCTGAAAGCGGGGTGTGACCTTGCCACTGCTCTCCCTCTGGACCCACCCCTGTTAGTTCCAGACTCCTTCCAACATTCATCCATCTGTCCAGCCATGTCAGACACCTTCTACACCTTGCCCACCCATCTCCTGTATTTAGCATGTAGTCAGCTACAGCCCCCTAAATTCTGTGCAGCTTGAGATCCTGCCCCTGCCACTATTCAAGTCTGGGTCCATATACCATAAGATGAAGTTTACTGTAAATGATTTGCTAATGTAAATTAGCAGTGTATAATTATCATGGAATAGCTTAGTAGGCCTAGGCGGGTATATTTGCCATTGACCTCAGTGGGAGCAGGGACCACACTTCAAGGGGTTGTCTAAACAACACTTGTATCACTTAAACTATACCATTGCTATATAATTTCCCAGTCCCCTCCCTCATCTTCCTTGAGTTAAACCACAATCCTTTATTTTTGTACTGTACAAGTAGTAGACTGTATATTGGTATAATAGAGTCTACTTCAGAGGTTGAGCTGATATACATTTGTTTGGTGGTGTGAGTTAGCCCCTGACCTCTCCCAAATTAGAGGGGAATAAAGCCATGTATATATCTGACCTAAGACCCTGAAATTGCTGTGACAGCAAAAAAGGCGTGTGAATAATTCTATTCTTGAGGGTATTCCCAGTGGAATCAATGTGGAGCCTGGCCTGTATGCCTGTTGGAGCAGTGCAACAGAACAAAACCTTTTAATTGGTCCTTGAATGTTCTTTACTTGTATTAATTTCAGTGGTACTTGTGAGTACTCAGCACCTGTGGAATAAAACTACTAGGGACATCTCCATATTTTTCCCTTTAGTTTTAGTTTTTATTAATATGTAATATTTCACATAAATGTATTAAATGGTATAATTTAGAGATGGAGGTTTGCATGGCCATGGGCCATGGGCTGATCTCATAGAGGCAATCAGCAAACTGTTAACTTTTTTCAGGAGAAAAAAATATATTTGTGTGTTAGAATTTCACTCATCAAGAAAGCTGTTTTGATATGTCATATCTAATTTTTTAGGGGTTCCAGGGATCACAGGCAAATAACTGCAAATTATTCCATACACAAAACAAATTAAGCAAAAAAAAATAATCATTAGGCAATTTGATAATTAGATCATTAACAAGCTCTTCATATAATTATGTTAATAGAACCAGCTATAAATACAAACTATATCTAGTTACCGCCTGGTACTACATCAAAGATTAAAAGCTTTCACATGTAAGTGTAATCTAGCCTGAGAAAATTTAGAAGTGTTAGAATACAATTTCAATGCATCACATAGGGATTTTTGCTCTCAATTCCCTTTAATAATGACAACAGCAATAACAACAATTAATAGGATTTAAGGAGCAAAATCCAAGTCACACATACCTACTACAAGATGTTATAAAAGATTTAACCATTTGAGTTTCAGATAGGCCTATTATTTTGGAGTGGCAGAGTATAAGCTTTGCAGTTATGTAAGTGCCACTAAACTTTATATCACACCACATTAACATGTGTCTTGGACTGTAAAATCCTTGGTGAAGAGACTGTTTATACCGGGGTGCGCAATTATTTTGGCTACAGGGCCACTTAACGAGTTTTGGTCAGCCGTCAAGGGCAACAAGGGTAGCTCTGCCCCTTGACAGGTTCCCCGACCCCTGGTCATTAGCTTGGAACCAGAAGTTCAACCTCTAACCCCTGATCTTTGCCACTGGAAGTCTCTCCCCTTCCCCTGGAAGTACTCCTTTTGGAGAGCGTTGCTTGTATATTGTGTGTGATGGGGTGGGGTGTGTGTGGTGCAGAAGTATGTGGTTATGGGGTGTGGGAGGAGTGTCTGTCTGGGGTGTGGGTGTATGTGTGAGATGTGTGTGGAGGTGGTTGAGATGTGGGGTATGTGGGACTATTGGGTATGTGTGTGTGTGCGCAGAGGTGTGTGTGTAGATGTGTGTGGGAGAGTGTTGGATGTGTGTTTAGATATGGTGGAAGGGTTGGGTGTGGGGGGTGTGGTTGAGGTTTGGGGGGTGTGTAGGTGTGGTGGGAAGTGTGTGTGTGTGGGGTATGGTGGGGGTATAGGGGTGTGTGTGGGTATGGTGGGATATTTGGAACAGTGTTGGGTGTGTTTGTGGATACAATGGGGATTTGAGGAGGCAGGGTATGATTGGGGTGTGGGTGGGTTGGGTGTGTGCATGTGCGGGGCTTCTTCCCCTACTTCTTCCATGCCTACTCTTTGTGACATGGCTGAGCCCATCCCCTCCAGAAGTGGGGGGAGGGGGAGGTCAGCACTGCCTGCCTGGCTCCCAGTGCGCTGCAAAAGGCAGAAAAGCAGCTGCTGCCAGCAGGTAGCAAGAGAAGCCCCTTGCAGAGGGGAGGGGAGGGACAGGGAACCAAGCCTGGTATCCTTGGTCTCTGTCCCACACCTGCCCAGCAGGACTGCTGCTCAGCCTGTGCTGGCTTCTGCTGCTACTGGTGCTTCCATCCCACATGCCTGCTTGGCAGGGCTGCACCAAGCTTACACTAGCTCCTGGTGCTGCTCCCACCCCACGTGCCTGTCCCATGCCTGCTGGTGGGGCTGAACCCAGCCCATGCTGGCTACTGCTGCTGGTCCCACCTCACCTGCTTATCCCATGCATGCCTGACGAGCCTTTATGAGCAGCCAAGCTCCTTCATCCCCTCTATCCACACGCTTCCTCATCAAGCCTTGTATGAGCAGGACCAAAGTGAGCTGCAGGCAGAGCCCACCCCGCTCCTCAACACTGCGGCTTCCCTTCTGTATCTGCTGCCCGGAGTGCTGTAGCAGGGATAGGAGGAATTGCTGGAGGCCAGGGGAGCCCAGCAATTCCCTAAGCATCTGCACCAGCAGCATTTCTGCCCAGAAACCATGCTTGTTGGAAGCTGGGAGTGCAGCACACACTGCCCCAGCAGGACTCAGCCTGATCCAGAGTGTAGTAGGGACAGCCATGGGTAGAGCTGGATACAATTAATTGGTGGGTGCCAGCCTGTGGGCCAAATCCAATGAGCTGGCAGGCTGGATTTAACCCACAGGTTGTATCCTGCCCGCTGCTGATTTATACAGTGCCCAGTACAGTGGACGTTCAATTTGGTCTTGGTTCTATGACAATATGAACATTAAATCAAATAGTACTCTATTTTGATATTCCACACTACTTTATCTATTTTTATAGCAGTAGCTGCTTTACAATTTTTTTTTTTCAAAAATCCGTATCTGCTTGAGATCCAGCAATGCAATTAATAATTCATGTTCTGCAAGGATCCTTTTTTCTAATGCACTCTGTGCATCATTTCCTTAAACTCTCATTGCCAATTTCACAACTTTGTTGTGGTACTCATGGCTGCATGATTGTATAGGACAAACAGAGCATGGTCTCCTGGGATGTCTTTACACAGGGTGAAGGAAGGCACTTTAATTGTCTCATTTATTTAGTGTTACGTGCTTCAAAATGGCAGCAGGGGCACTTTAACTAAAGCTTGTTCAACAAGCTTTAAAAGCACCCCCACCACCATTTTGAAGCAAGGGGACACTGATACACGAGATGCTGAGGCCGCTGGAGTGTGTTAATTAGCACACTCCAGCAGACTCAATTAACTGACTCTCCTCTGAAGCTTTGTGATTACAGCACATTGGAGGAGATGTCCTGCACATCTATTGGCAACCGTTATGTCCACCGTCTATATTTTAGTTAGGTGTTTGACTACATGAAGGTAGTCATGTTAGGACAATATGAAGAAGGCTTGATGGAAATAAAATGCCTTTAATGAAATAGGTCCTGTTCTTTATGTCTTCCACATCATTTTTATCCCTTCCTTGCTATGGATGTACGAGTTTACACTATAAGTAGCAAATCTCCTCCTATGACCTACCTCCAATTTAGGAGTTGTCCACTGATTTAATTTTAGGTATGGTCACATCAAAAGAAACAGTGACAAAGAAGGCATAAAGCAGATGAACAGGATCCTGAGGTGCTTATTTTTATGAGTTTGGGAATTCCAAAACTATGAATCTTTCAAACTTTGGGAAGACACAGCTACTTTGGCATAGTGACAAAAAGAGCTCTGGTAGGTTATTTAGTACAGAACCACTGTGAGTGGTATCTAAATGTTTTTAACAAGGCCAGCTCTGTTTACTTATCATATTTCACACTAGAGAGGAGAAACATACATTTCAGTTTTTCATGCATTTCACAAGGGGATAAGAGAATGCTCATCATTCTCTTAAATGAATTATTTACCATCTTCCCAATCCATGGTCAAAAACAGTGTTTATTCTCAGTCTCCTAGGTATTGCATATATAATATCCGTCCAATTTAGGTAGGACAAATAACATTTTTTTTACTGCTATCTATGGTTCGGCTAGTATGAGCATCCTCCCTGCAGAGTCCTTTAGCAGACAATCATGTTTTGAACTATATTAATAGAAATTAACTGAAAATATTCACCTTATGAGCAGAGAACATTCTTGCTCTGATCCAATACACAACAAGTGCAAGATGTAAAGTTTGAAAATTCAGCCTCTTTCTGGGACTTCACTTTATTGACCAACGATGCTTTCATAACAGCAGAAGGTTGGACAAAGAAAACAGGCTGAAAATCAGTTACGAACGGTTCCAGCTTTCTGGAAATGCCCCAGAAGGCCACTGGAACAGGAAGCCCATATATGTGTATTGGGAAGTGGTTGATAGGAAGCACAGATGTTTTGACCTTCATCTCCATATATTTTGTTATCATCCTCCGGGGGTCTGACCCTGTCATTTGGGAAATTGCTGATTGTGATGCCAGCAGTAGCTCGGGACTGTTTTACAACAAGTAACTAGTACTGATGTGAGAAAAGCAAACTAAATTTGAAACCTATAAAATGAAGTGGTAAGAGTTTTACATTGCTTGTACTGGACCTGAGGTGATCCATTGATTTTGATATTTAACAAATCTTGGAGAAGTCTTGGAGGACTTAAAACATATACCCAGGTAGCAGTAGGCTAGTTACCATATTTACTTGAATAATAGATTACCCTGATTTATAAGATGACCCCCCCCACCCTCCACAATAACTAGATTCTATATATGGAATATTTATAAATTTGATATAATTTTCCATGTATAGAATTTAATTTTTGGAGGTTTGCCTTGAATTTGTCCTCCTCCCACAGCAGGGAAAATAAATCTGGGGGGTCAAGTAGCTCCTTTGCTCTCTGCCTCCCCCCAGATTCTTCTTCCTGTAGCCCCTTCCCCTGCTCCTTACTGTTAGACCCTGCTCTCCCTGAGCACATGGAAGTGAGAAGCAAATTTGAAAACACTTGAAATAAAGTAGTAATTTGCATATAATAGCCACAGACTTAATTCATCCAGAATTGACAGCATTTCAAGCCATGCTGACTCCACAGCTCAGCACTTCTCAGTACATGCATATACTCCAGATGCTAAGCTACAAAAGATCCATGTACTAATTAGTGCCCCCACTCATGACTGGAATTGGGTGTTTTTGTCACAGTCCTTGGATCCTCCAAAAAATTTATGTGCAGATGAGGTGCAAAGCAACTTGATCCAGGTTCACCTCATGGAGGCAGGGCCACATTAGTCTTATATGACAGACTGAGAGAGGGAGCAAGAGAGGGATTTGTGGGTGAACTGTTTAGGACCCCATTTGGTGATGCTTGCCAGACATTTAAGGCTGATGAAGAAATAGGAAAGAAAGGCACAGCTCAGCTATGGGAGTGAAGAGAAAATCAAAATGTTTGCAGTGCAGTGGCTTGAAAAAGAGTTGGCGTTGAGGTAAACTGCGCTCAATGGGAGGAACCCAGCATCAGGGGCAAGCCTTCCGAGGTAGACAGCGGTAAGGAAAGTGGTGGTGATGATGATGATGAGTGAAAGCACTGGAATGGTGATGTGTGCATGGATGCACAATGTGAACTTTGTAATGGAACTAAATAGTTTGCCTGTTAAAGTGTGTTTTGTTCTGCTAAGTGAACCCCAGTGGTCAGTTGATGGGCTTGTTAGAGGTACAGTTATGTATTTTATGTATATTGAAATAAATATTTTTGCAAAAAATCCCCAACAGCATGTAACATAGCATTTTTGACACCAAGAGAAGGGTGTCAGAGCTTGCTCTGGCCTTCCTGGTGCTGGCTTAATATTACAGTTCCTCCAGGCCTGGTCCCTGGTGCCTGTTCCCTGCTGGGGGAACACCTGCCCATTTTTTTTTTTAAGCACCACTGTGGCAGGGCACAAGGGTGCCTGTCACTTGAAGGGGAGCTGGCAGGTTACAGAACAGCCAACAGAGGCACTCGGGCACAATTAAGTAGTCATCTGATAGCTGAGAGGCCACCTGAGTGGAGGAGAGTTAGGTAGCTTGGGTATAAGCCCACAGACAGGGAGCAGGGCTGCCAGTTGCAATTGGGAAGCCTCGAGACGAACAACAGCAGTTGCAGCTCTCCTGGAAAGGGGAATAGCTGGGTGAGCCTGGATGGAGCACAGTGCTAGGATGGCTGCAGATGTGAGTACCACTCTGAGCTAGGTAACAGGCTCAGGGGAAGCATGTTGTTTGGGAAGCTCTAACACCAGGTGGAGACCATCAGGGCCTGAGTAGCCTGGTTGAGCTTGGCTGCTATTCGCCTCTAGGCTGTAGAGGAAGTTTGTCTCTCTGAGAAAGAGGGGAGAACCCAAGGAAAGGGGAAGCTAGTAGGGACAGGAGGAGGTTCCAGAGAATCTGGGAGGGGCTCCTCAATATAGAGAAGGCTGCATCCACGTGGGCCAGCTGAGTGAAAGCCCAAGACCATTACAGCCTGATAAGCTGTCCGGTGCAGCTAAGATGAGAGCCTGGCTGTGGCTACCTGAGCAGCTGGAAGAAGCCTTGATGATAACAAGGAGAGTAGAGCCTGGGGCAGCCTGGACCTGAGTTTATCTAGGGTGAGAGACCTTGGGAGAGAAGGGGAGCAGCTTGAACCCAGCCCTGGCCTGAACAGATCAGCATGAGAGCAAGAAAGCCTAGGGTGCCTGTGCTTGGAGTTAGATTAGAGCATGGTGAGATGAGCAGCCATGACTCTGAGAAGGAGGTTGAGGGGCCTCGGTGATCATGGGCCATAGCGACCTATTGGAGTGATGGTGGTAAGGGGCCAGTGGCAGGCAGGTTACTTATTCCAGTTGGTCTGGTTGAGGCCAAGGGTCCAAGGTGACTTGAAGAGCTAAGGCATACTGAAAGGGGTGAACCTGGCAATGGACAGCTCAGTGCCCTGACTGGCCCAACCTGGGGCCCAGGGCCTTATCAGTCAAAGGTCTCTAATGTAGCAGGGACCACAGATGAGGGATGGGGGCCTTGGCACCAGGGGACATATCAAGGGCATCCTAGGTAACTCCTGGAGACCACAGGGAGATGAATTACCTGGCAGAGGAAGCTGTAGAGCAGATGAGGGTTGGTCCAGGAGTAACACCACACTAAGAGGGAACAGCAAAGTAGGTAGGCTCTAGGACAGGGCTGTGTGGTTTCAGTGGTCCTGGCCATGACCCAGAACTACACCCTGCTGGGTCTGGATGGTGTGATTGGGCTGCCTGTGGTGTGGTGGTCTTCAGGAAATGCCACACCTGTGCTACCTCAGTGACAAGCAGGGATGGGGCTCCTCAGAGTCTTGGCCCCTACACCCTGGTGGGTTATTCTTTAGCATGAACAGATGTGGAGTGAGCTGAGAGAGGCCTGTGATCCACTAGGAGGCCAGGGAAGCTGAGAGAGGCCAGTGATCACGTGGATGGCCAGGGAAGCTGGGAGAGGCTGGTGATCACCTGGATGGCTAGGGAGGCTATGGGGAGAGGCCAGTGATCACCTAGATATGGAGTTTTCAACCTTTTTGGATCAGTGTACCCTCGGTGGCTGGACACGGAGCAGTGTACTCCCAGTTGCTGGATGCGGGGGGAGGGGGGCGGCATGCAGCCAGATGTGGGGGGAGTGGGGGTGCCACACAACTGAGTGCAGACCAGCGGCATTCCGCCTGTGAGCTTCCCCTGTGTCCAGCTGAGCAATGCCTGTGTGGCAGTGCAGGATGGTGCATGATGGTGTTCCATCTCTGTGTGTACCCCTTAGGGCCTTCTCAAGCACCCCCGGAGGTAGATGTGTCCTTGGTTGACAACCCCTGACCTAGATTAGGGTTACTGTATTTCCAGCATCAAAAAAGAGGACACCTGGAAGGGGGAAGGAGGGAGAAGAGAGGGGAGGGGTATATGATTGTGGTGGGGTGTAATATGTCTGTGCCCTGCCTCTACCCCCAATTCCTAAGCCCCTGCCCCCCCCCCCCCATCCTGCCAGACACTTGCTCTGATTTCAAAACCCTGGCTAGACGTTGCACAGGGGACCACAAAAGAAGACATGTCTAGAAAAACCCAGACATACGGTAACCCTAACCTAGATGGCCAGGGAAGTTGGGAGCAGCCTGGGATTGCTAGGTGGTTAGGGGAGTGAAGACCTGTGATCTACTAGGAGGCCAGGAAAGATGAGAGGCATGTAGAAGTTCTGAAGCCCAATCAGGGGCAGTGTGGTGACTGCAAATAGGCGCTGAGTAGCGAAGAGAGCTTCTTAAGTGGGGAAGAACATGATCCAGTGGGGCCAAGTAAGGAATAACAATTATGGATGCCATCCACAAGGCATGGGACATGGTAAAGGGAAGGTCGGACCCATGTATTTAGGCTCTGGGCACTGGGTGATGAAATGGGTAGCCTCCCATGCTTTAATAACAATCATTATCACATCAAGGCATGGCAGAAAACAGTGTGCAGATTGCCCAGGATGGGGGAGGGCCAATGACATGCGCGGCCTGAGGGTAGAGCTTTTAGCTGCCTGTCACAGTCAATAACAAAAAAAAAAAATTTCCCACCAGCAATTTTGGTACCAGGGCAGGGTGTCAGAGCATACATACTTCAGCCTCTCCAAGTGCCAGCCTGGTATCACAGTACCTCCAGGACCAGTGTGCATTTCCTCCTGGGAGAGGAACTGGCAGTTTTTTGGGTTTTTTTTAAGGCCCTCTCCCTTACCCCTCCACCTCATAATAATAATAAAAAAAAATTCCCATCAGCATGTTTGCCCAATATTGGCCATGGACTACATAGGCATGATCAGTGTTAGCTGAATTTAATCAGCTTCATAGTTGGTTTCCATTACTGAGCACATGCTGCTTTTGGCAGCAGTTCAAAGATAAACAATATATTTAATAGTGGTTTCCTTGTATGCCAGTGTAAGATGAAGGGCTTGCCCCCCATGCTGATTGGGAAGAAATAAACTTGTCTTGTATTTGAGTAAATGTAGTATTTTGACATTAATCCCAGGTACAATCATGGAAAGTTCAATAGAAATCAGTAAAGAATGGTAGTAAAGTTGAATTAATAGAAGGTAGGGTAGATCTGAATCTTTTAGATGAACTAAATCAGAGATGTATAGCATGTGCTTTCATAAGCAGAGAGCTTACTTTATCATTCAGATTTCATAGTATCTAATGAAGTAGGCCCTTTGCTTATGAAAACTTAATTACATACCTCTGATTTAGTTAGTCTATAAAGTGCAAATCTATCCTGCCTTCTTCTGCCTGACTTCACATGATCATGGCTAAGTCTCTTTGTAGCGTTTAAAACCACTGGACGCAGCTTTATGAAAAACAGGGTTTTTCAGACCAAAAACTATGTATTTTTTGTGAGATTAATGTGATGAAAAAGGACCTGTGCTTGATAAAATTCTGTAGTGGTTCTGACTTTGAATGATCACTGGTAATGTTTTTACATGACATGCAGGTTGCTAGAGCGGTAATGACAGGTCATTTCTGTGGAGGTTTTTTGGATTTCACAGAAGCTTTGAACGACAAACATTTTTGATACAGCTGCATGCAAAGTCACCCTCCAGGTTTTACACATGGGATAAGGGACAGTATTTTAGAATTCAGAGACTTGGAAAAGGGCTTGAGGGTCACAGTGGATAATCAGTTGAACATGAGCTTGTAGCGTGCTCTGGTGGCTGAGAGTACAAATGCAATCCTTAATATAACAAGGGGAATACTGAGCAGATGCCAGGTGGTGGTCTCATTACTGTGTATACATCATTAGTGAGACCATTTCTAGAAAACTGCATTCAGTTTTGGTGTTCACATTTTTAAACCACTGTTGACAAAATCTGCCCCTTGGACAAGTTCCTGGGCTTGGCTACTACGTACCTATGTAGCAACCTTCCATTCACGCACTTGGGGCCACATAGTCAGGCTGGGCTAAGGAGCTTCAGTCTACTATATGGCCAAGGTGAATGGGCAGAATTTAGATTTGCCCCATTGATTATGCATTTAGATTTTTTTGCTACTATTGCCATCTTTTCTTTCCAACCCAATTAAAAATCTGACTGCTGTCTAGCTATCAAATAATAACACAAGCACCTATGTGCCAGATGTGTACTGCTGTAAGTCTGTCACTGCTGATCCATCCTCAGAGCCACAAGCCAATCCACAGGGCAATTAGAAAACTTTTTTTGCCTTTTCCCTGTTCTTCTTATGTTATCTTTTCTGTTTGCAACTTGAAGCTTTCTGGTGCTGAAAGCTAAGTGAGCATAAAGTGAGCATCCGTTCCCCATAGGAATGTGTGGGGTTGATGTGGTGTCCGGAATTCCTGTCGCCCAGGGTTTCACTCCCAATCAAGTACCGAGGGTGCAGGCAAAGTACCTGCACAATCACCAGAGGCTTAAGCCTCCAAAAAGTCGCCCCCACCTTAAGCCTCAGAAAAGTGCCCCTCCCCCCAACATATACATGTTGCCTGAATCCTGGGCATATGTAACTACCTTAGAAACTGGGAAAATGTCCTTAAGTTTACACAGTAGAGCACAGTTAATATCAGGATTCTAGAATTTCCTTCAAGAAGAATGGATTTGAGACCTCCTTGGATTTCTGTTTCTCATTTTGCTGTCCTAAGGTATTCTCTCCAACATGCATAAGGGGAAAACAGGGATTTATTTGTATAGAAGAGAGCATAAAGAATTGGGTTGATCATTTTGTGTAGGCTGGACTGAGATCTCTTTCAGAGATGGAGCACAAGAGAAAAATGTATGTCCATCTTTCTGTCATGCCACTTTTATTATGTATGACTTCTGTTTTTGTTTGTCCCTGGAGGTCATGCAGAGTGGGTGGGTAGATTGTAGCCCTTCAGTGGTCAAATAAACCAGCTCCTTGCTTAGCAAAATCAGCTAGATTATCCTGGTCAGCTTGGTGGTGAAATGCCACTAATTTATAGTCACCAGGTAAAGTTCTGTTGGACATATTCAAGCAAACAATCCAATTCACCTCAATTTATTTGAACGTTTAATTTCTTCAACAGAGGTAGCACCATTCTAACAGTAAAGAGCTGCTGTTTTTGAAAGTTCAGTCATTGGACTTCTGAAAGCAGCAAATCTGAGGCATTTTAATTTTAGAAGGAAGGGTATGTTTAAGTTGGGTCACCATGTTGTCTTAAAAGTAGCCCAGATGCACAGAGAAAGTGAATTCATAAGTACTGTTTTGTCTAAGAATAAATGTGCTACAATTACCTTCACATAAGGAACAAAAATGGAGGTACTGACTTCTTTTTAAAAGGAGATCCACCTTTAAAGTAGTGCAATAAGTGCTTAGAGCAGAGAAGTTTGTACAGTGGCAAAAACCATGTGGTTTTTAATCACAGAAAAGGCCTCCATTATCACCAATGGTTCCTTAATTAGTTCTTTTACCCCCTCCTGTGGAGTGAAAGTTTGGAGACCATACTTCTTAGAGGACAAAATGCCTGTCCCTTGATCTTTGCTCTCCTCCCCCTCTTCCATGGGAATCGATTACTGCTTCTTGGGACATTTTCAGAAATGGAAACAACACATGAGACTTTGAGCAACACTTTAAACAGCTCCAAGCAGGAAATGATCTCCCTAACCCAACTCTTGAAGGATACCTCTCTATCTTTTAATTCTATGTTCATTGCTCTTCCTTTCCATCAGTAAATTGGTATTGAGGAACATACCTTCCCCATTGAAGAAGCAAGTCCTCTGCAGAAAGATTGATGAAACTGTATTAAAACCTGGAAATGTCAGATCATAATTGACTGAGGAAATACCTGAAGATTTGAGACATCGGTTCAAACTTAGATGCATGCAATTGTGCCCATACACTTGTGTTTGTTCACTGTATGTGCACCAAAGTCTTCTCTGATACAGTATGAATAATCAGGTATTTGCATGTACATTTGGCTGGATTGGTACTATGCTGCCCATATGGACATACAAGTACTTGGCCGGTGTATACATGAAGAGTATATTCCAAACTATCCAATTAGCTCTATTTGCTTATCTGAAGGACCCCCCTTTACTGTAGCAACTAAGCTTTGTGCAAATATATGTGCACAATTGTGCATGCCTCCTGTTGAAATCTAGCCCTGTTTACAGAGATGTACATTATTTGGTAGGAGGAACAGATTTTTCTACCTTTGAACTGCCATCTTAGTAGTGAGAATAAAGTTTTACAAGAGCCATGTTTCTGTGTGCACCCTTCAGTATAGGTGTATCATTACCAGGTACCTATTAGAGGTGAGCATTGTTCTTTGTCACTGGATAGTGATCACAGGTTTCACTCCGTCTCTAATGGGACAGCCATAAGAATGTCCAATCCAAAATAGGAACCACCTCATGAAGTTAGTGCAGGAGCCAAAGCTTCAGTGACAACTCAGTAACCGATCACAACAGAAGCTAGGGATCCTCTAGCCAAAATTCCAGACAAAATGAAAACACTTTTCTGAGCCTCAGAATTCAATGAGTAGGAACAGTGCTTTCAGTAATGGCAAAATGAAAAACTAACAGTGGGTTCTGTCTAGCTCACTTCCTGCTTAGTTCAGTTGAAGTCTTCATTGTGACTGATCTTCTCAAACTCTTGGACTTCTTAAGCTCTTGCAGTTGTTTATATTAGGGATACTAGTTTATTTTAAAATTGTTTATATTAGAGATGGGTGAATCAATTCAACAGGAATAAAGGCTATCCTGAACCTTTGTGTGAACTCAAACCATTGTTTTCTTTTTTAATTGCAAAATAGACAAAATGTTGTTTATATTTCATTTTTGAATGTTTCTGCATGTCTGTGTTCCTGCCAGACCTGGAAACAAATGCTATATAACATTACAGTATTTCCAACCGCAACCTAAAATTTCACAAGCAAACCTATTCTACTGAGATTTAGTGCTGAGTTTTGCAGAGCTCAGAACTTCTGATAGTTTGTTTAACCTTTCACATTCTGGTTATTTATCATAGCCAGCATAAGTTTATCTTTTACAGTTTGTCCATTTGCTACATGCCAATGGGACCAAATACTTGTTGATTATTAAAGTAATCAGCAGTCCCCTGTGCAGCTCTTGCAGATTGCTTCCATGGAAATGCTGAAGCCAAAGTTGTCATGTAGGTGTATTATCTTGCCATCCCAACAATGTTTTCATAGGTGCCTTGCTGTATACGCTACATTTTTAACCTCCTCCATGCCTCAGGTAGCACAGACCTGCCCAGTCATCCTCTCCTTCAGGAACACTGCAGCAGAAAGGTAACCTATATCAACACTGTAAAAAACTGAAAAATAGTCAACTCATTTTGAAGGATTTGTCCACTTACCTACTGCTTATGAGAACAGACTTTTCCAATCCAAATTCAATTAATGCACATATAATATCTATTTCCCTAGTGACACATGTCTCTGGCACTTGTGTTTCTTTTGATTTTTTGTTATACTATGTTTTAAAATTTCCCCATACTCTATAATGTGCAGCCAGTATAGTGGATTTTGGCAGATTAGCAGGACTATACCTAAGGGTAATCAATACCAAAGTTGTGCCTGTTCTCTTCTGTTTCTAAGGAGGAGCAATCTTCCTTCTTCACTCTTTCTGTTTATTGTTGTATCAGAGAATGATCTGATGTTTGTTTTAACGCTGAGATGAAGCCAAAGTGGCTGGTATCCATCACTCCCTAAAACTCCTGTGCTACTTGACTATTTATGTCATGCTCACTTGCTTACTTTAAAGAAAACTTTATTTCATTGTATCTAAGAATTTTCATATTGTACTGTGGCTTGATCTGAATATTTTTTGTAATTACCTGGGTTCAAACCCAGTTGCCTAAGGGGAGGTTAACTTTCAAAGAACAATAACCAGTTCTGAGGAACTGGCTAGCTGGGGGTGGAGCTGATAGGGTTTTTTTTTTCCCTGTTGTGTATCAAGAAGACTGAAAATAAGACCAAGAACGTAGTCTTCCTATATAGACAGTTTTTTGTCAAGCATTGTGGAAAACAATGAGAGTCTCTTGTAATGCATTACCTGTATATAAATGAATAGGGCAAAAACCTGTTAAAATATGTAAGGTAGTCTGTGTGATGTGCTGACCTAGATTGGTCTGCAGAAAGACCATAGGACAGGACATAAGATTTGTTTGACATCTGTGCTTACCGTTTTCCCCTCTTGATTCTTCATAGCAGGTTGAAGAGGAGGAGTGGGGGGCTGCTGTGCAACACCATACTCGTCTTTGTGACATGCTTTGATGCTGTGACCCCCTTTGTGCACAGAATAGAAATGACCAGCTTAAGGCATGATCAGATCTCAGCCCCCTGTTGTTTCTCCATCAGTTTATATGGCTCTCTTGAGCTTCTGCTCCCAGAACTGCTCTGTTGCTGCTGTGTATAAAAAGCTCCCATGATTTATGAATCAGTTAATCACTGCATGCTGAGGAACTGTTCACGGTAGTTAAACAGTGAAAATAAAATGTTTGAGTATATAATAGAGACGGATCATAATGAATATGACCCTCCTACCGGTGAATCCCTCAATTCCTATCTTATTCCCTATTTGTCCGTTCCCAGTGCAGGCACATGAGTACCATGTAAAATTTGTCTGCTGTAGCTGGCATGGCATTCAACAAACTCTTCTATAGCGTGTTTTCATTTTTGCATAAGTTTGGAATCCTTGTTTTCTTTGTGGTTTTGTAGGAAATCAGTGAAAACTCAAAAATCAGGTGAAACTACCAAATTCATTTGGGTCTTGGGTAAAAACGATTAGTATGCCCCCAAACTTGCAAGAATAGAAAAGGCTTGAAACTCTGTTTTGGTTGGCTGAGAGATTCACAAATGATAATGAACCTCTTGGTAATGAATTTGGGGTGGCTTTCTGTTTTCATAGCCCTAAATTTTTATTTTTCTTCTTTGCTTCTAGCAGCCCAGATATAGACTTTCTCCATCTTTTATTACAAAGAAATGTAGCCCAGACTACTACATGGAAAAGTACCTGTTCTTATCAATCTATTCATTATGGAGTCTACTGTAGTTGACCTATAGATTATGTCAGGGTGTTTCTAAAGGGCCCAGCCCCATAACTAGACATCTTTCTAACGGACACTGAACACTAACCTAATAGCTTCATTTTGATAATATGACCCAGCTGGGTTGACAGGTCAGGGGAAGAACCCTGCTGCACACAGCAGGTGTGGGGAGAGGCTGCCTAGGATGGTAAGTGGCTGAAGGGGATGGGGAGGGCAGCTTCTGACAGCTGCTGCCAGGCAGGGAGGATGGAGTCTCCTCTGAGATCAGTGAGGTGGCAGCATGTGCATGACCCAGGGAAGGGGGCAGGTGCAGGGGAGCCACTACCTTCCCTCTTCTCTTTCAGAGCCCTTGTCCTGCCTCTTGCTGCACCCTCATGAGAGGGGCTTGAGTGCTGGGGTAAGTCGGGCAGTTTGGCTTGTGGAAGGGTAAAGCTGTGAGAGTCCTTACTCCCTATGAGGCACCACTTACCCCAGTGCTTTGGATGTAAAACAAGCCCCCCCCTCCATGAGCATAGTGTGGGGCAGGCAGCTGTTGCGGCTCCCGCTCTGGCTCTGATCCCAGGTCGGGGCCAGAGTCAGACCTGTGACAAGGGGCACTCTCCAGGGCCTGGTTGCAGTACCAGCCTGCCTACCTTATAGGGCAGTTTGGCTGGTTCCCTCTGCCATGCCTTGTTATCAAGATACTAGTTATAATAATGTGGGAAGCTGTCCTTTTACTGCCCCAATTTCTAGGAGTTTACACATGACTCCAACCTTCCTTTATTGTGTCCTATGCCCATAGATGTTACAGTGTTGTTATCAACTCTACATGCCCTCTTGGCATGGAGCCCTCTGTCTCCTGTGTCTCTATACCCCTCAGGCACCAAGTTCTCTGGTGCTTGACTTTCTGTGCCTCTCTCCCAGGTGCCTAACTCTGCCTTTCTCTGACATCTGGCTCTTCACGCCTATCTCTGGTGCCCAGGTCTACATCACTCTCTCTATGCCTCCCTCTCTGTGGCACCAGGGTCTATGCACTCGTAACGGCTCTGCCCAGATCCTGTGCCCTTTTCCCTGAGCACTAATGAGGCTTCCAAACCTCCCCTGGGTTACAACATAACATCACTAATGGAGACTGTGTTCTGTCTCTTTAAGAGGGTAAAACATTCACCCTTAGGACAACACATCTCTTAGCCCTAA
This sequence comes from Caiman crocodilus, assembly GCA_030014935.1. Classification (NCBI taxonomy): domain Eukaryota; kingdom Metazoa; phylum Chordata; order Crocodylia; family Alligatoridae; genus Caiman; species Caiman crocodilus. The sequence goes on from JAGPOW010003648.1 coordinate 41,484,688, forward strand.
GTACCTGAGGCCCCTGGATTGTCACCGTTCTCGTAGGCAGCCCTAGTCTCAGGTAGCTGACTTGGGCAGGGCTCCTTTCCTTGGCAGTTGCTAGAGAGAGAGAGTGTACCTGCCAGCTCCAGTCCTAGGCTTATATGTCTCCCAGGGCCCTGCCTCCACCTGGTCAACTGACCGCCTGAAGGTGCAGGCCAATTGCCCTATTAGACTGTTGTTCAGGCAACCAGCAGCTGGGAAGCTCTGCCTAGCCCTTTGAGCAACCTGGCCAGGCTGCTTCTGCCCTTAAAGTAGCAGGCACATCTTGGTGCCCTGCTACAAGACCCACAGCAGCTGCTTTGCCCTTCTGCACCCCCACATCCCCCTCTGTCCACACTGGTGGCAGGCACAGTTAGGCATGGAGCACATGGGACCCTGCTGGCCCCAGGAGGGGCTACACTTCCATGTGCTGCTGTACTCTGGCGAGGGTGCCTGAGCAGCTCTGACAGTATGGGCAGCTCTCAGAAAGGAACCCAGGTATCCGGGGGCCATGGGATCCGGCTCCATGGGTGAGAGGGAACCCAGGCATCTGGGGGCCCCAGCAAGAAGGCATAAGTATCAGAGAACATTATCAGCTACAATGGCCAAAAAAAGCCGATAGCCAATAATGTAAATCTCTGTTTTATCAGTGCTGATCTGATAGGCAGCCTATATATCAGTGCACTTCTATATGACCTATCTACCTCCTTAGTGCTGCTGTTGGCTTTAATGCTTTAGGTTTGGTAGCATTTTACTTGTGACTCATGGACTTTTATATGACTGCTTGCAACTAGTGGGGTATCATAATTTGGACTTCAGTAAACTACAAGATATTAAGCCAATCAAAATTTTTAATGTTTTTTTCTTGACAAAAGGACACTTACAAGTTAAGAAACTGTTCATGAAAGGATTTTGACTGTATGTCTTATCTTTTCAACCAAATGCTCCATGATTTTTTACATTTTTATCAAAATTGTGTTTATAATTGGTATTGAAATATTTTGTTACTAAAATGGTGTTTCTGACTGAAAACCAGGTGTTATTTTAGGGGGAGTAAAATAACATTTAAAAACAATTTTGATAAAACATGGTTAACATATTTATGCACGGTGGGTCAATTTTGAACCCATAAAACTGAAAAATCTGAAATTTTGGTAAAATTTATTTTCTTGTGTCCAATTACTCTGCTTGCTCTGAAGGGCCAAATACTGATCTGCAGATAAGAAGGTTTACATTTAACAGCCATTTGCCTTAAGTGGAGTCGCTCTTGATTTTGTCAAGCTAGGAATGAAGTGCAGTGGGGTGAAGCAGGTTAATTCATTCTCTCTGCCATGCACTAAAGCTTGTGATGGTATTATAATATTTGCCATTTATCAGTAAAAGTAAAATAAGTTTTCTCCTGAGAACAACCCAGTTTCTCATTTTTGTTTAATCTTGCTGCTGCTGCAGGTTCACTGGATCTAATGGCCTTTGTTTGCTTTTAAAGTTTATCACCTAAATTGGCTTTTGAAACCTACAATGAGTAGTTGTGACATTTCACTGCAGTTAAACACTATTCCCTCCCTTTCTCTGCTTGGTTTACAGGACCTGGCTTTCTCCTCAGTAATTCATGACAAACTCCAAGTTCCCAATACTATTCGGAAGGCGTGGAATGAGAGGGACAATAGATGCGATGTTTGTGCTACCCACCTGAACCAGCTGAAGCAGGAAGCCATTCAGATGGTGCTGACACTTGAGCAGACTGCCAACACTGAACCCTATGATGCCTCTCCGGGCTCTCCTCCACCCATCTCCAATATTCCCACCTTAGTGGGTTCTCGACACATGGGCAGCCTGCAGCCCAGAGATTGGGCATATGTGCCCACTCCCTATGCTACGTCTAATTACACAAGCTTTGTTGCCAATAAGCACAGTGGGAAACCCAATAGCCTTGGAATCATCAATGGGGTAGAGAAGAAAAATGGTTCCCCTGGACACCAAGCCAAGGTCAGCCTGCAAATGGCCACCAGCCCCAGCAATGGCAACATCCTGAACTCAGTGGCTATCCAAGCTCACCAATACCTTGATGGCACCTGGTCCTTGTCACGAACAAATGGGGTCACTTTGTATCCCTACCAGGTGAGTGGTCTAAAATAGATTATTGACATACTTTCACTGCCTTCATTGTATTCATGTTTCTTTTCCATTTTCACACATGGTCTGGTCAAAAGCAAATTTTCCTGCTTAAAAATATGAATACTCCCATTAGCACTATATGGACTGAACTATATTTTTCTAAGACAGATGGAGACGGTAGGATTTTCAAAAGTACCTGAGCAGGTGAGGTGAGAATCCTAACTTGTTGCTTTTGAAAATGCCAAGGAATCTCTAATGACATCATTAGGAACTAAAATAATGATTACACCTATGTTTACTAAAACACTATGAGCTAGATAGTTGCAGATAGTGGGATTTTCAAAAGTACCTGTGCAGGTGTACTTTAACTTGCTGTTTCTGAAAACATGAAAATCCCACTGGATGCCTAGTTGCAATGTCAGGAAGCTAAATGTCTTTGGGATGTCTTGGTCCTTTGTTAATATTTAACAACATTTATCAGTTATGTAGACTATTAGAATTACACCAAGAAAAAATGATTTATGAGCACTGAGGTCTCAATACTTTATGTCAAAGAAGAAGTGCATTGAAAATCAATTTAACTGGAAATACATGGCTTTCAGTTTTCAGGGCTTCATGTACTAGTGATTCTGAATCATATCAGGGGAAGTCTGTGTCTGATATGATCATCTGGAGTTTGAGCTGAGAAGTGTCTAGAGCTGAGCAAAGAATGTATTTTTAAAAGGTTGATTTATTGTTTGAATTAGGAAAGTAATTTCAAATGGTCCGTGTTTGCATTCTCTTTTGTTATTTTTGGTATTTGGCTTGTTTAGTTTTTTTTATAATATGACTATTCAATAACAGCACAAGTTAAACCTGAAAGTTCAAATGTTTGACTTTTACTTCTTCAAAATTCTGTAGACAAACTAATATAAAAGGTCTGCTCCATAATTTAGTCAGCTCAGATCACTTACTTCTCAACAGACTTGGGAAAGAAAAGACTTTTTTTTTTGCAGTTTGCCCAGGAAATTAAAATTCTCTGATATATTCATTCATGATGATGATTAATTCTGAATTCTGTGTCCAATTTTAGTATTCAAAATCATTAAATTCTTGCTATATTTGTTGGCTTCATAAACTGACCATTTGGGGAGCAGAAATAGTAGACTTTGTCTTATATAATTATCAAAGACCAAACAGATATCTTGAAGTTTGAATAACCATTACTATCATTCAACTGTTTGCAAGTTATATCAATACAAAATATAACTTTGGGAAGAAATTCACAAGTAATTTTAAAGGTGAATACATTTGGGCATCCTGATGTATATCTTATTGATAGAGAAAAAGTGAAATTTGACAAATACATCATTTGTTACAGTTTTATGTTATCTGTGCATTTATTTTAGTTTTACCCTTAGGTAGGTAGCAGTGTTCGTAGCTTGAACACCCAGCTGGGAGAAAAAACATCAGGAAATATCAGTTATCCCAGCTTAATTAGAACCTTGATGGTAAATCCATTTTTCTTTAATTGAAGATGAAATGAAAAAAATGTTTTAGTTACTTAGTTACTTGCTTGAGATTATTCTTGTTTATGAATTATTTCTTTTTCATCCCCCTTACCAATAATGAAAAAATGCTCACTATTCAATAGGTAAGAGGAGCAGAGAAAAATCTCGTGGGACAAACAGTGTTACATTTCCAGCAGCGGTTCTCTGCCTTCCTATATCATAATTCTGTCAAACTGATGCCCAGGGAAAAGAGCTGTGGGACTGGCTAGACTTAATGGCTCCTGTTGTGGACATCTCCTGTTGTAAATTAGCTTTAGTTAGATAGTCTAGATAACCTGCTAGAAATAAGGTTGAGTGCTTTGAAAAGTGACCTTTATTTTTCCTTCTGATATACCACTGCTCCAAAAAAGAGGAAATGCTGGCTCAGATCAGAAGCAGTACCACTCAGAAGCCCTTAAATTTTTACATACCCAAGAATTACCCTAGTTACTGTACCTTTAACTTTCCTCTTCTCACCAGCCTCTGCTGAAATCCAGACCCCCCCTTTATGATACAGGGTATGAATCAGAGGACTGCTTCACTTGCACTGAAAACTGGAAATTAAAGGACCTCTGTGAGCATTTCCCAGGGCTGCTATTCTGAAGCAGTGAGGGGCACGTCTAAAAAGAGTTCAACTATTTTCACAGAGTGAGTAAATAATTACTACCCAAGGGTGCGTAAAACAAATGTAAATTCAAAACCTGCTGGTATAGTAATTTATCAGCTGAAAAATAGCAGCCTTGAGTAGAGATGGGTAAGATGGGTAAGAAGCAGAAACCAGATCCAAAAACGTCCGAACTTTCCAAGCTGTGGATTTCAAATTGGCATTTGGGCCAGAAATCTGTAATAGGGTGAACCAAACTATCCGGTCAGAATTTTGTGTGTCATTTCCAGTCTTCAGAGAAGTGACTTTCGTCTGAAAAACAGGGGAAAAGGATAGAAGAGAATCTGAACTTAGCTGTTTTTCATATTTAGCTGTTTTGTTATGCTTTTTTTAATTTTCAGCCAGTAGCATAACTTAAGGGTGAGTAGCTGGGGCAAGGCCTGAGTGCTTTGTCAAGGACATGGAGGCAGGGGGTTTTCAAGCTCTCACTGCATGGTCTGGAGGCCTCACAGCCTCATCCTGCTGCAAAGGGAGCTGACACCACCAGCAGCTATGTTAATCTTTCCCTAGTCCTTCAGCTGCCACCCAACGAAAGGCTTTGCCTTGTTGCTTGCCATATAAATCTGTGGTGGTTGCGGGGCCAGAGAAGGATTAACCTGACTGTTGGCAGCAACACTTTGCTTTGCAACAGCATCCTGCCACAATTCCACTCCATGTGGCCAATGTTTTGATCCCCCTGCCTCCCTTCCAGCATACTGAGCTCAAATCTTATCAGGTATGTCTGTTGTCCAGGGTACAAACTCACTCCTGATGTCTCTACTTTTTTTTGTAAATTTAGAATAGGGACAACAATATTCCTAACATGAGTTTTTTTCAAATTAGGATTATTAATGCTTTCAAGGAATTAATAGGAGTTAAAATCCAAGCTGGACCTGACCTAGGCTGAGGTTCACAGTCAGGATGATAGTCATTTCTATGCAGTGTTTCAGTGGAAGTCATATGTACCCTAAAGGCTTTGTTGTATCTTAAGTGTCATAAAGACTCTGGACTAGCTGCCTGTACATTGGTGAGGTTTACTCTAAGTTTTTTTATTTACTTCTTGCTCAAGGAAGTATGAATGAAAACAGTGATACTTGATCTGAAAAAGGATCTTAGAATAGGATAGTTGTCCTCATGTTTCATCTTACAAGATAGCACAATGTTCAGTGCAATTCTGTTGTAGATTGCACCATTATGATCTGATATGAATTGAAAATCTTAAGAGCTATGATGGTATGAATGTAAAAATTCTCAAATCCCATGGTGCTTACAAAAACAAAGTGGAGTAACAACTTCATTGAGCTGTGTTGTGGTAAATTTTCAGTGTATAGAAGTTTCACTATGTATTATCTAAATCTGTTACTTATTGCACTTGTAGAAAAAAAAAATAGGGCCTTATTTAAAGGAAGGCACACCGTGAATGAATTAGTGGATTATGCTACTTTGAAGTAAGGCGCTGCTATTCTGGAATAAGAACATCTGCTCAGGGACTTAACCAAGATGAGCTGTCCCTCTTTAAAATTCACTCCCTATTTTAATCCAAATAAATCAGAAATAATTCCTTATGTTGGCATACCCGTAGCTGGAAGACAAGAGGTTATGCCATCTTTCTCAAGTTTTCTGATTGAGGCATTTCCTAGTTCAGTGGTTCCAGATCTTTTACCCACTTTTTCTCTGTACCAGAACTCTTCTAAAAGAGGCTGGCAAACAAAGAAAAATATTTTATCAGAGAAAAATATTTTATCCTGTTTTATCAGAGAAATGTCTCTTTGGCCAGATTTTTTTTTGGCAGAGGAAGAGAAGATGAAGCATTTTGATAATATTTAATTTCATGTAGACTTTCTCTTCTTTTACAGTTAATGTTATACAAGTATCTTTTTGCATATATTGTATGTAATTTTTTTATACAAATTCAAACCTAAAGGAATTAAAGGAATGCTACAGGAAAAAACAACCTTTCAATGGTCCTGAGTGCAGGGCTTCCTATTGTGAAATGTCCTTTATTGCCATTCACAGACAAAGGAAATTTCTTACAATCTTCTTTCACCACACAAACTCTTAAGAAATATATCACATTTTCTCACATTTATGCCCCAGAATAAAATATGCACCTTATTTTTGAAAAGCAGAATGAAGAAGAAAAGATCTTTCCTCATAGTAAGTAAGTAACTGAGTAGGAGCAGCTAGTAAGCTGAGCCTGCTAATTGTTTTGCTCCTTGTGGATCACTGCAGACTTTACTTTTGCTTTTGCCCTACAAGCGCAGTATTTGTTTTTTACTGTATTTCTCCCATATAATGCACATTCCAATTTCCAGCAGCTTGTTTAGGGAAAAATTATATTTGTTTTACGTGAGAAAAATGGCATGAATAAAAATCGAAACCCACTGTATATTGTTTGAGGGGTCATTTGATAGGATTAAAAAAAAAATTCAGCTTTTCATTCCAAGTTGAATGTTTTTCTTATTAAATGCTTGAATTTGTCAATGAACAGAAATTCTGGTTCCCAGTGAGCTCAAGTTTTTAGGTACTTTTGTATAAAACTTCTGAAACAGTTTTGGGTAACTCTGTGAGGGTTCTCTCAAAGAATTCAAACCTCTTCCCAGAAGAGGCGAAGTAGAATCTAAATGTATTTTTCTGTTTGAGAGTAGATGGGTTTTAACCCTTGGAAAAGTTTGTATGAAGGCACAATATTTTTGGATTAGGATTACATATGGTGTGCCATACACTGGTAGCTCCGCCTTAGTTCTGACCTTTGATATTCCTTGCTTTTCCAAACCCAAAACTCTTAAACAGAGAATGTCAAATGTGCTCCATTGTATGCTTCCCCACTGGACACTGATGAGACAAGGACTAAGGTCTCCATAAATAAAAAGCTACTTCTCTGACAAACTCTTGTTTGAGTGGCCCCACCACTACACCTTGGCAGTAATTGCCACTTGTGGTTTTTATTATTAACTTATTATTTATGTGTCTACACAAGATGCTAGTGTGCAGTGGTTACTGAGCATTTACTTAGTTACCTGTATAATCAAGTACTAAATAAATGCACAGTGATCTGGAGTTACTGCGCAGTAGCACTGGTGAATGCCTTTAAGTGATGCTACTGCACAGCTTAATGATATTGCATAGTAAAATATGAGCAGCCCCAGGAGTTGAGGGGAATTCTTCCCAATGCCACCCATTTACCTTAGCTGCTAATCTCAGGGATAGCCCAGGGAGTGGAGGGAAATTCCTCTGCTCCCCTCCATTAGTTTTGCCTTAGACTCACAGCAGCTAAGGGAAAATCATCTGTGGAAGAGCAGGAGAATTTCCCTCTGCTCCTTTGAACTGCCTGAGACTAGCAGGGACTAAGGCAGGATTTAGGAGTGGAAGAATTGCCTTATCTCCCCAGGGCTGCCCAGGCTGGGGGACCCTGGACTGAGGTGGAGGGAAGCTTCCCAAGGCAGGGGCTCACTTGTACCCCCATGCTGGGCTGCAGGGCATGCACCTGGCTGGGAGGACTTCTTTTCCCTCCTTTCTGTGGCAGGCGCTGAAGCAATCAGCAGCAGGAAAGCGGGGAGGGGAGAGGGCTGCAAGGGTCTGAAAAGCTGACACCATAGGTCCTTTCCCTCCCCGCCTGTGCTGTGTAGACCCTGGCCAGGCGGAGCTGGGGGTCTGTATCCTTGTCCCTATGGGCTGATGGACACAGGCAGGAAGCAGGCAAGGAAACAGAGGGTTAAAGCAGTTCCTGCTCTAGTGGAGCAGTCAGCATTGCCCAGGGCTGCAAAGCATCCTGGGATGCTGGGGGATTGTGAGTTAACTTGAATCAGGAAGGGAGCTGGGAGAGGAGTTCTATAAACTGATTTGCCCTAAATCCATTAAGTCTGATAGAACATCCAACCAGGTTTATCTTAAAACGGTTTTCGCCATTTGAAAGTGGTTTATGTGCACTGAACTTCTATTCTGTTACAGGTTTAAACCAGTTTCTGATGACTTAAACTGGTTTATGTATAACTCCTGTCCCTGGAGCAAGAAACAAAGATGTAGATACAGGCAGGATTTTAATGGGAAATGTGAGTATCAATGTCAGCAGGATGAGTACCACTTGTCTGGACTCTTACTGTTTCATAAAAAGGAGTTTGAATTTGATGTGGAAAAGGTTAAAAAGCCATGGGAGGGGTTGGAGCAGTGGTATTCAGGGTGGGGGACAAGGAAGAAAGGGGGTCCCTTTCTCTGGCCTACTTAAAAACATCTCCGTGTCCAAAGGTTCAGAAAACAGGAGCCTAAGCTACAAAGAGCCTACTGGCTATAGACATCATGATTTAGAGTGTGTTCCAAGAGCTATCAAAGGCTTTATTTGTGTACAGTTCATGAAAGCTTACAGTACATACTTTGTGTTTCCTCTTTATGTATGATGTTGTTTATAACAGCACTGTTCTCCCTGAAAGTCCCAGTTTATCCTGGTGCTTTGCAACGATGAATGATTTGCTTGGGGTTTATTTAGGTCAAGGCTGTGTTTTAACACATTGGTTCTTTCAGGCACAGGCTCTTGGAAGAAATTGGTAGTGATTATCATTGGGCACTAGATGTAAAGTTCAGAAATGGATCTGAACTGGATGTGTAGCATATTCAGATCCAGGGTTTTAATTCCAACTCTCTTCCTATTTCTTGTTGTTTAACTTCTTTCTGTTTTAATGGCTACTGCTGATAAACACCTTTAACAGGATATGGTTAAGGTGCCAGTCATCATGGGCATTTATATACATACCTGTTCATCGTGTGATGCGCCAAAGATCTGGCAAGTTGGAGCAGACTTGATTAATTGAGTCTACTCTGCACGTGAGCTGACGTGCACTGTGCTGCTTTGAGTGCAGTTGTGTAAGTGGAAAAATGCGTGTTAGCGTGCAGAAAATAGCAACAGTGCACTTTTGAACTAAAATACCTCCAATGTATTTTAGTTCAGAAGTGTGCCGCACCATTTTCTCAGTGCTGACATGCAGTTCACTACTTGTACAACTACAGGTGTTGCAGCACTGAGTGCTTTAAAAAATGTGCGATGCTGTGGCACAACCATGTGTAAAAATGCCAATAATGGTTGCAGGCTAATTTATTTGCTTCTAAAGCACATAATACAAGGTTCAGATATTGTATTTTCATTCTATATGTAGGTGAACAAGTGTCTCAGCATAAATTTTATAATAAATATTTTATTATAGTAACAATATTAGAAAATGAACAAGGTGCTGTACTAACTCAGTGAAAGACTGTTCCTACCCCAAAATGTTTGCCATATGAATAGACTAGAGTGACAAAAGTCAGGCAGGCAAGCATAAAAGTGAGGGAGCTAGCCCAGTCACACAGACTGTTAATAGCAGAGCTGAAAACAGAACATATATGTCTCAGTCCCAATTCACAGCCTTATATACTGGACACAGTGGTGCCTCCCACTCTAAGTGTACTGTAGTCCAGCTCGCTGTAACTAGCAGTGGTCATTTGAGGGAGGAAGCATGTGCATGGGCATTTCTGTGCTGTGTTTTGTAATTGCATCTCAGATTATTTTTTTAAATCACAGGCTTGTCTCACTACACACAAACAAAAACTTTTTCTAGATAAGACATCTACTAATCACTTTAGTGGGATCAGGATTGTGTCAGAAAACTAGTTATATGCTTATGTGCTTGTTGCCAGTATTTTCCCTGGTTTTATGTTAGGCAGGTAATGCAGCAGGAAGATTGAAAATCTTGGTCAGTAAGATTAAAAAAAAAGTATGTATTTCTGACCACTTGAAGATCCTAGTGTTATTTCTTTGTGTTCTGTAATAAAATACTTCAGTTATCCACCCTGAAAAGAAGCTGAGCTCAATTTTTTTCTTCTAAAATGACATACAGAGCTCATCATGCAAGTTGTCATTTACCACAGTTACCAGAATTATTCCCTCTTTCAAATATCAGGCTATTCTGGGATATTAGTGATACTACTGTATGGTCACTATGGGAAAATGTGAGGGTTTTCAATGATCAGCATAATGTTCCTTCCATGAAATGAATGAATTAATATTTTCTTTAGAAAAAGATGTAACTGAAATTTCCAGTAGTTCTGTAATACTTTTTGGATGTTAATTTCTAAGCCTATAACTTCCTTCCCCCCCACTTTTTTTTCAGTTATTCAACACCCTTAACCCTGGACGAGCACCTGGCTGTGGGTATCTGACCCCAGTTCTCTTTCCTGCCCCAGGCAGGGGGTTGGACCCAGTGATCTGATGGGTCCCTTCTGACCCTAATATCTATGAATCTATGAAAAACCCAGTGCTCCTTCTTCCCAGTCTTCTCCGTAAGCCTTCAGAATGTGCTGGACTCTGTGTTTAGAATGCAGAATGTGCTGGTGCTCAGTCCTTATTGAAGTCCTACAGTAGTCAGTGAAAAGACTCCTGTTGCTTGAGCCACAGCTCTTTGGAGTGGAGGGATGATCTGGCCCACACTACTTTTTCTCTGGTCAGACCCTCAGCATGCAAAACTCTTTGGGGGCTGAATACCAGTGAGGAAGAAGAGCTGCTGAAGTGAAATAACAATATTAGCAGAACAGGTGTGTCTGACCTGGCCATGAATAAATTAGGTGAGAAATCAAAGTTTTCTAAACATCGTTTCAATGAGCTTTTGCCGTAGCCTGCCAAGAAGGGCAATGAGAGCAAAGACCTGATTTGTTTTAAGATGGAACTTGATCACATTATGAAAGGGGTTGTAGTTGCTTGGGTGAACACAAGATTGGACTCAGTGACCCACATGGTTCCTTTCAATCCTGTGTTTCTGTGTGGGATGTCTTGGCCTTACTTTCCCACAAGAGCAATAAGGCAAAAGACAATTTTGCTATTACCCAATTAAGTTTTGACCTGGAATCTTTTACATGGCTTATATATAAAACAGCATCAGACCAATATTACCTGAAAGATGTGTCTTGATTTGGATTGCATGGCTTCCTCAGATGAAGTAGCATATTTTGTTGGCTCCCATTACCATATGATTGATTTGGAATCTGCTGAGCAAATGGTGCCTTGTGCTTGATGGTGGTGGCTTTAGCTTGTGATCTGAATGTTAATGACTTAAAGAGATTCTGTCCTGGGATCATTAACTGAGGAACACTTGTACCAGGAGTCCGAGTTCACAGTTTGTCAACTGTCCCTTGTTCAACCCAGAAAAGTAGATTGATTGGCAGTGAAACAAATAAAATTCCTCAATCTACTCATGCTTCTGTCACCCCTCACAAACTTGTTTGAAATATCTTTCCTGTGAATAGACATATGGCCTTTTTATATCAAGTCACTGATGATTAGAAATACAGTAACTTTAATAGGGTTATAAGTCATCAGCTGACCTCCTTACCATGGAGTGATCGGTCAAGCTTGTGTATTGTAGTAATTGGCTAATTATATCTGATTTTTTCCCCCCTCAAACTAATAGCCTAATAGTATCTTGATTCCCTAGGAAGGGAAGTTGAATTCCACACTAATTGTATTTTTTTTAAATTACTCTAGTGTGATTTGATCTCAAATGGCATTTTTATGCATGGCTTAATAACCCTAGAATCGTTACTTTTTCCTTCATGATACAAAAGTGTCCAAGGGAAGCAAAAGGTAAAAAATATCCCATGGATTGAAAAGAACTAAGGGAGCTTATCTTGTGAGTATGAGAGTCCCATGACTCAGCTGAGATATAGATGTTAGGGGCCTGGAAAGGACCTCATGAGATCATCAGGTCCTGAAGAAGAAACCTGTGTGCTGTTAGAAGAGTGAGACAATCCTGTAATTTATTGAAAGCTATGAGATTGCAATTAGTGAAGATCTGGAGTTTTGACTTCCTGCCCCATAACTTCAGAAGCCTGTCCAGATGCAAGTCCTTTTTCTTCTACACTGTTTGTACACTGCACTGGATACTTCTGGTACTTGGGTAAATGTATCTATTGGGCAAAGGTAAGTGGGTATAACAGCAAGAAAAATTGACCAGAGAGAACCCAGCATTCTTAGAATTATAGAAAGTTAGGGGTGGAAGGGACCTCAGGAGGTCATCTAGTCTAACCCCCTGCTCAAAGCACGACCATCCCCAACTAGATCATCCCAGCCAAGGCTTTGTCTAGCTGGGTCTTAAAAACCTGCAAGGATGGAGAGTCCACAACCTCTCTGGGTAATCAGTTCCAGTGTTTTACCACCCTTCTTGTGAGATAGTTTATTCTAACCTAAATTTCCCGTGCTGCAACTTTAGACTGTTGCTCCTTGTTCTGTCATTTGTCACCGCTGAGAACAGTTTAGCTCCATCCACTTTGTAACCACTCTTCAGGTAGTTGAAGGCTGCTATTAAATCCCCCCTCAGTCTCCTCTTCTCCAAACTAAATAAACCCTGCTCCCTCAGCCTCTCGTAAGTCATGTGCCTCAGATGCCTAGCCATTTTCATTGCCCTCTGCCAAACTCTCTCCAAGTTGTCCACATCCTTTCTGTAGTGAGGGGAGCCTAAACTGAACACTACTTTAGATGTGGCCTCATCATTACTAAATACAGGGGAATAATCACTTCCCTTGATCTGCTCCTACCAGTGCAGCCCCCGGTATGCCGTTCGTTCTTTCCAACAAAGGCACACAGTGTTGCTCATATTCAGCTTATTGTCCCTCAGATACTTTTCTGCAGAGCTACTGCTTAGCCAGTCAGTCTCCAGCCTGTACTGGTGCATGGGATTGTTCTGTCCTAAGTGCAGGACTTTGCACTTCTTATTAAACTTCATGAGGTTTTTTTTGGG
>JAGPOW010003648.1:41497845-41528849 GCA_030014935.1 Caiman crocodilus
TCTTTGTTATTATGTTATTTCAAAACATTTTCATTGGTTTTTTTGTTTGTTTTTGTTTTTTTTTGCCTATTTATTTTTTTTTATTTTTTTATTAATATTGTTTTTTTTTTTTTGGGGGGGGGGGGGGCCCCCGCCAGCGAGGAAGGGAGTGGGGAGGAAGATGGTCCAGTCCTCCAATTTGTCTAGTGTTTGTCTGTCTGAATCCTAGTCTTACCCTCCAGTGTATCTACTACACTCCCCAGCTTGGTGTCATCTGCAGACTTGCTGAGGGTGCACTCTATCCCATCTTCTAGGTCACTGGTAAAGATGTTTACCAAAAATGGCTCCAGAACTGACTCCTGGGTCAGTGCACTTGATACTGGCTGCCAAATAAACATTGAGCTATTGACTACTACCTACTGAGCCCCTTATCAGAGGCTTCTGGCTTATAAGTATCTTGCAAGAAACTCATTTCCTGTACCTCCAGCCAGTATGTCAATTAATTATATGTCAGTACCAGAAGCGAATACTGCCAAAAGCATTACATGCAAGTGTATGAGGGTAGTTTTGAGATTTTATAAAGGAAAGTGTGGGAGTGATGATCAGGATGCAGGTATGCTTGCACTCCTTCTTCCAGCCTCTCCCCTCCCCCACCAGACTGAGCAGCTCACACCACAGGAGCAGCAGCCGGGGGCCTTTTTTTAAGTTATTAAATCTGGTAGCAAACTTCCCACCGTTTATATGTCCCCTCTGTGCACAGCAACATGTCCTCTGTCCTCCCTTCTCATTCCCCTCCTCTCCTGCCCATCAGTGTCACTGTCCCTGCTATGCCCCTCTGTCTCTGCTATTGCCAGAAACAGCAGCCACAGCAGGAAAGTTCCCTTTCCCCATGCCTGCTTTTGGGCTTTCAGTGTACCCACCCTGGGCTGGGAGGATGAACCCACCTGCTGCTGCTGGTGTCCCTGTCTGAGGCAAGCTTGCTGCACAGCCCAGCTGGAGTGGGCAGGAGCAGTTCTGGGGGCCTTCTCCCACCCCTGGGGCAGCCAGGGACAGTGGCAACTGTTGTGGATGGAAGAGCAAGTGAAGATGAGGGGAGGGCATGTGCTGCTGATCATGGAGAGGAAGGGACGAGTGTCAGTTTTACCTGATTTGGGGACTTAAAAACAAGTCCCTGTTGCTCTCACAGCACTGTTGACTAAAAGGGGGTGCATCTGTGACAATTCACCCCTTTTGGATTCTGCCCCAGCAAGAGTATATCTACTATGTCAAAAAGTTCTTGTCAGAGACTTCATGCAATATGTAATTGGGTCCCATTTTAACAAACATTTACATACCTGCTTAATAGTAATATTAGACTGTTGAAAAAACCTTTTGGTGTTTTTAGCCCTAATTCAGGAAAACATTTTAGTACAGTATAACCCGATAAATCTGGATCTCAAAAATCCATAATTCTCAAAAATCCATCACTTTTTGAGCTTCCCACTTCGCTCTCTAGGATACAGAAGGGGAAGCTTGAACGTAGTGGCTGCTGCCACCATCCACTCCATGTGCAGTCACTTTTCTAGGACCGGCTATCGCTCCAGTTTAAAAAAACCGGAATTTTCAAATTTCCGGCAGATGCTCAGTCCTGAGCATGCCAGATTTATAAGGTTATATTGGATCTTCTTTGAAAATAACCACATGGTTGAGTCCACTATCCTATTCAGGATAACATTAACACGTGTCTTTGAAGGTAACGATATGCTTAAGTACATCTCTGAAAATGGAAGAACTTATGCATCTACTTTAAAAATAACCACATCTTTAAATGCTTTGATGAACTGGGTCTTTAGAGATAAAATGTTGGAAATGAGGCACAACCAAAACTCTGGGCTTCAATGTTCAATGTTTTTAAACATTGCAGGTATTTAAAATTCTGAATTCTTCAGCTGACCTGCAGCCACATTGATGCTGTTGGAAATCTACATTTGAGCTATGTGGAATATTTCTGAGCTAAATAGGCTGATTTCTGAATATGGCCAAGGTATACCGTATTTTTCACATAGAGCACATCCCAGAATATGGTATGCACCTTGATTTTGAAAGGCAGAATGAAGAAAAAAGATCTTTTCTTGTAGTAAGTAACTCTGCAGCAGCAGCTGGGGATTGTTCTGCTCTCTGTGGCTGTGGATCACAGTAGGTTTTATTTTTGGTTTCGCATTCATAGACAGAAATAGAAAAGGTTCATGTTGTATGCGAGAAACTATGGTACTGTATCATCCTAAAATGTCCACATAAGTAAGGAAGTCACTTTACGGTTAGGCTGGTGTAAAGTTCAAGGCAAACTGTGAAGACATTTTCATTATGAATTAGAAGAGTTCAGTTTATCACATACCTGAAACAGAGCAAGCTGATGAATCATTAGGGTATTGTCTGATCCTATCTCAGGGGTGGGCAAAATGGTGGATCTGGCCAGCAGCTAGACTCCATTTCTCAGCAGCCCCTGCGTGCGTGGCTATGGCCAGTTTCCTGGAAACTTAAGAGACAAAGCAGAATCTGTCAAAAGACAAAAACCCGGTGACTAGAGAGATCCTGCTGGATTTTGGATGGGGCCTATGTAATTAAAAAAAAATTAACATAGAGTCCTTTCTGGCAGGGTTCTGACCAACATCTTCACAGCTCAGCATAAATCCTTTTTTTAATGTTGCTTACCCAAGTGAGTAAACTTCATGATGTTACACTTCCTGGGTCTAAATTGAATAGCATCACTTATAAGAGCATCTTCTTTGCTTTTAAGCTAAATGAAGAAGATCCATTCCTGTTGTTGCTGCTGCTGCAACCCCCACTGCATCTGCCAGCTTCCTAGCTTCCTCTGTAGCTTGCTCTCTCCTATCACTAGAAGCAAGAAATAATAGAAGGGTAATTGTGCAGAATGCAAGGTAGTTCATTCTTACTGAGGCCTTGAAAGATGGGGTGTGAGAGAGAGAAAAAGACATGAAAAATTATTAGCAAGCTCCCCAGAAATTCCAAAAGCTCTCTCTCAGACAGAACACAAAACAATGCAATGCCTCTTTGACTAAGATGTTTTTATGTTATCGTCTGCTGTATACAAATGAGTTGAGAGATTAGGATTACAGAGTTGGGGAATCTTAATAAACCTATTACAGTGTTTTTAGAGGGACCTCAGTTGAGCTGGGATTTTGTTTAAAAAAGATGTAAGCTTTCAAATGTGGAGAATGATATTACTGCAGGCACAGGAAAATAGAATAATAGTCATGGCGTCTTTTTTTTCCTCAGATGATATGCTGGTGGGAGGTGAGGAGGAAATAGCCAGAGGCTGATATAATTTTGAAATGTGATTCCATAGTGCCATCATATAAAACCATTACCTTCTTCTCTATAAAGTGTTTCTGAAGGCCATAGACATGTGGTGTCTGATCCTCTGCTGGGATAATTCCCTTCAAATCAACAGATTTAAGGGGGGAAAAAAGGGTTTGGCCAGTTATCCTTTTGTAGTAAATTGTGCTGTACTTGCTGCTAAAATAAAAGTTAAAAGCTGATACAGAGACCTCAAATTTTCTGTGTATGGAGAAATTTGTAATATAAAGTATATTCAAGGCCAGAATCTCTGCATGTTTTAGACCAGAGCACACTCAAGTCATTGCCTTGCACCAGTGTAAAATGGAGACAAAGGAGATCAAAATCATGCCCTTTTTAGTAAGTAAGTTTAAGTGCAAGAACAGCTGAGATAAGGATTGGCTCAGGTATGTTTGCTGTCCAAATAAACCAAAATTTCTCTCGTGTGTTGGGGTGGGGGAGAGGGGGAGCGAAGGGGAGGGGCCATGCACTTCCTCAGTGCATCCCCCTGTCTGACCCTTAACCTGAATAGGTCTAGTTTAGCCTGTCTGTTAAAGCTGCCTCTTCAGACAATATGAATGGCATGAATGAAGAAGGCCAACTGTCCAGCTGCTTCTGAACTTTGGACTTGCCCTGGGTGGATTTCTCAAGAGCAAGAAGGGGTTACGTGTGTCCAAAGGTGAAGAAACACGACTCTCAGCTGATGGAAATATTTTAAATGCAGCAATCTGCTCTGAGGGGGAATGAGAGCGCACTTCACCTTTCACAACTACCTCACATAATTGGCTGTACTCAGGAGGGCTCCAAGGACTTAAGAAGAATAGAGGGTAATGACCTGTCACCCTTGAGGGAGTTTGTTTCTGCTGGTCATGCTTAAAGTCACCAGGAAATTTCAGTGCAAACATCTGTAACTGTGTCTCATAAAGAAAGAGGACCCCAGTGATCATCACTCATGTCCCTTAATATATCTGAGACTTCATTTTCATAAGCATAGAAAATTAAGTATCTAGTCCAACTGGCATTCTTACCAATGTCCAATGAATGACCTGCAGGTAGTACAGGCAGTAGTATTGGTGGTGTGGGTGAGACCATGAATAAAATACATTCTTTGATTTGGTAAAATACGATTTGAGTATAGCAGCTGTTTGTTTGTTTGAATCCAAGGTTTTTTTCGTTAAAATAGGAACGTCTTGTTCTTTTTAAATGTATGAGTTTGAGTAAGGGTTAAGTTTTATATTATTAAAAAGAAATAGAACTGGCTAAACTTACTTGCAAATCTCTTTGTTAGGGAAAAAAAGGAGGCACAGGTACTGCCCTTAGTCACAACCCTATGGCCCAGTTGACTTGGGTGGGGTTGTACTGGTGCAAATGAAGTGAAATTTGGCTCCATTAGTTAGGAATTTAGCAGTTATGTGTACAAGTAAATATTTTTCGGTTTTAGGTTTTCTTGTAGTTTAATTTATTAAGGCTAAAGAATTGGTAAATGTCCTGTTTTGAGAGGGGTAGCACTGTTAATCTCTCCATACCTGGATGTGTTTCCCTTTCAGGTCCCTTCTCCCCTTCAATAAAGATGGTATCTCCAGAAGTGTAGGGGGAACAGGACATCTTTATACTTATGTAGAGGGGTGCAGCCATGTGCTTCCTATCTCAAAACCAGCCCCCTGAATCTGCCTAAAGAAGAGAAAACTCAGGGGTTTACCATGGTCTGACTTCTCTATTTGCCAAGGTCTCACACAACCATCATTGGTTTACAGCTGGAGCTTTTGTACTCTTCACTATACTCGCTCACCACAATACAGTATTGCAGAGGGAAAAAGATACGCAATTAACACAGAAACTGTGAAAATAGATTACAAGGGGACATTCAAAGTACGGTAACTATACAGCAGTGACCTATCATCAGTCCTTTGCCCCAACATAAACCTGTTGGGTCCAATGGAAGTATGCTGCCTTTAACAAAGTGAAATGGAATGGAAGATCAGTCCCATTGGTTGCAAACAAAATGGAAATACATATTGCAGACACCCAAAAATTAATATTGAAAAAGTGATACCAAAAAAACAACCCCCCCGTGCAGTTAGACATCTCTAAAGTGGCTATGTAAATAGAGATGCAGGCCCCTAGGTATCTTGATGAAGTGAATATTTCATTTGAACTAATGTGGATATGTTTGAATGGGTTTATGTTTTTTTTTTTCAATAATCAATTTTCAGGATAGGCTAGGGACTTCATGTCATATACTAAAGAAGAGAGGAGAGCTCATTTACATAAGATTCTGTTCTAGCCTGCATGTGAGCATATCCCTTCAAAAGAGTCTTACATGAATGGATGAAAAGGACATACTCCAAAAGCAAATTTCATTTAAGATCCTGATCTAGCTCCAACCAATCTCAGTGAGAGAATTCCTGTTAATTCTAGCAGAGTAGCATTGAGTCTTAGGCTGGAGAATTTTTATCTCTGAAGAAATTAAAACAAACCCCTCTTTGTTTGTCCTCTTGGCCAAACAGTGTATTCAGCCACAGTTCCTTAGTTTTATAGAAGACTTTTTTGTGTAAAGGCTTTTTTCTTCCAAGTCCCTCTGACAAATTTTGAAAGTATCGTAATAGGTGCTAAATATAGTAATTATTGGTATAGGTTTAGATTCTAAACTGAGGATTAGGTTGTTTTAAGCTAAATTAGGACTTGGGGCGGGGGGGGGAAGGACAGGAAAATTGCCTTTAAACTGCTTTTTCATCACTATGTGACCTAGTCAGTCATCACAGGTTCATTCACCCTCAATAGTCCTAAATGCCTTGAAACAGTGTTAGCAACCAGTGATGGTTTAACAGTACCATTGAGTGCTGTACTGCACTTTAGAGCCTGTGTAAGAATTGCTTTGAACATTGCCAGAGACCAGTTCATCAGTATTAGTTCATGCTGAAATCAGGTAGGAGAAGAGAGAGGCACCAACTTGATGATGAAGATTAAACTAGGATTTTTGTGAAAGGACCCAGGAGATAGAATCTGTACAAATCCTGGTTTGAGAGACAGTATGGTCCTAGACATCTGGCTTCTATTCCCAGCTTTGCCATTTACCTGCTGTGTGACCTTAACCAGTCACTTCATGTGCATCTGCCTCTGTTTCCCTTCCTGCCTTGTCTACTTAGATCACAAGATTTTGGGGACAGGGACTCTTTACATATATGCATGGTGCCTAACAAAAGGGGCTCTTGTTTCTTGGGCTTCTAAAAATATAATTAACAATGGGTCAACCTGATAGCATACAGATGGATAACAGGAGGTAAAACTTGTAAAGACAGCTTGTTTGGCTAACCTGTCATTTATGTGCTTGTATTATGGGAAACACAATTTATTTAGATATTTGTTGTTAACAAATTGTCCTAAAGTAATCTATCACTCCTCAGATGTATTTATTTTTACCACACTAGGTCTTTTATATCACGCATAAAGAAAAAGACTTTGCTTATTTTACCCACATTAATGCTGCCATTGTTTGTTTCTGGTATAAACTCATTTGTTTGCACTGTTATTTTGTGTACACTAATTTTACAGAGGAACCTGTAATGTTACCATAAAGAGCCAAAGGCAGCAGTTGCTGCTAGTATCAGTAGATACAAGTTCAGTGACAGCAACAGAATGGTATGTGCTCACATGAGTTAAGAATTCAGCCCTAAGACCTTTTCCTGATGTATTACACTAAGACTGGTGAAGAAAAAGTAAATATAAATACCACTGGAAACTGCCTGGTGTGACAAGGCACTAAATAATCAACTACAGCAATAATTGTATAGTGATACATTTTAGATTTTTTATAGCAAATTCTGGCCAAATAACTCAAAATGTGTTACAAACAGTAACGAATAAGCTTTGTAACATATCCATGAAATAAGTAAATTATATTTTTCTACACTTTGTATTTGGGAAAACTGATGCACAGATTTGCCAAAGGTCACACACACGCAGCTTGTGAAAACCTGGGAAAATAACCTTGTTCGTGTTGCCTTAGGCTGCAGGTAACAGCTCTGGTTTTTAATTTCATATGTGTTGTTGTTTAGCTTTTTGTAGACTATGGGAAAAGAGTCAAGGCAAGACAGATGTCAAAATGGAAAAAGAAATAATAATTCACAACAGGTTGGTGAAAATTTACCACCAAGATAGAAAACACAAACCAACAAATAACTAACACTATTAGATTTCATCAAGCCATTTATTTTTTTGGGGTTTTTTCTATTTAGAAAACAGCTTGATTTATTGCTATTTTTTTTGTATTTGCAATGAGTTTATACACTCTACTATTTACTGTTATTGTCCTTTTGTTCTTTTGAAAACAAAAACATCAGAGATAGGGACTTTGTTTTAGGGAGATCACTGGAAAGTGTGCCTTTGGGAAAAGCTAAGATGCAGTAAATTTTAAATCAGTGATTTCTGAAGTTTTGAATTTAGTATCCCTGATCTTAGTTTTTTAATAAGCATTATAGTTCAGGGTACATCTCCTTGCTCTTTGCTCTGCTTTTTTAGATCTTAACACAAGTATAGTTCCTGAAGATGCAAAAATGCCCTCTTCTTGTATACATTGCTTTCTTAGTTCCTAGGGAACATCCCATGATATTTTACTGCTGAAAAATCCAACTTCTCCATTTCTGCCTTTTTCTTTCTTGTATCTGTTTTGTTCCTTCATCCATTTTCATAGTTTAAAATTTGAATCTGCATATGTGAAAACCAAATTGTGGAATCTTGAAGAGAACTGATAGGAGATGAGTAACTTGAAACCATTCTACCTGGCTTCTGTAGCTATGGTGTAGATTATGCATCGATTTACTTCAAGGCCTTAGTGACACAGAAGGTTTAACATAGCCTGCAGTAGCCAAATGAATGTTGACTATAATGCACAAATACATTGACCCTAATTCTAATCTAATTTACACCAATCTAAGTCCAGTGGCATCAGTGGAGGTACTCCATGTACACCCCTGTAATGGAAATCCAAAACTGCAAACAGAAATTTCATTGAATTATCTGTACATATTAGCAACTCCTCTTTTACACTATTTTTGTCTCACCAAAAGTTTTCCTTCATCCGTTCTAAGGAAGACTCCCGATTATTATTTGTATAAATGTGCAGATAGATCATGATCTTAATTACACCAATGTGAATCCAGAGTAACTAACTGAGGTCAGGGGAGGTACTTTGGATTAGTGCTGAAATAACTGAGGTTAGGATCATATTGTTTGCCTTTAACCAGTGCCCAGTTTATCATGCTTTGATTACTAGGAAACAAAAAGCTCATTGAGACAAGACAGATAATACTGGCAGGGGAGCTACATATGGAAACCTTAGTTCCAACTTTACCTTAAGAACAATTACCTCAGCAGTGTCTTGCATCCCATGTAGCCATTTGCCATTTTGATCTGGAGCTGCTTTATACCTCTTTTGCTTTCCCTTTGCTGTGGTATAATTCAGTGCAGCAAATGCTGATCAGACTCCTATAAAAATATGCATATTAGGTAAAAATATGAGACCTAGTTGAGACTTAATGTTATACCCACTTTGGCTACTTTATAATATTACAGTTCCATTGACCTCAATTTAATTATTTATACCAGCATAAGAAGAGAATCTGGCCCATGATGCTTAATTAAAAATAAATAAAACAAAATTGAGACCTTATAAAATTTGATCTTTCCTAGATTTCAGATGTTTTACACACTTTTGCTAATAAGGTAAAAAACAAGCAATTCCTATGCATTTAAAACCCTTGTTAGAGTGCTCTAAGAGGAAATGAAATTTTGATGAAAAAGACCATGCAGCCTTTAGAATGGATTACTAGAGTTTAGGCACCATGTCAGATGAGGAGTCTGTTTGTTGTTTTATTTGGACTTCATTAAAGCACATTTAATTAAATCTGTTTGCAGTTCCCAGTTGACCAATTAAGTTAATCTTAGTGTTTGCTTATAAAAATATCAACCAACACATCCTGATCTGATTTTAATCTCTGTTTATTTCTAGAGCTTCATAGAGAGGTTTCTACTGAATTACTTAAAAGTGCAAGTTCCTTGGGGCAGGGACTGTCTTTATCTTTGTGTCCTATGTAGTTTAGAGCATGTGTAGCCATTGTAACAATGTTATAAGATAATGGCTGGGACATGCTGTTTACTTTTACTTTCATATGGAGGGAAACATTTTAATTCTTTCAATTTTATATGAGTTTTGCAGGGAAAAAAATTATAGTCTAAACCTGTAAGGTTGAGAGAACAGTAGTGAATTTTTAAACATTCCTAATTTTCCAGTATTCTGATATCTAGCCTCCTCTCTCCTATCTTCTGCCAACAGGGAAAATGACCAGGATGTGTAAGGGCATGAGAAAAATTAAAACCTGATGTTGGTACCTTTTGCTATGAATTTTAAATATAGCAAATAATAATTCTACCCTGGAGCATAAATGAACAAAACAACTCTAGTTCGCATGGTAGATAGACCTACCTGGGATCAATTTACAGCAGAGATCAAACAAGAATTTTTAGCATGCTCCCTGGAAGTAAGTACATTGATTTTAAAATTAAAACTGGTTCAATGTGGCATATAAACAAAAAGGCAAATGACTTACTTTGTTAAACAGCAACATTATATTTAAAAACACATCAGGAAGGATAATCCTGCGTTGATTTCAAGAGATTTTGCATATGCTTGTTTGTGTTTGGGTTGGGAATTGGTGGGCGATGGGCTGGGGGAGGGGTTATTTTTTGTTTTTTCTGTTTTAGCCAACAAGACCGCTCATCCTGGGCCTGTTTAAAAAGTCATTGGGTTCATCTACACCTGTGCTTTAACGTGTAATAATCTATTTTACTGCACATTAAAACATCACATCAAAACCATGTTAATACATGCTTCATGCACATTTATTTAGTACCTCACATTAGGGGATGCTTATACACAAGCGTGGAGGCTTCTCTGATGTGCTGGAATTCCAGCATGTTGGAGAAAAGTTGATTAATTAAGTCTGCTGGAGCATGGCAATTACCTCACTCCAGCAGCTTGCTGCATCTTGTGTATCAGTGTCCCCACCAGTGCTGTATCAAGGTGGGTGGCGAGCAAGGCGACTACCCAGGTGCCGGAGTGAAGGGGCACTAACAGACGCTACCCAGCCAGGTGGGGGGTGGGACAAAACTGTGAATGGCTCATTTGGGGGGGCATGGGGATGAGGGAAGGGCAGCTTCTGCTGCTGCATGCACTCCCAGGCAAGCATGGGGGGGGTGTGCCCCCCGCATATGTGCACAGGGTGAGGATGGTCTGTTGAAGATGTGGGTGAGGGTGTGGGTTTAGCACAGGGTGAGGGTGTGGGTTTTGCACTGGGTGCCAAACTTTGTTGCTGTGGCACTGGTCCCCACACTTGTTGATCAGGCTTTAGTTCAAGTGCTCTTGCTGCCATTTTTAACGTTGATACACAAGATGTGGTGACGCTTTAATTACAGCAGCTCCTGAAACGCCTCTGATTGAAGTGCCAACCTCCTCACCCCCAGAGCACATGTAAAAGTGCCCAAAGGTACTAAATTTAATGCACAGTAGCAAAAGTATATTAATGAACATGTAGATGCACCCAGTGTATTCTGTCCTATGGAAAAGGGGCCAATGTGGTCCCTATTTTCAAGAAGGGGAGGAGGAAGGAACCATGAAACTATAGGCCAGTTAGTCACACCTGTATCCTTGGAAAACTTTGGCAAAAATCATTAAGGATCACGTTTGTGGGAGACCAGCAGGGGAAGTAATGCTGAAAGAAAATCAGCACAAGTTCATTGCAGGTAGATTCTGCTTGACTAACTTTGTTTCTCTTGCTTAGAGACAGGAGTTGAGGTAGATGTCATCTATCTAGACTTTAAGAAGGCCTTCCATTATGGTATCGCATTCTGTTCTCATAAATAAACTGACAGGCTGTGATGTAGATAATTATGTGTTCAGGTGGGTGGCAAATTGGCTTAGGGGTCACACCCAGAGAGTGGTGGTGGATGGGTCGATATTGACCTAGAAAGATGTGGGCAGTGGAGTCCCGCAAGACTTGGTTCTTGGATGGGGCTATGCAGTGTCTTCATCAGTGACTTGGATGAGGGTGTAGACAGCACCCTGTCCAAGTTCGCAGATGATACCAAATTATGGGGCAAAGTTAACACACCAAAGGGTAGGGAATGGGTCCAGGTGGATCTGGACAAGTTGGAAAAATGGGCAGAACAAAATAGGATGCCGTCTAACAAAGACAAGTGCGAAGTGCTGCACCTGGGCAAAAAGAAGCATGAACACACTTGCATGAGTCATCAATATGACGAAGTGATCAACAAGGCAGTAGCAGATGCATGATAGGGCTGTGTGAAATTTCACTGACCATTTCGGTTTGACACTGTTTCCACCAATTTCGAGGTTGAAACAGCAAAATCGAAACAAAACAAAGGCCCTCGAAATAGCCTTGAAACAAAATGAGGCTGGTCGAAACGTTTCGAAAGTGGTCACCCAAATCAATGGTCAGTTTGTAAAATTTTGTTCGGTCTCCTCATTAATCTCTTAGAATAACAAACATTCAGCTTTTTAGTGAATATTCAGTAAATTCCATTAAAGTATATTCAGTCAGGATCTGTAAAATGATCAACAGACCCAAAGCCCTAAGACAAAGGTGTTTCATTGAAGGTGAGTTATGATGATCCACATATACAAAAGCACAGATTTCATGAAGTGGAAATGGAAAAAGACCAGCTTTAGCTAATCTCATGTTCAGCCAGTAACTTTTTTTTTGTTTTCCAGTTTATGTCTACAGTGTAGTGCAATGTAGTGTTGGGCCCTGATGCCTGATGCTCTGAATCAGCTAGCCCAAGTACTGGAAGCATTATAGCCATAGCAGCATAGTGCTCAGCTCAGGCTAATTGAGTCCTACTAAGAAGTAGAGTGTATGAGCATGGGTGCAATGCTAATGTGGCTTACTTAGGGATTTCTGAACAGCGCTGCATTGTGCTGTGTCATTGATATGTAACAAAAGGTGGGCAAGATCTTATTTAGATGTTTACTTAGGCTGTGCTGGAATGGCTGAAAAGGAACCAAAAGGCTACAAATTATTTAAGTGACCATGTCTCAGAACTATACTATTTCATAGAATAGGGCTGGGGCTGGGGATTTCAACATGTTTCATGACTGGATCAAGGTTTTTCATCCATTCCAGGTCAGTTGTGACTATCTGAGGAGAAAGATCATAAAATCATTATGGTCTGTTCATCAAAGAGATCTGTTTTATATACTGTAGCAGTTTGCAAGCTACTGTAACACATGGAATTATTAAAAAGAGAGTGGTCCAACTTCATCTGGAATAAGATCCTCCAGTTTTTAATTACTTTACCAGAAGAAAGCTAAAACTAAGGATTAAAGTCCAACTAAGAGAAATAATTAGTTTTGGCAACATGACAGAACTTCCATGAAATGAGGAATTGCTTAAATATGATTATTTTGGAAAAGAGAATTAGATGATGCCTCTACTTAAATGCTGAGAGTATGGTTGATGCCACATGAGAAACAGAAATCCCCATTCAGCAATTTATTACGGTACATGTGTGACTTTAAGCATACAAGTACTTCCACTGGTTTGCAAGTTGCTTTTTGCATGGGTGAGGGTGGAGGGGAGGGGAGGCGGGTAGAACAGAGAACTTACCTGTCCCAAAGAGTTTACAATATACAAGGCTCATCTACACAGTAGCCAAATATTGCGCAGTAGCACAGTAGCCAAATAATACTGACTACACAGCCAAATAATACTGTGCAGTAATGCCTCACACCACAGGCAGTGCTAATAAACTATTGCCCAGAATTATTAGGCTACTGTGCAGTAGCATCACTTAAAAGATGTTCGCTGGCACAGCTGCACAGTAACTCTGGTTACTGCACATTTATTTAGTACTTGCTTATACAAATACTAAATAAATGCACAGTCACCACTTCACAGTAGTGTTTCATGTAGACACACCCACAGAGTAGGATTAATTGAGCTATTCCAAAATAACATAGACTTGGTTTCTCCTTTTTCCCCACCCCATGATATAAGAACTAGAGAACACTAAAGGACAGTAAATCAAATGAAGAGCAGTAAACTTAGAGCAAATAGACTGAAATATATCTTTACACAGCATCTAGTCAGTCTCTAGAATTCATTGCCAGAAGAGGTCATCAAGTTAAATACTGTTGCAGGGTGATTTTATGACCATTAATAATGTCTGTAGCTATGCAAACTAAAGTAATGATAAGGGCAATCAAATCTTATGCCTCAAGGCAAACACCTACAGGAAGGAACTGTTTCTGTTTTGATAGCAGCCCTATATGAAATCTCTTCCTGGCACCTTTCGAATTCTTGACATGTATTACTTGTTAAAACTGATGTTTGCTGCTGTCATACAAGTCAGTGAAAAACCCTGGCTGGACACTCTTTATTAATATCAAGGCAAGACAGGTGAGTATGTATTATGAGAGAGATTACTATTAAGAATCTTGTTAAATTTATACAGAGGTCACTTCCACCAGTTATACTGCTTCTGCAAAATATAGCCTCCTTTTTGTAGCAACTACATAGTAACTGTGCTGGAAAAGAGACAATGTCATGGCAACTCCCATTAGTACTGATAACTGTGAAATTAACTGTTGTTACAATTCCGTATCAGTGACATGGAGGAAGAAACATGCCTCAAGCTAATAGTAATGTAAAAGGGATGGGAAATGAGAGTCAGTTAGCACAGAACCAAAGGGCAATATAATTCAGCATGACTGTTATGCACTAGGATCATGGATACACACAGACATGTAATTGCACCCTGCCAGGGAAGGGTGGTCTGGTGGGGCTCCTAGTGGCATGGGAGCCGCCAGGAAATGCCAGACCAGTTACCCCCCTGATAAAAGGCAGGAAGGAGCACCTTATAACTTTATCCCCACATCTCTGGTGCTGTTCCAGCAGAGCAGGGGGAGCCTAAGCTAGTTTGGAGTCCCAAAGCAGACTCCAGGCCGGAGGAGGGACCTGGAACTGCGCCCAGGCAGCAGGATAAAGCCTGGGGGCACAAGTAGAGGCCCTGAGACAGAGGGGTGATGCATTGAGAAGCCCTGCTAGTGGGCAAGTGAGTAGAGGCCCTGAGAGAGGGGTACACTGAACAGGGAAGAGGCCCAGTGGGGGCATGGAGGCCCAGTGAGGGGCTAGGAGTGAAGTAGGCTAACAGATGCAGTGTTGATCAGCAAACATTCAGATGAGGGCAATGGGAGATGCCTGACAGACTGTGCCAGGGCTGAACGAGGTGTGGAGAGACAAGCCCAAAGCCAGAGAGTCTGAATGTGGCCCAGAAGAGAGAGCAGCATGAAAGAAGCCAGTTGAGTGAATGGGACCCTGGTGAGAGAGGGGTGGCATTAGAGTGACCCTTCAGGGTAGTATGGTAGAGCTACAACTGTGTGCCCAGTTTTCTCTGGACCTAGGCCAGAGAGGTAACACATAGTGGGACATCCATGAGGCATGGGGCCCATACAGGGATGGTCATATAACGTGCACTTATGGTCCTAGTCGCCAAGGCATACAAAAGGTAGTCTCCCGCTCAAATAACAGCTGAACTTTATTTTCATCAAGGCATGGCAGGTGAGTGGAGTGGGCAGACTGCCCTGAGACAAGGGAAGACTGGAGGCAGAGACCTGGCCGGGAAGGTAACCCTGTTACAAAGAGGATTGGAGATAGACTGTTCTGTTCTCTGTGGCCATGGGGGACAGAACAAGAAATAATGGTCTTAAATTGTAGCAAGGGAAATTGTAGTAGGCTATTAGGAAGAACTTTCTCAGCATGAGAATGGCTAAACATTAGAACAGACTACTTATAGGTACCCAGAGAGACTGGGGAGTCCATCCTTGGAAGTTTTTAAGATCAGGGTGGTTTAGAAAGGGATGATCCTGCCTTAAATTCCTGATTTCCCAAAACACAGACTTAAGTGCTCTTTTGCATAGAGAAACTTTCCTGAATCAGGGCATTAAAGAATTTCAGCAGGATGTGTTCATATTGTGGACAGTTAATATTTGAAAAAAGCTGGCTCAACAAAAAGTTATATAAATAAAATTAATTATTGTAAGTGCTAGAGGTTGGCGCTTCATCGGTTTTTTTTTAATTCAGGGTCCTGCATGATGAAAAGTTACCAAAGCTTTTAGAAGAAAAAATATTCTGGGATAAAGATTCTTTCTTAGAATGTAGATCAGTTTCCAAACTTGTTGCATCACATCTTAAAATTCCCAGGATTCTCTGTTCTATGGATGATGTTGTCCCTGGCTCCCTTGCTTATAAAAAATGATCTGCTCTTCTCCAACACACTGTGTGGATACAGTTGTACTTTTCTGCACAAGCCTTTGGTGTTGGCTAAACCCAGAGGGACATGCCTGGTATTTTTCTTTATGTAGTGTAGTAACAAATTCTTGTCTTCTGTAAACCTGGGTGTTGAGCTTCTCTTGAAACTTCCACAGGCATGGTTCATCTCTTCCTCATGTCTTATCTGGGTTTTTACCTATTTAATCATAGGTGACCTCTTTGCAAGCAATATTCTGCATGGCTTATTTGCTAAGTAGCCCAGATGAAACCCCTAAGACTACTGGGATGAGGAACATTTGAGTCGATGGGTAAAATTTTTGAAAAAGTAGGTTGTGTTACAAGTCCAAGTACCACTATCAGAAGTGACATAAAAGCTTAATTCTCACTGAAAATAAATTGGAATTACGCCCTTGAATCATTTAGATGCTTTTGAAAATACAGACAGTCCTCAACTTATGATGTTTCAAGTTACAATGTTTTGCACTTAGTGTTTATAAATTGACACCCTTTTTCAACTTTCTGACATCAGTTTTGACTTTATAATGCTTGATCCCATGTGACGCCATGCCAGCAAACAAGTTCGCTGTGTTACCCATCTCCCTGAAGAACATCTGTCCAAACTTCCTTGGACACTTTCTTTAAGAAAGCAGACAAATCTCCAGGAAAACCTGCAGCCAAGACTCCTGAGAAGAGTCCAACAAAGAGCCCATCAAAAAAGTCCAGCAAAATCACCTCAAAGAAGTTCTTCCAATCAATATGATTGCTATTTACAATATAAATACATTAATGTAGCTATATTACTCATTTATAATTGATCGAGTACAAAATTCTGGGGTATTTTTGGTGAAAATAGGGTATCGAATCTTGGTTCAGGAACCAATCCCCCATTTGTAACATATTTCTTATGAGAAAATTGGTTCCGAGTTACAACGTTTCAACTAAAGATGCGATTTCCAGGAACCATTTGTGTTGTAAGTCCAGGGACTGCCTGTATTACCTGACATGGATAAATCAAGCCAAATGAATTACCTGAGAGAATAATCACCTACTTCTGAGTTTACCCAAATGTATGTGCATCAGATGCCAGATTCATTAAGTGACCTAGTCCATACTTTTATAAGTAAAATATAGATAGCCTTCTGAGTAAAGTGCTGACATATAACCAGACAGAACAATTGGTATTAGGGTGGCACCTGCCAACGCTACTAGTTAAACCCACAGCAACAATTTCAGAACGACAGTCTGTTCAAGAAACTCTTAGTAAAAAGAAAAAAAAAGACAAATCAGTCCAACTCATCATTTTTTGTAATGGAGAAACAGATAAAAAGACACTGGGTTTGTCTACATGTGAAATTATTTTGACATAAACTCTGGTGCAATTCATGCTGGAGTTTATTGCTCCTCAGCACCTCATTTGCACATGTTCCCAGGGCCATAGCATGTTGAGTCAGGGTGAAGCTGGTAGTGGGGCCCAGAGGTCAGCTTGCCAGCCCAGGGCTACTCTGACCCATCTCAATGTGCTGCGGAAGGGCTGGTTGGGGCACAAGGGTGCTACAGTGCAGGGTTAGCCAGTAGACAGACCTGCGCTGTAGCACCCTTGTCCCTGCGCCAGCCCTGGTCAGCACCTACGTATGTGTTGCAGCCAAGTAACTAATTCCACTGTTGCGTAGTACTTGTGTTGGACTGTACTGTCCTACAGTAGAGTTAATTAGTTTACTCCAGCCTAAAAGCACCACACATGTAGACTGCTAATGCTTTACTGTGGAGCTCATTAGTCAGCTTTGCAGTAAATGTCTCCTGTAGATGCACCCACTGGGTACTAAATTGGTTCAGGATATTTGCTAGAACCTCCAGGGACAAATCTCACTAGGGCTGCATACACACATTAAAATACTCTGGGATAATTATTTTGGTAGAGAAACTTACCCAGAACTGCAAGTACAGAAATTCAAGTGCTGAGGCACTCAGAAGTGGAAAGCTTGCATTACTGACACTGTGCAGGCAGGGGACCCTTGTGCTTTGCAAGCTCCCTTAGTCTGTCTGGTGATAGATAACAGTAGTGCATAGTCAGCCTGTGTTTCCCTAAAGGACAATGTGGGAATTCTGAAAGGGGGGTGTTCTGCTCCCTGCTGGAGCAGCAGAGTCCAGTGAGTTCAGAGTGGGAGGGAGGCAGGTAGATGACGGGGACAGGGATCCTGAAGGACTCTGTTCTCCACTGAAAGAAGTCATGGCATATATAGACATTGGCTCTTTCAGGAGAAACTCTCCTGGGAGTGATTTAGCCCTAGTTGCTCCCAGATTTTTTTTCTCATGAAGCAGCCATTTCTACTCTGGGAGAAAAAGCCTGAACATATGTACCTTTATGGGTTCTCCTGGGAGAGCAGTGACTGAAAATTAATTTCTGTATCAGGCCTAAGTTGGTAAGGCACAGCCAAATGAAAGAAAATTGTGAGGTATGTACTGGTAAGAAGCATGAAGAGAACTGAAATCTTGAGGTTAGTTTAAGAGTTGACCTCATATGCATGTGTTCAATTTCTGTGCATCAAACATGATGAGAATCCAGTTTGGGAAAAGAAGAGAAATGTATCTTTTGTTCTCAAAGTAATAAAGTCAAATGTAACGAATAATTCTTTCACACCATTTCCATTTAGCTGCTGTATGCATCTATTTCTTTGCATACTGAAAATTCAGAATAGTATTTTTCTCCTCCCCATATCCCATTTAAATGACACTATCCCATTTGAATGACAACAATTTATCATGTCTTTTAAATAAAGACTAATGATCCAAGTTAGATGTTTCCATAGAAAGCAATAATAGTACTTTATACTGCTTCTTATCTTAGTATAGATAGAAAGAGGTTGTTTTCTGGGTCAATAACGCTATTTAAGCTAAGCCCACATGCTGATAACTCTGGTTGCTTCTAGTGCCATTCCTATCAGCAGAGAAGTAAAAGGTCAATGGTTTACAGATTGTTGTTCGTGATGTGGACGCAACTACAGTAAGATTTGAATTTTTTATGTTGTCTTGACACTCCTGGACAGAAACTGAGGAGAACTTTCTTTTTTCAGAATGAGTATATTGTCTCAATAAACCACAAACTTGAACTGTGCCCTAGCTGCACAACATACTCATACAAGGGCTTTACTGGGTTAGAAGCTGTGCCTTTCCTCCTTCCCATGGAATAATTTTGGAAAAGCCTTTCTCCCTTTGACCCTTTTCTGGGGACTTTTTTGTGCAAGGGATGACCTAATTTGTTTAAGCAGGACCAGTTGCCTTAATCAGAAAGGGCTTGATCATCCCAACTCTGGGGAATGATGCAAAAGTATAGAAAGGAAAAGACCTCCATCATGAATCCTTCTATGGTCATACTGCATTGCTACTTCAGATACTAGGGAAATACAAATGAGAAGCACTCCTGCAGAGGCAGGCAGAGGGTGTGTAGAACTACGGTCCCATCTCTGCAATGTGCTAGCAGATGGAAGAGGCACTTATCACCTCTTGGGAGCAACGGATCTAGAAAGTTCTGCTTCATTGAAGAGATATTCCTTTTCTTAAGTAACTCCTGTGGTGTGACAGCTATGAATCTCCCTCTTCATTGGGTTAAGAACTAATGCTTAATCTAAACCTTAATTTTCACTTTTAGTTTATTTCAGTTATTCAAGAGACTACCTTCGTATTAGTCTTCTTAATAAGAGAGCTGTACACCTAGGAGATTAGTCTGTGAAGGAGTTTATATGTCCTATGAGGCTTCTAGGACTCACTGTGACCTTAGGGGACTTTGTCTCTCTGCACATGGTCAGGTTATCCTGAAAATGGCTTTCTCATGGAAAAACTGAAGATTCTTGATGGACTCCAGAGATTCAAGGGAGGTCAAGGAAACTGATGCAAAGGCCCTTAATCTTTCTTGTGACTTATTATAAACTTCACCTTTGGAAAAGTGAGACAGGAATGAAATAAGGGCAACTGCAAGTTCTGTTGGATTTGTCAATGTTCCAGGCCACTTAGGCTAAATACAGGCAGTCAAGAAGCCCAAGGCTGAATCGATTCAATCCTTGCAGATTAGTTTATACTGCATAGATTGAACTGATAAGTAAGTGAACAGACATTCACTTTTGATTCCAGAAATACATCCCTCTGTCTGCACTGGCCCAGGTCAGAAGCTCGGGGCACTAAAGCACATCTCCCAGCCTGCTGGCCACTGCCAAAAGGAAGGGAGGGAAGCTGGGAGGGAAGCCTTTCAAGGCTTTCCCCCCTCCCTGCTCATGCAGAACGAGGGGGCATGGCCAGGCCCTGGTACGGCATGGTTGGCTGAATATGATGAGGTTGAGGATTAAAACCACACCCTGACTGGCACTGATCCCAGCTGGGGTCTGTATGGTAGGGGTGGAGGGTGAGGGGAAAGCTTTCAGAGGTTTTTCCTCCCCCTCCCCGCTTGAGCAGAGAGGTGGGGTATGTTCCTGGTCTGACCCGGCCGGTTTGGCCATGGCCCCGCTCCACTCAAGCAGGGAGTGGGAGTAAAAAGCCTCTGAGGGCTTTCCCTCCAATCTCTGCCCCCTTCAGACAGACCCTGACTGGAGTGACTGTGAGCCAGGGTTGGGGTCTATACCCTCCTCCCCCCCATCATATTTAGGGGACCTGGCTGTGCCAGAGCTTGGCCATGCCTCCCCTGTCCACTCGGGGGCAAAAGCCTCTGAGGGCTTCCCTCCCACCCCCCCACACCTGCCAGGCAGACCCTGCCTGGGATCTGTGTGGGGCAAGGTAGGGTTTAAAGCTCATCAATATCAGTTCAGCCAGCTGCACTGGGTCTGGCTGTGTTTCCCCCCCCCCCCCCCGCTTAAACAGAGAAGAAAGGTGGGGAAAGCCTCCAAGGCCTTCCTTCCTCTCCCCTTCCTTGTCAGACCACAGTCGAGGTCTGGTGCTAGGGTTCTCCCCCCACTTCTCTGTCAGCTAGAGCAATGATACAGAATCATACAAAATTAGGGGCAGAAGGGACCTCAGGAAGTCATTTAGTTCAACCCCCTGCTCGAAGCAGGACCATTCCCAATTGGATCACCCCAGCCAAATCTCTGTCTATACAGGTCTTAGAAACCTTCAAGGGTGGGGAGTCCACAACCTCTCTGGGTAACCTGTTCCATGTTTTACCACTCTCCTAGTGAGAAATTCTTCCTACTATCTAACCTAAACTTCCCTTGCTGCAACTTGAGACCATTGCTCTTTGTTCTGTCATCTGCCATCACTGAGAACAGTCCAGCTCCATCCTCTTTGCAATCACCTTTCAGGTAGTTGAAGGCTGCTATTAAATCCCTTCTCAGTCTTGTCTTCTCTAGACTAAATAAGCCCAGTTCCCTCAGTTTTTGCTCGTAAGTTATGTGTAACCATTTTTGTTGCTTGGTGCTGGACTCTCCCTAATTTTTTCACATCCTTTCTGTAGTGGGGGGGAGGGGGAATGGGAGGAGGATGCAAAACTGAACACAGTACTCCAGATGTGGTCTCATGAGTGCTGAATAGAGAGAATAGAGAGAAATAATTAAAATTCTTGAATAGAGAGAAATAATCACTTCTCTTGATCTGCTGCCAACACTCTTACTAGTGCACCCCAATATGCTGTTAGCCTTCTTGGCAACAAGGGCACACTGGCTCATGTTCACCTGATTGTCCACTGTAACCCTCAGGTCTTTTTTTGCAGAGCTGCTGTCTACGCAGTCAGCCCCCAGCCTGTACCAGCGATTGTTCCATCCTAAGTGTAGGATTTTGCACTTGTCCTTTTTGAACCTCGTGAGATTTCTTTTAGTCCAATCGTACAATTGTCTAATTCTGTCTGAATCCTAGCTTACCTTCCAGCATATCTACTACTCCTCCCAGCTTGGTGTCATCTACAAACTTGCTGAGGGTGCACTCAATGCCATCTTCTAGGTCATTGATGAAGACATTGAACAAAACTTACACTTTAGATCTCTTGCAAGTCAACTCAAGTTGCTTTATATTGAAACCAGCTTGCATCCATAAACAAGGATTGGAGTGTTGCTGTAGCTTTGGTGGTCCATGAAATGCCTCTCATCCATAAACAAAATATTTTGTTGTAAAACGGTCTGAAATGTTGAAGTATGTGATCAAATAGGCTTTGAAAGTGGGAGGAGTACTGTGTTCAGTTTTGCATTTTAATCTCAACAATATTGTAATAGTAATTTTGGACAGGGATTAATTAGGTCTGCAGCCACCACGCTCATGTATAGGCACCCTTAGTTTATATGATCACATTTAACAGCAGCTGTGTTTTCTGGGCTTTTAGCATAGAGATGAGTCATTTAGAAAACTGGAATTGTATGACAAAGCCCAGTTCCTTCCCAGTAGAACTTACCCGCTAGTCTTTATTTGTCCAAAATTACTATTACAATATTGTTGAGATTAAATTATTAATCTCTATTTTAGGTTTTATTATTAATCGAGAGAAAAATGAAATAATGTGAAAGATTCTTTAAAAGGAAAATGAATATGCTTCAAGTTTAATCAGTGAGGAAAATAGAATTAATTTTTTGCAATTAATTTGATTGTTGGAATGAATGGACATGTATCATGAGCTGTATATGCTGCTTCTTGAAAGACAAGAAGTTGCAGAGCCCCTGCAAATTAAATGGAGGAATGGCTTCATTTTGGAAGAGTTGAAGGTCCTTTCTAAACTATCAATAAGGACTTAAGCAGTAACTTAAAATATCAACATTTGAGGGGAACCAAAAGTATTGTTTTTTTGTGTATGTGCACATTTTCTCTAAAAAATACTATCTTCAGTACTTAATTTTGAGCTTTCGTGATAGTCCTGATGCATGCTGTGATTGCTTTTCATTATCTTTGAAACACCATAGGGACCACAAGCCAGAAGTAAAGCTGTTAAACTTCCTTCCTGAGCATATGTTCTAAGAGGAATTATAAGTATTTATGATGCTGTTGGTGCTTGGGGACTGAGAGAAAGGTATCTTTTAAATCCAACATGTTTAACAAGGCATCTTTTAGAAAATAGATCTTTTAGAAGAAACCTTTTATTTTTGAAATGCTGCTAAGTCAGACAGACACTTCTTTTATGGTTTAATTTGGATGGAGAGCTCTGTATTGGTTTGCAAGCAAGAATAGATTGCCCAGGAAAAGAGAGAGAGAGAGAGAGAGAGTGTGTGTGTGGGAGGGGGAGGGGGAGGGGGGGGATTTCTGTTATCACCTTTTTGTTGGCTAGTAATCTTATCTTTTCTATGATTAGAAAGACCTATCTTTAAACACTGCAACTTGCCTCAGAGGCTTCAGTCGCAGATTCTTAGGGTGCCTGTTTGTGTGTGGGGAGACTGCTTTAAGGTGACGTAATTGCAGTATGTCAGTGCAGACTCAATTAATTTAGTCTGCTGGAATGTGCTAATTAGTGTGTTCCAGCCAGCCTCCATGACTCACGTATCAGTGTCCCCACACTTCAAAATGGCAGCAGGACACTTTAACTAAAGCTCCTTAAATGAGTTGGATCTGTCATTTTTAAAGCACTTTGTGCCATGAGCATCTGTTCTGTTATGTTCTATGAAGCACTTTCTGGACGCTGAAAGTGCATTAAATGTAATGTCTATACCTAGCTCTAGACACTGATAGATTTCACCATTGTCTGGGCATCTAATTCATTGATTTATGGTGTAGTTAACAAGTTTCAATAGTAAGCCTCAAATGTTCTGCTTCTGTCAAAGCAAAGGAAATCTCAGATATACCATAAGTAGTAATAACTTGCATGTCTAAAGTACCTTCCAGCTGAAGATGCTTCATAAACATAAATTAATTGGGTTGTAAGAAACCATTAAGTAAAACCCCATTCTACAGACTGAAATACAAAGGGATTTTTACTGGAGGTGGGCATAGTACCTACTATGACTGACCTAGTCGTTTGATTTAACTGCAGAGTAATTTTTCTCATCTAACATAGAGAATCTACCTCGGGAATCTCCAGCCCGTGCTGTCAAGAAGCAGAGAAAGAGAAGGTGGAGGAGATTAATGGGTGCCTTACTCTTACAAGACAGGACAAAAAGTCCTTAGGAGGGACATATGTCTCATCCCACATGCGCTTAAAAGGTTTTTATTGTAGTATGAAAGGCTGCATTGTTGCATGCTTTGTCTTTTGTTGCTGATCTAGGCACTGATATGTTGCCAGTATTTTAACAAAGGACCCTCTTAAAATATATCCCTTTAGCTTCTGTTAGACCATGTGTACAAGGAACATGTGTATTTGCAAAGGAGAGGGGCAAGGGACTAAGGAACTCTATTCATCTGTTGTCCCTTTTCATCTAAAAAATACATTTGTAACAATAGTCAGGGAGGGATGTAACTCTACTGAACAGGCAGTTTTATATTGAGTGCACTTGCTGGGCTAGCTTTGTCCCTGAAAGAGTATACCAAGCGTGTTAATATTCACTTAGTGTAATTTGAATTTGGGTGAGAGAGAGAAATGCTGTAAGAATTACTGAGGGGTGGCTTCTCTACAAATTCTTTAAATATCTGAAGCATCCTAGAGAATTTTAAAGGCAAAGTATTTGTTCCTTAAGTGCATTTTTATTAGTACTAGGGTTGAATATGTTCAACTGGAATGGATAATTTAGCATCATCCCAAAAGGAAGATGAAGAACATCTGAAGGTGGTGAAATGTCCAAGGTACCCCTCCATTTCGATATAGTAATCTATACAGCCTCTTAGAAAAGAGACACTTGAAGCGGAGACATAAGGGCTTACAAAATATTAAATAGAAGAAAGAAAGTAAATAGGAATTAATTATTTACTGCCTCTCACAATACAAGAATAATGGGTCATCAAATGAAACTAGTAGGTAGTAAGTTTAAAACTAATAAAAGGAAGGCTTTTTTTCATGCAGCATGTAATAAAAGCAGGGAACTCATGGCCACAAGATGTTGTGGAAGCTGACGGCCTAACCCAAAGTGGTGCCCATCCTTTTTGTCTCATGGGCCAGATGGATGATGCGAGGCATAGCTATGCCTATATTTTGCTTCTACTGTATGTATTT
Source organism: Caiman crocodilus (assembly GCA_030014935.1). Classification (NCBI taxonomy): domain Eukaryota; kingdom Metazoa; phylum Chordata; order Crocodylia; family Alligatoridae; genus Caiman; species Caiman crocodilus. Next base: position 41,522,542 of record JAGPOW010003648.1, read on the forward strand.
CTTATGCTAATAAGCTTTGCTTCCTCCCCATCAGCCTTTTCTGCTGCATGTGTCAGGTCTATTTTAAGCTTTCTTCAGAGGCATTGGACACTGCCTGCAGCCAAGGCAGTGGGGACTTTGACTGAGGAGTGCTTCTGCTGGGATTTAAGCAATGCTTTACTTTAAACTCTGTGCATTCTCACACCGAGCTCAGTGCATGCCCAGAAGAGGTATCATGTTAGTTGAACCCAGCTGACCCAACATCTGTAGAGATCAGGTGCTTTAGTGGGGCTTTTTAGGTGCTTTTATCTATTAGCTGAATGAATCAGATAATAGACAAAAGTGGCAAAAAGTCTCTCTGAAGCACCCAATCCATACAGACGCTGCAGAGTTGGGTCAAAGTAACGCGCTGCTGATTCTGGTAAAGAGCATTTTTCCCCCCATGTCTGTCAGCGTCCATAATGTTTAGACAAAGAATAATAGAAGGATGTTAGCTTTGATGATGGCTCCCTTTCAAGTCAGAGTACCTTTGATTAACAAGAGGGTGACGCTTAAGGAAACTAGCATGGTACAGGGAATTCTGCTGCTCTAAACCTTGTGGATAAAGAAGTTAAGTGTTAGCACTAAATCTAAAAAATTACAGAGCCTAAGAGCTTTGTGGGGTACTCAGAAGGACCCAGACACAAGAGGTATTTATAGACGTCCTCTAGGAGGCAGAGGAAGGGGTACTTTAGAGAGCCGTGCTAATGAAAAGTGCCTGAGTGTTATGTGTATCAGTGTCCCAGCACTGAAAAATGGTGGCAGGGCACTTTGTACTAAAGCTCATTTTTAGTTTAAAGTGCCCTGCAGCCATTTTTCAGCGCAGGGATGCTGATACATGTGACCGCTGGAGGCTGCTGGAGTGCATTAATTTCCGCACTCCAGCAGACTCGATTAATTGAGTCTGCTCCATTGTGCTGGATTTACAGCATGTCAGAGCAGCTTGCTGCTTGTCTATAAAATCCCAAGAAGCCTATGCAAAGGAGAGGAATGGAAGGCTATTGTTTCCAGAGGAGTCTAGTTTAACTGCAAGAGTAGCTAAGGAAGGTGGAAACTGGTAGCATAGAAGAAAGAGAGACAGAGAGACTTTTCATGATGTGTAGAAGAAGACAGATAGGGGTGATCTTGGATTCTTTGGAAGATTCTGGCATTTGCTCAAATGCTGTTTAAGGATGAGGGAACTGAGACTGTGTACTATGTGTAGGCATTTTTATATTGATGAGATCTATGTATTTCTTTTGCTAGTTCACTCTTTACTGAAGAGCAAAGGGTGAGTCAGTAGTGGATGTAGGAGCAGGGGTACACCCTCCCGATTTTGGCTGTGCCATGCATGCGCAATGAACTCTAAGCTCATTGTCCAGTCATTGTGGGCTTGTGATGGAGTGCCACATGAGCAGCAAGCTATATGCTTACCAGCTGATCAGTGCAGGGTCTGACCAGAGCCTCTTCTGTCACATGGCTCTGAAATCCAGGGGTTGAATGAGGCTGCTGTTCACCCTTCACTTCCTTCCCCTCCCCACTGAATTCGGCAGCAGGGAAAAGGAGGAGGCGAGGGACAGCTACTGCCATGCATTGGGCGCTCATATGTGGCACAGGCAAAGGCATAAAAAGGCAGCTGGACACCTGGGGCAGTTGGTGACTTCTAGCTATAGTTGACTGTGTGGCTGCCACAGCAGCTGTGAGTTTTCCACCTCCTCCCAAGTCAACACCTGGGCTGCTGTCCATCACCCTGTTCTAGTAATGCTATAGCCCTGAAACTGAGGGCTTGTGTGTGGCACAGGCACCCCCATAGCACCCCCTTTGCATCTGCCCCTGGAGTGAGTGATTGTTTTCTGTAAACCTGACAGAGCATGTGAGTAGACTGTCTTGTGTCTCTAAAGGGGAGATTTGTAATCCTACATGGCTCACAGGCTTAGGTTTCTGGAAGGGCAGGAGCTTTAACTACTGCAGAGATCAGCACTGGTTCTGCATAGAGAAACTAGTCTGTGAGGTTGAATTTCTATGAAGCAGGGTGAAAGGTTTGTGGGGCGGTACATAGAGAGCCCATGTCCAGCATGTGTGTCAGGGAGACAGGGAGGGTCAGAAAGAGCCAGGGTTGGGCTAAACTCAGACCAAGCAAACTAGGAGTATGTGGAGACAAACCGGCAGCTTACTGAATGTCCAGCTGAGGGAGCTCTACTAGGGCTGTGGACGAACTTATGGACTGGAAATGAATGCCTGCTCTTGTTAGATGATGTATACACATTGCCAACAGCTTCCTATTTCCTTCAACAATGAGGAAACAGGTAGGTGCATGGTACTTAGCTAGGGTGGGTGAGCTGGAAACCACTGCCTTTCTTGCAGATTCTCATTCTCTATATTGGTATTTCCCAGCTTGCAAATCTCAACAGCAAATCTCCCTTCCCATAAGGTGTGGGCACTTTTAGCTGCATTATATATGATATAGTGATATATAAATCCTGAGTAATAATTCTAATGTATGACGACTGGCTTGGATGCAGTACTGCAGAGAAGGACCTGGGGATGATAGTAGATCATAAGCTGAATATAAGCCAACAGGGTGTTCTTGTTGCAAAAAAACTCAACAGCATACTGGGTTGTATTTACAGGAGTGTCACTTGCAAATCAAGATAAGTGAATCTTCTGCTGTATTCAGCGCTGGTGAGGCCACACCTGGAATACTGTGTTGGGTTTTGGCACCACACTTCAAGAAGGATGTGGGCAAATTGGAAGGAGTCCAACCAAGAGCAACAAAAATGATTATAAGTCTGGAAAGCAACACTTATGAGGGAAGGCTGAAAGAATTAGGGTTATTTAGTCTGGAAAAGAGGAGATGGAGGGGAGGGAGGTGTTGATAACAGTCTTCAAATTAGGGCCATTACAGGGCTGGAGGGTTATTACAGAGGCTAGAGATAAGTTTTTCTCTGATGCTGTAGGGGTACAGAGCTAGGAGCACTGGCCTCAAGATGCAGCAGTGGAAATTTAAGTTGGATATCAGGAGGCACTGTCTGACTCTAGGGATGGTCAAGTGTTGGAACAAGCTACATAGAAAAGATGTGGAATCTCCATCGTTGGAAGTTTTCAAGAACAGGTTAGACAGACACTTGACTGGAATGGTTTATTCAGCAATGATCCTGCCTGAACTAGATGATCTTGTGAGGTCCCTTCAAAGGCTGCTTTCCTATGATCCTATGTTCCTGTAATGCATAAATGAAACACCTTTGTATTTTACCCAACCAAGTGCAACTAGTAAATTTAACAATATTTGTCTCGTCTATGCCTTGCACAGAAATTCAGTGTTTGTGATGACATTCCTTCATTTCCCATTTCCTATTCAATCCTTTTGATTTTTAATATAAGAAAAAGCAATTTAAGTAGTGATTATTTAAGATCGCTGTGCTTACTCATTAAAAGGCACTATAATTCTACTCACTGAGCAATGTCTGTGTGTGTTAGGTGAGGGGGAAGTTTCTCTATATCTCTTCCTAATAATCTCAGGTTTCTCTGGTGAGTGTTGGATTATTTTTAAGCACTTGCATGTGGGATGTGGTTGCACTTCCTGTTTTTAAAAATGTGATTTACTGAATCTGGTGTATGCAGTGTCTGATCTATTTTTTCAGAAGGTCTGAGGGTCCTGCCCTTTGGGAAATGTCCTCAATTAGTTTGAGACTCTCTAACATTTGCTTGGTGCAGACTGGTGGTTGTGATTTAAGAGTTGGCTACCCCACTTTTTTAATGGCTTCCTAACTGCAGAGACTACTTACCTGCTATTTATCTACAGATGAGGTGAAAGATAATTTCTGTCACAACGTTTGAGATAGTAGAATCTGTCTTTGTTGCACAGCTGGCATAAACTACTTCTCTTCAGCCATGCCATCCTGCTGTTCTAGAGATCTGCTGATGCTAATGAAAATGTATTGTTTGGGACGTGGAAATCCTTTTTCAGAACTTGACAGCATGCAGAGAACTCTCAATTGCAAATTACAACCGAGCTAAGTCAGCTTATTCTTATCTCCCATCAGCTAGCTCCAAGGCTTCTGTGGGAGGATGAACCAGCCCCTCATCTCCTGTCAACCCTGGCTGTTGATTAATGGTTGTCTCTCTGAGTTTGGGTACATGGGGTGGTAGGTGCAGGATAACATTAGTCCTCGATATGTTCATTTTCTGTGGAGAGCATCATAAAGCCTCGTATGCTCAGCAAGACTATAGGTGACAGTATATGTCTCTTGAATGATTAGGTGAGATAAGGCACCATTGTGGGAGAGTCACTTGCTGCAAATATACATAGCTGATCTTGCAGAAGTCATGAGAAACATGAAGAAATGGACTTTTCACAAGGAAGATTAAGTTAGAATGTTGTAGCTGTGTTGGTCTAGGAAATATATGAGAGGCAAGGATTTTTTGGGGGGAGATATCTTTTATTGGAACAACTGTATAATTGTGAGAGAGATTAAACAGCCTTTTGGGCATGTAGATCTGGAAAACAAGCAGACAGCTTGACCTAAATAATAGATGGAACAATGGCTTGTGTGTAATTCCATGTAAATGAAAAAGTTACTTAAGGGAATGGAAGAGAGCTGTAAAGTAGAAGCAAAGAGCAAAACAAGAGAAGTGCAGTAGAATAGATAACCTAATTATGGGGTTGTTATTACCTGTGGAGTACCAAGAAACTGGCAAGCTATATCACCTGTGTTTAGTCCATGGTTTTTAGTGTCCACTAAGGTTTTGATGTTTGTTCAGGCCTGTCTTGGAAAGATACTGTACATTTGTTTTGATCACAAGAACTGAGAGGTCAGAGGTGGAGTAGTTGTTCTGTGAAAAGTGCTTTCCCACTTGTGTTTGGGAGTTTCTGTCCTTTATCATCTTTCTATGAGGGTTCATTCTGGTGTGTAGTTTTTCTTTAGTTTTACCCACGTTATTTTTATGAGGGCATTTGGAGTTATATTTGAGATATACCACATTTTGAGATAGACATGCATAGGCAGTAGCTTAATCCAGGGTGAATGAGAGGGGCACCTGCTCCAGGTGCCAAGTTAGGAGGGCACAGAATTGCTCCCCACCCCTTCAAAGTCTGTTCCTTGGCAGCATACTCATGCAAGGAACTCCAGAACAGTCCCTGGCTATTGCTGCTGCCACTTTGAGAGCAACAGCTAGTGCAGGCAAGGTACCTTGTGGAAGTGGCAGCCGAAGGAGCTCAGCCAGGGAGACTATTTAGGAGATCCCACCATAAGTAATACTGCTGTGCACTTGCCCCTGCCCCCACCCCTGTCCCTCCAGTCTTGGAAGCCATGTGCCATACCCCCTGTTCTTGAGATATATGCACACCACCCCCACCCTGCTCTGTTTGTGAAACCATGTGCCCTCCTTCCTCCCACAGGGCTTGTTCCGCCACTTGGTGTAGGATCCATGGATTCTGACTGATTGTGGTGGTAGTGGAGATGTGTTGACAGGTTTTGCATTTATTGTTAAGGCAGGTGGACACTGTTCCAGTGCTTTCCAGAGTACTAATGCAGCTCCTAGGGCACAGGATATCCAAGCAACCAAATTAAAACCATGGGACAACTATGTATGTGCCTGACACCTCAGTCTGCTGGAGTGTGCTAATTAGCATGCTCTAATAGCTTTGGCATCATATGTATTCAATGTCCCCACACTTCAAAATGGTGGTGGGGAGCTTTAACTAAGGCTTGTAGAACTCTGAATACACAAAACACTGTGGGTGCTTTAATAAAAGTGGCTCTCAGGAGCTGCTCAAATTAAAGTGCCCACCTCTTCACCCCAGAGCACATGTAAAGATGCCCATTAAGACTAGCAGAAGAATCAAGTCTTCAGCCTCTGCAATAGCTTTTTGAGAGTACAATTTATTTCATGCATTGGATTGAAAGGTTAGGGGTTTCTGTATGTGAATAAGAAAATAGTTCAGAGCATCCTTGGTTCTTTCATAGAATATATTGCCAGTTTCAAAACTCATATCCTCAAGACATGCAGTTGGCTGGGCCCAGGGTGACTAAAAGATAGCTGCATGGCCACAATAGAGGAGAAAAAACTCATCTGTTCAGGAAGCAGAGTTTCCTCAGAAGGAGGTCTGGAATGAGCTTTTGTAGGATGTAAGAACCATTTCAAATGTCATGGTTTTCCATCACAACTGCAAGGCAACTTTGCTATTGTGACCGCGATGGGCCCCTGGGTCGTGTGTAGCTCCTGCAGGTCGTCCCTTTACCCCTTTGTCTCGCCCGCCACGACTTTGATGTTTTGCAATATAAAGGGAGGATGGTCAGTGGTGTTATTCT
>JAGPOW010003648.1:41535896-41552009 GCA_030014935.1 Caiman crocodilus
ACCGTCTGACATTGGCGGCTCATGTTCATCTTGGCATCAACAATGACGCCAAGATCCCGTTCCTCCACCGTGCTAGCAAGAGGGGAGCTTCCCAGCCACACCATGTTTGAGTAACAGTATTTCTCTCTAAGTTTCTTCATAGGCAATATATAACTCAAATAATTCTGGCATATAGAAACTCATCCATCTGGAGGAAAAACAAATGGCTAATGTGGTAAAGAATAAAAAAAAAGTAGGGCATTCCTATAAACATCTGGCTTTAAAGTTTCTTGATGTTTGGGTAAAAACAAATTGTAGAAGAATTGAAACAGACTGAAAACATCTGAACTCTTACTTTTTTGGTTCTTCCTTAAGCAGCATTATTAAAACAGTAATATTCATTACCTTTAGCCTATGGCCAACAGCTAGCTTTGGGGACTCTTCTGAAGGTCACAATAATGCTGAACCGTTTGACAAGCCTGGAGATCTATCAACCATCTCAGTATTTGACTGTCATGTTTCATGTATCTATGACTGACAGGTCTCTAAGCCTGTTAAAAAGCTAATGTCTATCATGAATAATCAATTGCCAAGATACTGTTGGAAGAGTCATTTCTATGTTTGTGATGGTCCAAAATTCCCATGAGTGAAAGGAGCTAAAATTAACATTGTTGCAAGCACTGTACTGGCTGAATAATGAAATAACAAGTAATACAGATATAAATAATGAATTCCAAACATTAAGCTTGGTATAGGTGCTGAGTTCATTTATCCTCATTTTTCAGCCATATCTGTTGGTTATCTCTAATTGCAAGGATTTTCACTCTTTTATCTTTTAGTTACCTCTGTCCCTTGCTCATGTTACTTTATTTGGGATGTGTATTACTAAGGCTAAGTACAGACAGTCAGAAAGCATTCAGTCTCTGCAGATTAGTCTACAATGCAGAAATTAAATTGAAACAGAAGTGAGCAGACATTTAGGAGATTCAGTCATATGCCTGCAGTGGCTCAGACCAGAAGCCAGGGGGTGCTAGAGCATGACTTTCTAGCATATCCAATATGGGCTGTGTGTTTGCTTCCTCTTCCTGCTTCCCCCAAGGTCTCTCTGGGATTTGTAGTGTAAAATCACACCAGTAGGACTCTACAGAGTTGCTCATCACTTCCTCTTCCTACTTCCAGGTGCCTCTGGGATTTGTAGTCAACAGCCACAGGCAGCAGTAAGTTAGCAGGGAAAAGGGTGTTTAACCCCCCTTCCTGGCCCCAGATCCCAGCTGAGTTTTGCATCCCCAGCTGGGCTTGCCCCCTCATCAGTCAGCCCTCTCTGGTCCAGCTAGGGAGCAGAGGGGTGGGGCCAGCCCTGCTCCCTGGAGTAGATAGCCCAAACCAGCCCAGGGCTGCAAAACATGCAGGTATAGTGTGGGTCTCTGGTTTTAAGTTGAACCAGGAAGGGGTTTGGGACTGAAGTTTTGTTAAGCAGTTTGACCCAAATCAATTAAATCTAACAGTGCCTTCAAACAGATTTATCTTAAAACAGTTTCAGTCATATTGAAATTGGTTTATGTGCACTGAGCTTCTGTTCTGTTAAGGGTTTAAACTAGTTTCTGATCACTTAAAGTGGTTTATGTGTAACTTTTGTCCCTAGCCTAATAGTGAAACTGCAAGTACATGGAGAATTTTTTACAGTAGAAGAATCAATTTTACAGCCTTTTAGCTTTCCTGCATACATCTCTTTTTTTTTTTTACTTTGGCCCTCATTTTGGGTATTTGTCATGTGTATCCCATGTTTGGGGTCACATCAAGTTGATGGATGTGGTTTAGCACTGGCCTAACCTCATTAGTGGGATCAGGATACAGGTACATGTCACCACCAGTTAGGCCAGAGGAACATGTCAGTGCTAGCTTCTGCTTAGGTTCAGTAGGAGAACAGCTTCTGACATAATCCTCCCTACTTCTCTGCAGAGCAACCACAAGCCAGAGAAGCACAAAAGTGCTAAGCTTTAACAATGGCCATGCAAGGGTATCCTGTCAGAGTAAACTTCCTAACACTTCTGTCCCTTATTGCCTTCTGTAGAGAGTATAATAAGGTTGCAGTGGAAATTTCTTAAACTGTGATCTTTCCTCTCATCTAGACTAACTGCATTATATACTAATCTGTATTTCCCTGCCCTGAATAGTTTATCACAAATATAATTGTAGGCAACCTCAGTAGTCCATGAAAATATTAGGTAAACAGCAAATATAGAAGAAATGAGAGGTGATGCTAAAGTCTTTGTTCTGTCAGCATTAGGTACCAGGGTCTCAATGCAGCTTCTCATTGGCCATAGGGGTGTAGTAGTCTTTGAGAGTAATGGTTTCTCTTTGGACCTGACAAAGCTTTAAAATTTTAATTCAGGGAAGTTTTTTTAATTGTTGGCCTTTAAAAGTTGTGTCCTTTTAATAACAGTTGGGAAATTTAATAAACTATCTGAAGCAACAGCAAGCTTATTCTGCATCTTGATATCAGTAAATTCAGATTATTTGGACCTGAAGGGAATATGAATAATCTTGAAAGCAGCCTGAATAATCTGTTCTGGGGATCACTTTCTACATTTTATTATGTTTTTAGTACAAGTTGGAGGTCACACAAAGCTTCACTCATAGATGCATCAGGAAGTATTCATCACTTAATATATAAACGTGTCCAGACTTTTGAAATATTTATTATTTTGGGGGGAAATAATAATGAAACCATAGCTTCACATATAATAGGCGTGCAGCTACTCAGCATGGGACATGCTCCAATTACAGCTACTTCCTCTCTTGGAAAAACTGTTGGTGACCCTTTTTGCATGCACTCCCGAGAGCGTGCATGTGTGTGTGTGTCTTGTCTGATAGTTTTGGAACTACTGGACAGGATGGAAGGAGCTATTGTGAGTACTGTGTTAAAACTGCTGGTACAGTTTAAGGGAACCTTGAATTGATTTCCTTTCTATCACTGGAATCAGTCCGACTTCTGTTCTAGTTCATTTTACAAGGAGTACAGAGCTGAGGGGGAAATATTTCTGGGAGTCCTTTGTTAAAATGCTGGCAGCATTCCTCTGATGCAGTGATCAAAAGGCATGAGGGGCTCAGTGGGTACTCAACCTCCTTGAAGCTCATGGCCCGGTCTCATTTTTGAGGCTTTCTGTTTTTATTACACACATGCATGATGATATAGCCAGCTCTTGTGATTTGTATATGTATAGCATGATGCTTGATAATTTTTCTTAAAGCTGCAATGTGATTTTTCATTGAAATTCTAAGCTGCCATTGAAGGGGGAAAAAGTAAGTTTCTAACCTGCTTGCTTGTGTGGAACAATTTGAAAATGGAAATAATGTAGGAACAAAAACTGGGAGGCTAATAATCATCATCAACTTTACATACACTCAGGGTGGGGAAGCGGGTGCTTTAATTACAGCAGCTCCATGAGCTGAAGTAATTAAAGCACCCACAATGTCTCATGTACTAGCATCCCCACACTTCAAAATGGTGGTTTGGGCGCTTTAACTAAAGCTCATTCAATGATCTTTATTTAAAGTGCCCCTGCCACCATTTTGAAACGTGGTGACATTGATACATGAGACATGAAGGCTGCTAATTAGCATGCTTCAGCAGACATGGAGGCTGCTTAATGAATCCAGCAGAACAGATTGATTGAGTGTGCTATGACACACTGTATCAGAGCAGCATCCTGCATGTGTACAGGCACCCAATAATAATAATAATAATACCCCCCCCCAGCATCTACTATTTTAAAATGTCATGTTTTTTGTTAAGCCAGTCACACGATCTGAGGGGGCTGACCCATGGCTTTGTATACCTGGGGTTGGTGGGTTGTTGCCTGGGGGAACTCACCTGCATGCCCCTCCTCAGGATCCTTCAGGCAGGTGTTTAATGATTGTAGAAAGGTAAATCTGAGCATGAGTATAGAAATGGCCAGACTGTATCTGTGAAGTTATGGGGGCCTGTGTGTGCTCTCCTTCACAGGAGAAGGAGAGCATACACCTTATAAGGGGAATGAGTATCCCCATTTTCACAGGTATGCTTTGTTCAAAGGGTACACTGTTAGCAGCATGAATTTTTTTTTCCGAATTGGCTAATTTCAGATAGTTCAGGTTGGCAACACACCTTTAAACTGCTTTGAGTATCAGTTCCGCTGAGTCCATTGCTGAAAATTGTTCAAGCAGTGCTTGTTTCCTGGTGTAAACAAAGTTTAAAAAGTTTCAAATGCCAAAAGCAAGTGCCAACTTTAGCAGCCCAGAGATTTATTTTTTGAGGTTTAGGTAAATACGTGTTTAGGTTTCCTGCAGGCCCAACTGTGCTGCTCCTAACAGAATCTTCTTTCATCGGCTGAACACACTATACCCAACAGTTAAATGGTGGTTTGCATTTTGGACAAGAAATAAAAGTAAACATAAGTTGCCAGTGTTTGTGCTCCACTTCTTAACGTGCTATATAAGAAATGCGCAAGCTGGGAATTATTAGAATTAAAACCCTGCTAACTGTCTGTCAGTGGGAATGCTGGCAACAAGGTAAAAACATCTGTTAATAATTTCCACAGATACTTTTACCTTAAAGCCCAATTCAAGGTTGACCTAGCAGAGGGACTTGCAATTACAATGATCTCTGTTAACCTAAATGTTTGTGGGCCAAATTTTTAAAAGCAGTCTCTAATTTTAGGTGCTGTAGGTTTGAAGTGCACAACTTCAGGGGCCGGTTTTCAGAGTTACTGGTATTTGTAGTTCCTTTTGACGTGAAACTGTGTGTTCTCAGGTCCTGCGCCTTCAGCAGCTGTAAAATGAGGCACCCAGGATTAGAGGCCACTTTTGAAAGTGTGAAGCTTTGGGCCAGATTCTTCCATTCATTGAAACTCACTTTGCCCAAGAATGGGGAGAGAGTCCATTACAGTCACTTGATTTTTCACACTGCCTTCGCTAACCAGTGGTTGGTGGGTCTGGACTCTGAGGGTACCTGTACACAAATGCAGAGTCTGCGCTGATGTGTTATAATTACAACACATACGAGTAGACTTGTTTAATTGTGTCTGCTTGTGAGTGGTAATTACCATGCTTCAGCAGCCTCCTACATCTTGTATATGGTGTCCCCAAAGTTCAAAATGGCAGCATGGGTGCTTTATTTAAAGTTTGTTGAATGAGCTTTAGTTCAAGCTCCCCCCACCATCGTTTTGAACTGCAGAGATGCTGATACATGAGATGCTGCGGCACTTAAATTAAAGTGCTGCCCCCCGCACTCCTGGAGCACTTGTAAAAGTGCCGTAAGGAACCACACACATTGTTCATTGGTTCACTAGAGGTGTAGTTCCCCACTTCCTTTGTCATGTGCTCTTTTTCCATGTTGGTCCCACTAGATTTTTGCCACTGGAGATGTGTCTATCCCCTGATGTGCAAGGAGAATTCTCAGGCGAGCAGTTGAGGCCAGATCCCAGCTGTTCTATATTATAATTGGAGAAGAAAGAATACTCGGAACTTGAAATAATGTTAGAAATTATGACAAAGAAGGTGTGAAGGAGGCTTTCTTTGGGTCAATAGGAAACAAATGAATGGAGGAGCAGACACCTACAGTCTGTGCTGACCTCCAGCGAGGTAGCAGAGGGAAGGGTCCAGCTCTGCTGTGGAGCAGAGAGCCCCATACAGCCCAGAACGCATGCCAAGATGCTGGGGGTGTCTGATTTAACTTAAACCAGGAAGGGGTCTGGGACAGACATGGCATAAATCAGTTTGACCCAAATCAGTTAAATCTAATACTACATTCAACTAGGTTTATCTCAAACCATTTTCAGACATTTTCAAACTTGTTTATGTGCACTGAACATCTGTTCTTTTCCAGGTTTAAACCAGTTTCTGATCACTTAAACCAGTTTATGTGTAATGCCTGTCCATAACCTAAGCGTGTGTGCATGTAGACATGTGCCCATAATGCACATTAATTTAAGCTAATGTGCATTAACGCATCTCGTATAGATGCACTCATTAAAGCCTAATGTGGGTTTTACCATTGACTTCATAGGAATAAATTAGGGCAACTAGAACTGATGAGAAATGGGATCTGTGTGGGGATGGTATCAAGATGTTTTCAAGATATTTGCCAAAAAGTGAAAGAGATTAAAAGATGTAAGCAGAGATTCTTACCACAGAATAAGCCAGTGGTCATGGCATTCCCTTGGGATGTGGGAGACCAAGGGTTCAAATCTCTGATCTAGGTTGAGGGTAATACTGATTTAAATGTGGGTCAGGTGATTATCTTGACCACAAGTTTTTTGCTGTTCAAGGGATGCTTCACTGTTTCTTGGACATAAATTTCATCTTAAACCTGCAGGGTCATTCTTGTCAACTGTTTTATCCCAACCAGCACGCTTCCATGACATGTTTGGGTTTCAACAAATAAGCATTTTCTAACTGAAATCTGTTTTCATAAAAAATTACTAGCAAACTCTGTTTCTAATATTGCAACCTTGTATAAAACAGAAGGATCCAGAAATCTGAAACAAACCACCAAATCTTTTCAAGTTTATACCCACCATCATTAACAGTCATTAAACAATAAGTCCAGAAAATAAATATAGTTTTTAAGTGATGGAAATTTAGTTGTGATACTTAATTGGGCGTCATGCTAAAAATATAACTCATTCTTCATGCCGAGTGGGGACATAATATTTTGGTTTTGCTTGACAAGAATTTGTCCATAGATTATGGACCTAGTCTTCCAGACAGGATATTGAACATGAACAGGGGAAATTATAAAATGAAATAAACTAGTACTACTTTTTTATCCTAACGTTATTAAAATGCTATGTTTCAAGGCACATTAAATGTGTTTGGGTGCCATTTTAGACATCCTTCCAAAAGAAGGCAACTCCCCTTCCTGTTTCAGGGATCAAAATAATCCCATAGGGATGTATAGGGTTTTATCTTAATTTAAGGAATATCAGTTTCTGGACCTGAAGAAATTCATCATGTCCCTTTCAACAGTAATTTATTTAGAAAATGATTCATTATGCATTGTATCAAACATTTATCTGAGAAGGATTTATTGACCATTGAACAGAAAAATTATAATTGCTATCCATGACAGGTATATTATTCTGTAGTTGTATGATAATTGAAACACGCTGCACCTGTTTTTGGAGGATGCTTGAGGGGACGGTACGTCATGATTTTGCACCTGCCACATATCTGACCGGCTTTTATTGACAATGAAAGGAAGACTGTGTCTACATATATTGGTAAGATGGTAAGAAAACAAGCTAGTATGTTCTGGAGTTTTCCCATGTAACGAGCTGTCGAGAGCCCTGTTGATAGTAATGCTCCCACTAAAAAAATTCTCTCCATTTTCTTTTGACAGCTTTGAGAGTTTCTATTGCTGCCCAATAGCATAATCCCCCAAATTCCTCCTTTGGGCATCTGGTTCTCTAAAGTATGGGGTGGGAAGATTTTCTTATGGGCTTTTTAAATTTATTTTCTTATTTGCTGTACATTTTCTCATAATCTATGACAAGTTTTAGATCTAAGTGTCAGGGGACTTTGCCAGCTACTGAGCAAATATTGGCTGCTTCCTTTCAGATCTCAGAATTAACAGTATAAACATTTCCCCACCTAATTATACTACAGCACAAAAGGGCCATGGACTCAAAACACCCATTTAATCTGTATACTGTATGGTGGATGCTCTGGGTCTCATGTAGTCATTACACAAATATAACCTAAACTCTTTCTGGTTTCTGTGCTTAGCAGTATTCTTCGCTGCATGCTTCCTAGATTTTGAGTTTGTTCAGTGTGCTGCTTATCCCTTATCAGCTGCTGTTGTTACAGGTAAGAAGCTTCATATTCAGAGATGCAAGTCCAGCGGCCAAAATTCATCACTGCTTTGACACATTGGCTTCAAGGAGCTTAGACGAAGAGTGAATGTGGCACAGTGTACTTTGTGTTGAAAAGCAGTACCCAACTGCAAAATACATTATTAAATGATTTTCATATCTTTCAACAAAATTCCTCTCCTCGGTTTTGCTAAACATTGGGGAATTTCTTAGGGATTTGTGGCATTTTTTAACATTCTATCATATGGCACTTCTTGGGTTCAGTCTTCATGCTGTTACTTCTTGTAACTCTCCATACACCATGATAAGGAACTAGTAGGCACTCTGCTGGCCTCACCTATATCCCACAGATCACAATAAATTGTAGTGTGTTTTCAAAAAGGTGATATTAGGAGAGATTTGTCTCTCTAATGTCTGCTGGTACTCTTTTGGTACTATAGCACATAGTGCTTACTATACTACAGCAGTCTTCACCTGCTAAATTTTAGAACAAAGGAAAAAGAAGCTATGCCTTCCTTTGCAACTGATTGATGCTTGGATAAAAATTGCTAGCAACACACACAGTAATCCCTCAGCACCTGTTACCTAAGGTTTCTAGTATTTAATCTTAGCTTTTACTCTAAGGGCAGTGGAAATAAAAATGGACAATATTAATCTTCTGACTTCTAGTACAGTCATGACTGCCAAGCACGGCATAGACAACCTCATGTTGATTTACCGTTGTGCATGTTTCTTGCTTTCCTCAAACTGTGACAGAAGGGATGATCTGATTTATAGAGTCTGTATCTTGGCTAGCAGAGAGGCAGCAAGGTGACGTGGCTGCACTCCTCAGAAACAGAAAATTCAAGCAGCACTAGCTGTTTAGGTGTTGTTGCACACAAGGAAAAATACTCTAGGTCCAAGAACCCATAAATCCAAAATAACAAGACTATGTCCTATATTACGCTGCAGATCTTTAATTCCGATCACTGCTTTGCCATTATGAGAAGTGCTGAAGATAATGACTGCTATAGTGCTGCCCCAGCAGCCTTGAAATTCCAGCCATGATTTATGGTGTCTGCTGAGTTCCCTTAGCCCACCTGCTCAAAGAATTAGAGTTTTGTTAAGAGAGCAATCCATTCAACAGCTGGATGGCTTTTCCTTGCAACGACTAGGGAAGTGCTGGCTGCCACGTGAAATTTTGAAGTTCTTTACATTATTTTCAAAAGAAGCTAACATTAGCCTGACAGCTGCCTGCTTGGCTTGTTGGGTCTATGTCTCTCCAGTATGGCTTTAAAATATGAAAAGACAACACTATAGCAAGAGATGTTTTTTAAATGAACATCTGTTTAAATGCCTATCAGACTAGCAGAAACTCATAGTTGTTTCAAATCCCAGGCCTTTCTTCATGGTTAGCTTCTGTATGGTGGCCAGGGTACAGTCATCATGCAGACTGCAGCTACACATACCTGGGATGTCTCAGTGACATCTGAGCAATAAGAGTTCAGTGATGCACACATATGAGAAGGACATTAGAGGTGGGACCTTTGTTTTACATTAGGTGGCCTTCAAGAAAGGGAAACATAATAGAAGAAAAAAGGAGTAAAGACGAGAAACAGGGAAGAATCCCTGGTTTGATGCAGAATTCAAAGAAACTTTTCTGCAGGGAAAGGTATCTTGCCATCTGTTTTATTGCAGTCGTGAGAGCAGTAGAGAATACTTACCATCTAAGAAAAACTTACTTAATAAGTGGTAGGGATTTGAGGATTTCATATTTTATGTGAAAATTCAGGAAAAGACCAGAGATGCCAGATGATCATTAGGTTCTCATGGTGTGTGTTAGCAGGAGTTATTTCAGATTTTTTTTCTGAGCACCTTGTTATTGAATCTTTTATGAATATACAGGGAGAGATCAAAGAGATGTAGCAATTTAAATTTATTACGAAGAGAACACAAGAAAAGGCACATAGTGAAAATTTAACACTTGCATCTTTTGTTCACTAGACAGGATGCTATTAATTTATTCTGAACAGAGTATCCAAATCTTGTATAAAGTCTTTTCTTCTTTATCAGTAACTAAACTAAACTATATTGGATTATAAGGCTAAACTTTCTCAGCAAGGTTGTGTGTGCCTAAGCTTTCTCTGCTGAATGTCTTCATTTATTACCCTTATTCATTCTGTCTCTAAAAAGCATCTCCACCCCTTTTATTAGATAAGAGCTAATTAGATACAACTGTTCTAAACAAGAAGTGACCTGGCAAAAGTCTCTGTCTGTCTATGCAAGGTTCAAGCACCTGTTTACAGAGCAACTCAACTGAAGAGAAGAACATTCTTTTTAAGATCTGTAGTCTGCTAGCATATGATACTGGGTATATCTACATGTGCTATTAAGAAGCAATAAACTCCATGTGATAAACTTGTTTACACATGCGCCAAGGACTACAGCATGTTGTGCCAGATTGGAGCAGCCACAGCTGCCAGGGGACCTGTGTGGGGTCAGCCTGCCAGACCACGGCTGCTCTGACTTGGCTCAACATGCCATGAAAGAGTGGGTGGAGCATGAGGATACTCCAGTGTGGGGCTAGCCAGCAGGCAGCCCTTACTTAAACACCCTTAGGCCACAGCCAGCTGCATCAGCGTCTACATGTTTGGCATCGTACTTGTAGTTACAAGTACTATCCCGCACAGAGTTAATTAGTTTCCTGAGGCCTAATAGGTCTACATGCATAGATGCAGAATATTTACTATGAAGTGAATTAGTTTACTCTGCAATAAGTGTCTCGTGTAGACATGTCCATTCTGAAACACTGGACATTAAAACAGACACATTTTGGTAGGTATCAGTACTGCTCAACCCAGGCATTTAGAGATCTTAAGTCAGAGTCCAAAAGGCTATGGTATTTTGCAAAATATAAATCTTGAACTTTTACTTACTTTTAGGGCTTGCAAACCTTTCAAGGTTCATATTTTCTTGGCCTTTCTTCGCATGTCTACAGGGATTGGAAACTTACTTAAAAATGAAAGTTGAGAAACTTGCACAAGCCTGTGACTCTAGGAATTTAAGAAAAGCAGCATGTATCGCATGTCTTGTGATACAGTGTTGAGAACTGGTGACTATGAATGATAAGCAGTAAATGTACTCTTCTGCATAATACTATACCTGAAAAATTAAAGAGAAAAAGGCTAAGAAGAGGAGAGCTAAAATACTTCTACTTAGTGGTAGCCTTAAGACTGCTCTCATGATTATACCTGTTGACCCTCTATACCAAAATCCCCTAAATTGGAGAGGTTTAAAGAAGAGACTTGAAAATAATTAAAGGTTTGCAAAATTTGCTAGGCGCCGAGAGACTCAAGGAGCTCCATCAAATTTGCTAATTAAAGGTGATTAGATCACAGTCTATACGCACCTACATAAAGAACAGAAATATAATACTAGAGCAGTAGGGGCCAACCGTTTTGGCAGGCTTGCCACAAGTTAATCCTGCATCCTCCCAAAGTGCCACTCCAATTTCCTTCCTCTTCTCAATATGCTGCTCTGCTTCCTGCAGCCTGCTCTTTGTTCCTTGTCTGATCTGCTGCTCTGCTTCCTGCCCTATCTGCTACTGTGTTGCCTCTCCTGTCCCCACTGTGCTGTGTGCCACATGCAGGGTATGTCTACACGTGTCAATTTAAGGCACTTTAGCCCAATTTAAGGTGCATTACAGGCATGCATCTACATGTGTGTACCCTTAATGCACCTTAGAAATGGTGATTTTAGGCTATTTGTGCCTAAATTTGATACCTGCAAACATAGGTATCAAATTTAGGTGCAGATAGCTAAAGTGCATTAATGCATATGTAGTCACACTAAGGCACATTAACACTGTGCTTGGACAGACTTGGGAATAACTTTAATCCCTTGTCAGTCCACGCACACAGCATTAATGTGCTTTAACATGTGCACATATAGACATGAGCCTAAATAGCCTTAATGCACATTAAGATAATACTCATTAAATTTAGGCACACCTAAATGCATGTGTAGACACACCCACAGAGTCTGCCTATGCCACTTTTGTCACACATGCTGCAGGTTGGCTATCTCTGTACCAGAAGGCTCTTCAGTCCAGTAAGCAAAGGGGTATTAAAGTGCAGGGGCAAGTAGTTGAAGCCAAACAAATTCAGGCTCTAAATTAGGTGCATGTTTTAAGCAGGGAAGTTAACTAATCATGGTAGAGATTCACTAACAGTTGTAATGGTGTCTGCATATTTTCTAAAGAAATACTATAGTTGAACCACAGCTGCTGAACTTGAAGCAAAAAAATGAATACTGAGAAAAACTTCAGCCTGTGTTATGCAAGAGATTAGATGTCTTAAAATCTATAAAGACTGATACCAATCAAGAACTCAATGATACAATAAGAAGCAAAGTTTGGGGCTCTCTTTTGTCCAGGAATGCTGTAAGATAATATTGCTATGGACTAATAAATTGCTCATTTTCTTAATTGGAAGGAATCCATGCCTAATTAGCAATGTAATCCATGTATTATCTATTAATGAATTTTAGTGCTTTTCACCAATAATGTCTGGAAGTTCCATTTTTGTTTTTAGGAAGATGAAAGAACCCATCAAAGATTTTTTTTTCATATCTGCATGTCTGCTATAGGCAGGGACATGCTTCTAGACTTACATCTTTCTTCTTTAATAGTCAGGTTCTTGTCTTCATAAAGTACATAAGTCTGTACCACGAAATAATCTCTTGAGGTTCCAAGCCCTTCATTTAATTTCTTTTTCTCTAGGGTTGGAGATACTATTCAGATTAGGTGGTTGGCATTTGTTACTAACATGGGTATGTCAGAAACAATCCTGAGTTGTCTGTGAAAGGAGCACACTAATTTTTTGGCATATGAATTAAAAGGAAAAGTTAACAACCTAGGCTAAAATGAAGAAAACATTATATTGAAAGGAAAAAGCTTTGGGGTTAATGTCTGCTGATTTAAAATTACTGGGATGAAACTAAGGCAAAAACTATACAGCTGTTTCACTTGATGGCTCATAAAACCGGAATAAAGTCCTTCCAGGGCCTTTTTTATAGTAAGAGATCATTTTTGTGCAGTAACAATAGCATCTGGTTCCTGTCTCTGGGAAACTTGGAGAATCCACAGGCACCAGCATGCTGTCTGCTGCAAAGCAACCCTTCAGCACAGACTAGAGCCTGGGATAAGTGTTTTGTATTTAATTGGAGTGGCTGCAATCTAAGAATGCATGTGTATGTTTGCTGGGAGGAGGTGAAATCAAAATCCGAGAAGCTTAATTAACATAAATGATGGGAATGTTGGTGAACAGCCCTTGAATAAGATTCCCTTTGTTCACCTGTGTGGAGTGGACTGATAAGAGCAGCACCTGAGTCAATAGGATTAATCAGTGTCTTGTATTGTCTAGGAGAATGTGCAAGGCACAACTAAAGTAAGAGTCTAAGCATGTTTCGAAAGAAGCTTGAACATATGGTTACTTGTTTCCCTAAGAAAGCAAACAGGTAGATAGGTGAACTGATTTCAAACAAGATTCAGTTTGAAACACAGAGGATCAAATGTTGGACAGCTTGCTCACAATGACTGTCTTCAGTTAGTCTTGAATTGGCTCAGTTGTTTTCAGTGTGACTACAGTCTAAGGCTATAATTTCTTATCTTTTGTCTCTGTGGTATCTATTAGGAAGGTTGTATAAGATGGTATTTGTAGGACCAGGCTTTGTCCCTCCCTCGAGCATCTCTCTCTCTCTCCTCAATCCTTAGTACCATGCAGTCTTTCACCCTGCTGGCCTTTGCTGCCTGGAGCGCCTCTCAGCTTACCCCAGTTACTTACAGGTTTCCTTTGCTTTATGCAGGTTCTGTACATGTGAATTTGCTCTTATGTGATAACGCTTTTTATACTAAAAATTTGTTGTATGTGAAGCAAATTCACTCTTATGTGGTCAATGTAGTGTAGCCCACAGTCAGCTGCTCTGTGCAGTGTATTGTGGGTGTGAAGATATAGTCTTCTGTGTGGATCTGTGCTCCTTCCTCATTGTCTGCAACATGTGTTTCTGTAGTTGCCATCCCCATTGTGGTAACATGCAGTACCACCTTGTGCTTGCATCTACTGTCTGCTATTGGTGAGTACCAAAACTGTCTTGTAAAAGTGATAGAAATGGGTCAGTACAGTTCAGGTCCTGGAACATATCCCTATTTGTTACATTGTAAAGTGGGTTCCCCTTATGAGAAGTCGAGTTATGCGCCATTTTCCAGGAATGCATGTACACCATAAAGTGAGGGAAACCTGTACAGTCCTTCACAAAACAAAGCAAGTAAAGGAGTCTTATTTTTCTTGACCCTGAGATGGGACCACTGTGTCTTCAGGCTTCCTTTCTCAGGTTTGTCCTCCTTCAAATACAGGTTCCTTGCCTCTGGTCTTTCTCCTTCACTCTCCCTCCTGCCCTGCCCTCCCCCCCTTCCAACTACTGAGCTTTTGATACTCAGTGCCAGGCCGTCATTAGCCTTCCCACAGTTGCAGCCCTTCAATTCAACTAGCTGCCTTCTCTTTAGGGGATAGGCCACCCTGTTATAGATGTCCACCTCCAAGAGTGAAGTCAAAGACTCACTCTTTCAAACTTAACACCCCTCCTTCATGGGAGAAGAAGGCTGCATTTTCTATGTGCAGTCCCAGGTTGATGACATATCTTAAATGCAGATGGCTGCAAAGCCAAGTACCAACACATGAGCCTGTAGTTGGTGTCTCACGTTGCCTTCAGCCAGGTTAGAGGTGCATGATCCATCACCAGTGTGACGAGGGCTCCTAGGAGGTAATAGCGTACAGCCTTGACTATCCACTTTATAGCAGGGCATACTTTTTCAGTGACTGAAGACTTCCTTTCCCAGGATTGTCTTCATCCTAGTACAAGGGTTCCCTGCCTCTAGTGCATGTTTCTTTCCCATCCCTCCACCCTCCCTATCTACTATTTGGGCTTTTTGATTCCCAGTGCCCTGCCCTCATTATCCTTCCCACAGCTGCATCTTTCTGATTAAGGTCACAGGCCACCCATTACAGTACTACACTCTGCTATGATATCATGAAGGTCACAATTTGTTTGTCAGATTATTCACACCCAGTAATAGTAATAACTGAAATCTTCCTCCATATAAACTCTGTAGGGTGAGGACCACCTTCATTTTTGCTTTGGGTAATGCTAAACATGTTATTGCTTAACAAATGATAGCAACTAGCTGGGGAAGATCTGCAAATCTTTTGCTTGTTATATGGCTGGAAATGGAGTCAAGCCACTAAGTTCAGATATGGACCTGGACCTTTTTCATGTTTGGATATATTCATATTAATATTTTATATTACCAAATCTAAGACCATTATGAATGCCAGAACCACAGAATGTGGAACTAAAATTTCCCAAGGTGATCAAGGGCTACATTGTCAAGATTACAGCTAGGTGCTGAAAAGGGATTGTGGGTTCTTTTGGAAAATCATGTTTGGCACTTATCTGCATCTTTAGCTGATGAAATTCCTTTGAAAATCTGTCCCATTTTCAAAAATTACTATGCACTTAAAAGCTTAAGTAGTATTGACTTCCCTTGAATTTTAGGATCTACATGCATAGGTAACTTAAAAAAAATTACTTACGATGAAAATTTACATTTTTCAATAGTTTAGGGAGATCCAGTTTATAACTGTTGATACATGTGGTTTGAGCTTATCTTTAGTATTGACATAAAGTACAGTTTTGAAAATCCAACAGCGATGTTTAATTTTAATTCCTAGCAAATAGTTACACTTGAATCCCAAACCATTATATAGTGTATTAGCTCCAAGGGACAGTCTTCTAAATGAAAACAGATCTCTTCCCTGTTCTTCATGCCAGCTCTTTGTTTAGCAATATGGAGGTTACTTGCATAAATCCCAGATGTTCTTGGAAAAAAAATTCCTGTCTAATTTATACCAGAGTCTGGTTTTATCCCTTGCTGGTTTTATATTTGTCAAACACAAACAATTAAAGCTCTACAGTACAATGTACTGTGGTCTGACTTGGGCTGGTACTGCTTTGAGCAGGGGGTTGGACTAGATGATCTCCTGAGGTCCCTGCCAACCCTAATTTTCTATGATTCTCTGTGCCTTGCTGGATCCAGATGTGCAGGCACATTTAGTTAGTGGTGTGGCAAACCTCTTTGCAGCACCACAAACCAAGTTGCACATTGATCAGTGCACTGCGCTGCTAATTTGTAGCGCAGGGCCAAATTTGTTACTGGGATTTCCTGGCAGCAAAAAAAAAAAAAAAA
>JAGPOW010003648.1:41557408-41592766 GCA_030014935.1 Caiman crocodilus
TCTACTGTACAGAGCCAGCAATTCTTCACAAAGTGGTTATGTCATCTTATAACTCAATCAAAATTTAAGGCATTCATATATATGTATTTTTACTCCACATGCACAAAGACCAACTGTGCAGCCACAGCCCTCTGGCAGCTGGCCCAGAGTGGCAGATGCCTCTGCTGTAGCCATGCAGGTCCCATCTGGGTCTGGCAGGTGCACAGCCTTGGGGCCACAGGCTGTCGCAGGTGGCACCAGGTGATAGCCAGGCAGCAGCCCCCACTGCCAGACTGCTGCAGTGAGTAGAGAATGCAGGGAACTCTTGGTTAGGGCTGCTGAAGCAGCCCAGCTGGCACAAGGGGATAGTGTCCCCAGATATCAGTTGGATGGGCACCAGAGCTCTGGAGAGCAAGTAGCCCTGAGATGCTTGCCAGGGCAGGTTTTTATACTGCTGGGGTCCACACAGGGCAGGTTTTTATGCTGCTGGGGCACAGGTGCTGGCCCCAGACTCTAACTCCCCAGGCAGGCAGGGTTATTTTGCTTCAAGTGGCACAACTTGCCCCATACCTAAGTGCATGTCTGGGCACATGCGCTGAGGCAAAATCCCCTGGCTCAAATTTGTGCCACTTCTATCTGAGCTGCTGCAAGTGCACGTGTCTGCATGTGTAGATGTGCCCTTGAAGTGTTTATATCAGTGGTGCTCAAACTTTTAGCCCTGTGGGCTGGATCAGTGGTGTGGAGCTGACCACAGCCTAATCAAGCAAGGGGTCAGCATGCAGGGTCAGTCTGTGGGTGTGATGTGGCATGCCAGCCTGTCTCTGTTCACCGAACTGAGATATGGAGTGACCCAGTGTGGCCTCATGTGCCCTAGCATGCCACTATGATCAGGTGTGTAGGGTTCATCTGTCATCTATCATCTGGTGCATGGGCAAGAGGTTGATCACCACTGGTTTAGGTCACTCCCAACTGTATGTTTGGTCTGATAAAAAATATCACCAACAAAAGTCCACGTCTTTACATATTATAGTTTGTACTGGGTGATTTAGTTCTTTGAGCAGTATTGTTTAGTTGGAATCATTGTTTTAAAAACTTCCCTGTCTCTCTCCCCACATTGCAACTGAGACAAGCATGGTTGTCCCTGTCATTGCTGCTGTGGACAAAATAGCCCAGTTTTCCTAATACTTGAACGCTTGCCCCCCAGAAAAAAAAAGGACAGGGCAGTGAGGCAAGAAGTTCAGCAGAGATTCAACATCAGCCACGGAAATGTAGTAAATACTAATTATAGCTTTAGGGAGAGCATTTTCTTCTTAAGTCTTTGTTTGCAACAAGGCAGTTATTTGCGTAGCGCATGGTTGGAGGGACACAAATATGATATTGGACTGTGCGATTTAATACTTTTTGCCAAATTCAGGTTCTTCCTCTTTTGTGGATCAGATTAGGAACCTGTCTCACTCGCTTGGCAAATGTCTGGTAGCTAACTGGATCTGCTCAGCTCTGTGAAGCCATTGTTGTCCTGGCACTTAGGATAGAGACAGACATTCAAAAAGCTGGAGCCTGAGTTGATTCAATCTTTGCAGGCCACTTTTGCCTTCTGCCTTGTATCAGGTCATGGGGCTCAAGGGAAAAAAAGGGAAA
The DNA here is from genome assembly GCA_030014935.1 of Caiman crocodilus. NCBI lineage: Eukaryota > Metazoa > Chordata > Crocodylia > Alligatoridae > Caiman > Caiman crocodilus. The sequence continues at coordinate 41,559,026 of JAGPOW010003648.1, forward strand.
TAATGAAATACACCCCTTTGTGTGCTGATTTTTCTTATTGCTCATGCATATTATAGTAGGTTTCTTCCTATTCAACAGTTACCCCTGCTTGAGTCCTTTCTCTTATCCAGTTTGCCTTACCACTTGAGTTTTAGAGTTTCAAATAGCTGCTGCAGACAGTAAGAGTAAGCCTGTGGTTCACACAGACTTATTGAGATCTGCAGCAGGTTCTATGTGTTTTAGAGGACATGCAGGTAGGGAAAAGGTAGAGTGGATGTAGGAATCCAGGTGTGAAGTCACAGGGAGCCAGGGGAGGGGAGGGAATAAAAATGACCTGATTCACGTGTGTTTGGAAGCCAAGGATTTGGTGGAAATCCTAAAGTTCCCTTCCTTGTCCTTATTCACCCAAAACTCCCTGCTTCCTGATTCTGCTTGCCGTGCTGGACTCAGTACTCTCCGGACTTTAAAAACACTATGAGGTATTTCATTCCCTGCCTCCTGGTTCATGTCAAATACTGATGCAAAGTTTTTATAGTAAATATTTTTGTTCTTATGTTACCAATATATACAGTAAACCTTAACTGTTTGGGATGCATTAAAGCCACGTTGATCAAGTCTGGTCCTTTATCATGAAATCAAATGATGATATGATAGAACTCCCTTAAATAAGATTTGTTGAAGCACACCAAATGTCTTCTATAACACATTTGAAAACATGAGGATTGAGAGGTACCACATGCCAAAACACACTATGTTATTTGTTTTATAAATGGAAAGCAAACATTTGGGCAGACATTTGTATGTCTCAGAACTTAAATGCTACTTGTTTAAATGCTAAAGTGTTGTAAAAATCCCTCAGCTGCTTAAAGTGTTGACACAAGCCTCAGTAAAAAGGATGTTTGCAAGTATCCAATTTAAAATTTTGGTTTGTCTAAATCATAAAGCAACTCGTATTTGAAGCCCACAGTACCCAATAATTTGTATCTTTGAAAGGAAAAAAAACTGGCTCTGATTTTTTCAAAAGTGTTTGTAAACCACTATAAGCAATAAAGAGCTTGAATAATATGTTGATTTCCTTGGGCTTGTTAAAATTCATTGACTCAGAATGAATGCAATTAAATATTAGTGAACTGGTCTCTTGATGCTGAGTGGTGAGATGGAAGAAATAGCTGCTACCTTTATGGACCCTATTGAGCTAAATGAATCATTTGCTGCAAATAATGCATATGGTGAACTATGGTGAACTTAGATCTTTTATGGATTCTGAATCATTTTAGGGCCTATCTTTATTGCTGCTAGCATGAGAGAGCAGCTTAAGTTTTTGCTTGTGACAGGCAGAGGTAGCATCAAAGGGTGCAAAAGCTAGGCCCTACAGCACCAAAGGAGTGCTCTGTGGACCTGATTTCCCTTTCATTTTATATCAGTGGAAATTGGGCTTTTCTTTTCCAGTTCTCTGAGTTTTTCCATGTTTTGTTCTTCCCTCCCTTGCACACATACCATCAGTGAGGTTCTGCCCACTGATTTGGTGCAGCTTCCCCTGAACAGTTGGGGCTGATCAGCCTGCCATGGTACTGCTACCCTCCAGGGCCAAACTCGTGTGATTGCTGAGAGCCATAGGAATGGTTGGTTACAGGCAAGCATCATTTAGAGACAGGAATGCAGTCTCCACTTGAAGAACACCAATGTCTTACCCATCAGAAGACATCCAAGCATGTTCAGTGTTTCACAGGCTATAAAGAGTTCACCCTCCTCTCCCTCTAGGCCAACAGGACATAAATGAAAAGAAAATTAATTACTGTCAGTGCTAGTTGCCTGGTCCCTTTCCAGCTCTTTCTCCCTCCCCTCACTGATCCCCATTCCTTTATTCCCTTCCTTTGGCATTATCTCCCCTGTAAGTGCCCCCTCTGTTGTCTCAGTGTCTCCTCAACTGTACCCCAGCTCAAAGGCTGTTACTAAATTCATCTTCCCTCGCTGTTCCGCTCACATCTCTCAGCTCCTTACATCCCAGTACTGTCCTCTCGGCTGTTTGCAACAAGGTCAGGCTTTTGTCTGGGGAGGTCCTATCCGGGTCCAATCCTGCCCATCCTCTTTTTGCTTTCCCCTGTAGTAAAGGGCATGGCGTTCCACCTGGGATCTCTTGAACATACATTAACAACATTACATAGAAGCAGAACATTGGTGGCCATGGTTCCCTTGCTTTACCTGTGGCAGGTTAGGGTGCTAGGTCTCTGTTTTGTCAGGGTTGACAGAAACTTGAACCAGGAAGGGGTCTGGGACAGAAGTTTCATAAACTCGTTCGACCTACATCAGTTAAATCTGATGCTATGTTCATCCAGTTTTATCTTAAACCAGTTTCAGCCATTTTGAAACTGGTTTCTGTGCACTGAGCGTCTGTTCTGTTACAGGTTTAAACCAGTTTCTGACAACTTAAACCTGTTTATGTATAACTTCTGCCCCTAGCCCTTGTGATCTCCTGCTCCATATCTACCTCCAAGCTCACACCTAACATTAATGACTTCTTTGTGATTCCTGCAGGCAGCCCTCCTAGTGTGCTCAGCAGGACTGCTCTGACTGGGTGTTGTACCCTCTATAGGGTAGGGGATATTTTTTTCCTTATTGACTCCAGCTTCCTCAGTGCAGCTTGGCACTGTCAGTACAAATGTCTCTAGCACTTGGAAACTTGAAAACATGTTGTACTGTATGCGCAAATGAGAGGGAGAAGCCTATTAAAATTAATAAAGTTTAATTAATAACAAATTAAAGGAAGGTAACATATCAACTTGATAAAACCTGATAAAACGTTTTAAACCTAAAATGGCACATTAGTGAACTTGTAGACATGCCCTTTGTTATGCATTTTTATTGTGTTTAGCATATTGGAGTCAAACTTTATTATGAACTTCACCGACTACTACAGCTTGACTTAGTAAAAAATTAAAGAATGACAATAAAAGGATGAAATATTTTCCTTCTTAAAGTCAGTGGGAGTTTTGCCACTGACTTCCCTGTGGGTGGTCAAGATTTTACTGAATAACAAAAAGGGCCTAGATTTGCTATCCGTACATTCCTTAATTCATGAGCCAAACTTGATTTCAGTGGAATTGAATGAACACTGATGAAGTAAGGTACCACTCAGCACAAGCAAAGCTACCAGAATCCATTATTTTAAGTCATAGATGCTCAACCCTTGGCCCACAGGCCAGATCTGGTCCCCAGCACCTTGTTATCTGGCCCGTGAGGCTCTCCACAGGCTGTGGCTCTGTGTAGACGGGGCTGGGCAGAGGCAGTGTGGGGCTCTCTGAGCCCAAGCCTTTCATGCAGGACTGGGCAGAGGTGGCACTAGAGCCTGATCCTCACATACAGGACAAGCAGAGGCAGGGAGCGGCAGGGCTCCCAGAGCTAAATTCCCACATGTAGGACCAGATAAAGGAGGCATGGGGTCCCTGGAGCCTGATTCTTACATGTAGGACTTGGTAGAGGCAGTATAGGGACCCTAGAGCCAAACCCATCACGGGAGTAGGTTGAGGCAATATGAGGCCCCCCCAAGCCCCTCATACATCACTGGGCAGAGGCCCCAAGGTCCAAAAACAGTGGGTGGAGGTAGAATGGGGTTCTGGGGCCTGACCCTGGCATGTGAGGTCCAGTCCAGCCCATGAACCAGTCCTGAGCCCCTCATCTGGTCGACAGGGTCAAAAGGTTGAGCACCTCTGCTTTAAATCAAGGATCACCAAGTTCTGAGTGGTTGGGGGCTGCATGCCTTTGGCCTCGCACCCTGTTCCAGCATGCCTTGACCACCTTTCCCCTCCTGACACACTGCATCAGTGCCCTTATGCCATCTAGAGTCCCTGGGTACCCCTAAACCCACAGCTGTGGGCTCCCTGAGCCGCCCAGGCCATGCCACACCACCCTCAGGGGCAAGGGCAGGCAGAAGAAGCAGGAGGAGGCAGGGAGAACCTAGGGACTCCAGTGGCTGCAGCTGGAGCAATGGGACAAGTGCCCAGACCAGAAGCCTGCAGTATGTAGGTTAAGCCCTTGGGCAGGCTGTTAGTTGGACAGTCCTGGAATAAATCATGAAGATGTCAGCAAGAGCACACCTGAATCAAGATATGGGGTGATTATGGACTCCCCCCTCCCACCCAGTCAATGGATGGGGTGAATTGATGTTGTCTAAATTCATGTGCCAGGTTAGAAAGTCCTGTTCTTATTCTGCTCCATCTGTCTCCAGATTGCTGTTGCCATTGCCCTGCAATACATTGTTCAGTGGGTCAAAAACCCTGTAAACACAATGAGCTTCTAGGCTTATGAAAAAGGGCAGGTTAATCAAATCAACTGTTAGGTGTTTTCAGATTTGGTTTTCAGCTTTCCAAATATTATTGGCATTAGATTCTTGCTTCTTTCTCCTTCTTTGGATGGATGCATTCAAATATGGATAATTAATCCAATATTGTACTTGTAGTATCTGTTTGATTTTCAATGAATGGTTTCCATTGTATGTGATGAAAAGAATTAAGTGGTTGTACACATTAGAGCTACACTGAATGTTTTCTGTCAAATACAAAAAGCAGGAAGAATTACACCTCCACAGTAAATATGCATTTAGTGGTTCCTGTAGAGTACAAGCTCTGTCTGTATCTGCATTGGTCTCTATTCATAAACAGGCAGAAATGTTCCATTCAGGCTCTGCAATGTATATTTATGTTTCCATAAAAAAAATTTATACTAGACTCTAATCACAACTTAAGAAAGTAAATCTGCTATACAGCCCATCTAAACCTATTTTATTGAATCTTTCTTTAGCATGCACAAATAAAGACATTCCCTACAGCCAAACTAGCTTCAAGGGTTTTTTAAGGAAAAAAAAGAAAAAGCTGAAGTTCAGAAAATGCACATTGTTGTTAATTTTGTGGATAGGAAACACCAGACTGAGAATGTATTATCTCTGGGGGGAAAAACAGAGAGGAACTTAAATTTGTTATTATTTGGTTATTATTGTTTTTTCATTGTGGTTTTTGTCTTATTCAAGAATGTGTCTTCTAAAGTTTGATATCAGGATAACTAACTAACAAGGAAAAAAATTTAACTAATTCCCTGAACAGATTGCTATTTGTAGGCAGGTATATAGCTACTAGCATACTGTTGTTTTAAATTAATATGCATTCAGTTCTGTGTGGATCTGTGGTAAGTGAATATAAAGGGCTGGAACATCATTTAAGTAAATTCTGAGTATTTCTTTGAATGAATATTTGCATATTATTTTGGCAGTGTTTGCTTAATTCTGGTCATTTTAAATCCAGTCCAATCTTCACTAAATTAATGGGAGTCTTTCAAGTGACTTTAGTGAAATTTAGGTCATACTCTTTGTGAGTACCTGACAGCTGTTTGGTGACACCAGTTTTAGAAAGGCTGATTTTGGAGTAAACTGGGCAAATATTGCAAAAAAAACCCTGCAATCATTTGTACAGACCAAATTTTGTTTGTGAAAATGTTCACAGACAGAAGAAATGCATTTTTACCTATTTGCTTGAGTATCTGCTACTGAAGTGCCCATACGGTCATTTTGGAAGCCTTTGGCATGTTTGGTGTTGCAGAGTCATGAAACTGAACCTATATCATCAGATTTAGCTGACCATTCAAACTATAGGAATAGCAGTATGATAGGTAAAATGCTGTAAATTGTTTAAAAGCAGCCTGGTATGATTGGATTAAATGGTCTGAAATAAAGAAGACATCTTTAACAACCCATGTCTGCTGATAATTAATGAGCAACAGAAAAGCAGCTTAATTCAGAAAATAAACAGTTGGCAAATACTTTTGAGGCGTAGCAATGGCTTGGACTCACTACCAAAATAGACCTGATTCAAATTAGCAGCTAAGATATGAAGGAATTACTATACCATTACCAATTCCCTTAGACTATTTAGTTCCTTCTATCTAGATTTTCCCTTATAATCAAGTGTAACCAATTCAGGGAATGAACAAAATAAACATTTTTTAATTTTTCAGGACAAAAATAATTAATACAAAAGGCAGTTGGCCTTCTGTAAACTGAGGAGTGCCCATGCATTCATGTTTATGGTGGTGGTTCTTAACTTCTTTAAGCTTCATAATTTTTCTGAATTTGGTGAGGCTGCAGTTGAGAACCATTGTTCTAACGTCTAGTACGAGGAAGCAGGTCATGCACCAGTCAGAGAACAGCTGGTGCAGATCTCCAGGGAATCCTTTCAGGAAAGCGTTTTGTGTGGGTCCTGATTCCCGCCCCCCACAGCCTCCCTCTTGCATTGTCTCCCAGGCACTTCTGTCAGTCTTCATACCAGATAGCCAGGCTGGAGAAGGACCACTCTGATCCTAACCCCCCAACACCTCATGTGCTGAAGCTAGGGGTCTCAATTAGGTCCCTGTGCTGCTGCAGGAGGAACTGGGATGAAGTAAACAATACCCAGATTCCTCCCTAGACACTTTCCCCACCAGGGATTAGCTGTGAACAGCTAGAGCTGCACCTTCCCACTGTAGGGCAGACAGAGCCCTGGCAGAGCTGCTATGCCTCTATGTGAGGCCCTGTTACCTGCAGCCCTGCCAGCCCTCTGCTAACTGTGGTGGCTGAGGAAGGGGATGGTACTGCTGCCACTTGACGCAACCTGTTGCAGTCACCTATTGCAGTGCCCCCTTCCCTGGTAGTTAATAAAGCAGGCAGGGGCATGCATGCCAGTTGCAGTTGCTTCCCTATCTGCCTTTGCAAACCCTTCCTGGAAACAGAGCCAGCTTCACCTGGCTGTGGTGGCTTTGAGTGTTGCTCAAGTAACCCCACTAGCATGGAAACCATGTTCATAAAGCATCAGCTCTGTCGGACAGGGCATGTCATAAGGAATGCCTGACAACTGGCTCCTGACACAGGTCCTATACTCCCAACTTGCCAATGGTAACTGGTCTAGAGTAGGCAAAAGAAGAGATTCAAGGACATCTTGAAGGCAAGTCTGAAGAAATACAATATTAACATAAATGCTGAGGAGCCTTAAGCACTGAATCATACTTAGTGGTGCTGTAAAGTATGACAAGGCATTGACTAATTTAAGCAAACTTACCTTAATGTGGAGGCGTATAAGCAAGAAAGATGAAGGGAAAGAGCTGTAGCCCAACATCACCACGCTCCACTCCTTCCTCCTGGAACTGTAGATCATGCAGATCTTGGATTGACATCTTGAATTATCTCTGAACCCACCAGTGACTTCCCTACGTACTGGAAAACTGTTATCATATCAAGGGACTGCTGGCACTGTTGCACCCTTGAAAGGGCCTTGTGGCACCTTGGTTGAGAATCACAGGTTTATAGGATCAGGCAGTGTCAGAAGGAGCTTTGTATTATCTTTGCAACTTTCTCCCCTGACTGGCCTGTTCAGTGTGATCTAATGAACGTGGTGCTGACACTGTCTTATAGATGACCTTCTTGCTAAGTTGTCTCACTCTCTTCCTTCTTGTGTTCTAATCTACACGGGCCAAATGTCTGTGCATTTTTTCTCACCCACAAAAAAGGCTTTAACTTTCCTGAAACTTTTAAACAAGAATTATCTCTGTTTAGGCTGCCCATAGCTGATAATGAACTGAATGCGGAACTTAGTGGTTAATATAATTGTGTTGGAAAAATTTGTACTCATTAACTACATCTTCCCATTAAAATCAAATTCATTTTCATTTTTTTTTGGCAGTTGTATTATAAATTGTGCACAGTGTCATGGGCCAGTGGACAGTTATTTGAGTGCAGGTTGCCTGGAATAAATGATGCTGAACAGTATTAAGCAAACCCTGCTTCTTTTATGAAGATAATTTTAATTAAATTTCAATTGACCTTACAAAAAAGGAAGGAAACTGATTAAAATTATTAAGAGGTATTTCAGCTGACATAGCCTGCTAGGACAGAAGAAAGAAAATCAATCTGTTGTACATTTTTCTGCCACATCTTGTACACAGGGCCTTTATAGTATGGTCTGGGTACATAATGAGCTGGGGTTAGAAGGAAGGAGTTGCCTCAAACCTGCAAATATCAATAACGTTGAATGCACAAAAAGTATTAAATAAATGTCTTTGCAATCGAAGCAGCTCAGGATAGGATTGGTGGGGTGCCTTTTTCCATTGTTTACAATCGTTCAGTATTTTTCAATGAATGGCTTTTCAGAACATATCCTTTCAGTTTTTACCATGGCTGTCTCTGCTGCCCCTGTGCTTCATTCTAAATTTCCCTGAACCAGTGGCCATAGCAACCCTTAGTCATAGTCAGTTAGGTTACCTGTCAGCACTTCCTGGCTTGGCCTTGCTGTTAATGATCATCATTTGCTGGCTCATTTGTACAAGGTTATTCTTAATTTCCTTCTGGTTTTAGAATCAGCTCAGCTTTTGGGAATCACAACCCCAGTATCATGTGGTTTTCTCATTTTTTCCCTCAATAATTATTTAGCATTTTTGAGAGTTGGTTGTCAATACCCTTTTTGCCCCTTCACTTGTACTGCTGCAATATAAAACCATAGTAATTTATTGTTCCACATTATGCATGTTCTGGATTTCAGAGGCTGGTCCTGGCTGGCTGGTGAAAAATTAAAATGAGCATTTGGGGTGTGGGGGCAGAGGAGCAGGAGGTGTGACACAGGAAGCCCAATTACACTAATTATTACTTCACAGGTGATGGGTAACACCTGTGGGGTAAAGAACACTTGATCATTGACTCACTGTGGTGGAGGGGTAGGTATAGACAGGCAGTGTTTTGGATTTCACATCATCTCATATAGTCGCCCTATGCATTGGAGACCTCCTTGAACATGCTCTAGTTAGGTAGGGAAAATGTCCCCAAAAATGCCAGGGATATACGCTCCTCTGTCTTCTGTGTTTGGGCCTGAAAGCTGGAACTGGAATGCTTTTAACATATTCCTCTCTTGGTTTGATATTGCATTAATTGTGCATTATTTGCTTTGCTGATTGCCAGACTCCCGCATGACTTTCATCATACTGGCTGCCTAAGGCAAAGCCATCTTTATTGGAGCATGTTTCCTGTCAGCTATTTTGAGTGGGTGGCGAGTTATGGAAGAGCATAGAATGATGGGAAGGGTTCAGATAGCAAAACAAGAATCACTCATGCTAGACTGGAGCAGCTGTGTTTAGGTAAGTTGTTTTTCTGTTTAAAACCACTTTCTTGGAATTAAGAATAATATTTGGTTATCCCAATAGCTTATTTTAGGCTTGTCAAAGATGCAGCCCGCAGAACCATGTCATCCAGCCCATTGAGCTCCCAATCAGGCCATATGTTTTGCAGTGGGCTGATGGAAGCAGGTAACTCACCCAGCTTCCTTACCAAAGTCTGTCAGCTCTGAGTTCAGGTTTCCAGCCAGTTTCTCAGCACACCAATCTCCTCTCTTCTCTCTCCCTTCATAGAATCATTGAAGCAGGGTCGGAAGGGACCTTTTAGATCTTCAAGTCTGACACCCTGCCTGGGCAGGAGGAAAATTGGGCTTAATTGACCTCAGTCAGGTAGGCATCAAGCTGCTTCTTAAAGACCTTCAGGGTAGGAACCAGCACCACTTCCCTTGGAAGTTGGTTCCAGATCCTAGCCACCCTAACTGTGAAGTAGTTCTTATGGATGTCCTTGTCCTCTGCTCCTGGAGCTCTTCACTGTCCCTGTAGCTCCACTGTCATTACTGGTCATCAGCTGCAACTGTTTCCTAGTCTTCTAGCCACAGGGAATTTTAACTGCTGGACCACAGCTGGATCTCAGCCTTCTGCACATTGAACACCTCCTTACAGGTGACTGGTGACAGTGTTGATAGATGCAGCTTCTAGAGGTGTGGCAGCCACTGTTCATCCCACTGCCAGATTTCCAGCCAGATGACATAGGACAGATGACATGGCTGTGTACTCTGGATCTGGCCTGCAGGAACACCCATGGGGGCTAACAATTTGGTGATAGGAGTGAGAGGTAGCTGATTTAATTTATGCAGCTCTGGGAGCTCCCACAATTGATTTTGCCACTGTTCACCTCACTGCCAAATTTCCAGCCCTCCATGCCAGATCTGTAGTGCAGAGCTTGTGTCATCTTGCTAGTGGGGCTGCTTACATGGGTGGAAATTTGGCAGCAGGCTAAATGATAGGTATCACTGCAGTTACTATAGCCGCTGCCAAATTTCTGGCTCTGTGGTCTAAATGACATAGCTCTGTGCTCTGGATCTGGCCTGTGGACTTACCCCTTGCTCAATATCCAGCCTGTGGATCCGGCCTACAGACAAGCTCTGAGCAACTCATCTGGCCTCAGTTTGATACCCTTGGCGTGTTTAATAATTTTTTGCCATGTTGGGAACAGGGTCAGATTAACACTTTAGTGGACCCTAGGCAAACAAACTCATGGACCTGTACTTAATAATGCATATTTATATTACTTTTTTCACTCAATAATTATAATATGTAAAATAAGCACAACTGGGCCCCTTCTTCACTTAGGGCCCTAGGCATGAGCCTAGTTTACGTATGTGTTAATCAAGCCCTGGTTGGGAACCTGAGTTCAGTGTCATGTCTGATGTCTGACTCCTTTAGTCAGCAGGTGTAGACTTAGGTACAAAGCACAAAGATACAGGCAGCTAGCTTGATACAGTATAAGACATTTAAGAGGCCTGCAAGTAAGGGTAGGAGCCACTTAAGTCATGCAGATGGCACTGGCCACTTGCCAAATCCCATGGATTTTGATACTTAAATCACTGATTTTGTTGTTCCTTGCAATCCATGAAGTAACAGCCTGCCTTTGGTTTTTCCCCTGTCATTTCTGCTTGATTACATTGGAGCCAGCATTAAGCCTTTGTTTAGCTGTTCCCACCTCACTAAGACTCCTTACAGTGCAGCTCAGAGCACCTTGCCAACCTAGTGTATTTCACAGCTGCAGTTTCAGACCTGGCAACAGTAGAGGCATTAACTACTCATGCTACATGTTGGGCAGTTTTCTGATTGCCAAATGGGTGCTATCTAGGTAGTGTCAATCATTTTAAAAGGGCCACTTTTTCCTCTTATAGTCAATTAATCAGAAAAGGAACAAATGTGACACTACTGTGACATGTATCTGTTTGACAGGGTATTAATTAGTAAATGCACAATGATTGTCTGTAATCCTGGAGCTGCAATGCATGACAGTTTTGAAATCACCATAACTCACACCAGACAGTAACTCACCTTTTGCACAGTGACTGTGACATGGAACCCTAGCAAGATGTTGCTATTTTGCTATGACTGTTAGATAATCAACTGAAAAATGTTTTCTTCATATTGTCACCCTTTCTTAAAGAGTTGTATAAACATCTGAGGTAAGATAACAAGATTTATAAAATTTAGGGGCTGGAAGGGACCTTACAAGATCATTGGGTCCAGCTCCCCTGCACTTGGAGCTTGATAAACAAATGCTCCCCCAGCCCCTGATGTACACCTCTAATATAGGCTACCATCAAGTCTGTTCTGAGTCTTCTCTCTCCAGGCTGAACAGTCCTAAGTCTTTCAGCCTCTCCTTGTATGACCTGGTCTCTAGACCTCTGATTATGTGTATGTACCTCCTTTGGACTCCCTTGAGCTTCTCCACATCCTTCCTGAAGTGCAGTGTCCAGAACCGGATGCAGCATTCCAGCTGCAGTCTCACCAAGGCCAAGTAGAGTGGGAGGATGACATGTAGGTTCCTTCTCATCAAAAAAAATAGAATGCATTTAAACTTCATATAATTTGCGTCTTTGTAAACTCTTTCCTGCCCTTCCTTTTCTTCTTTGGTACCTTTTCTTGGTTTTGTCCATCTGAGATTGTAAATCCTTTAGGAAGATTTATTTCTGCAAACTGTCATCCAAACATAGGGCTCAATCTTCTTCTTGATATATTACAATAGTTCCTAGAAGCCAAGCCTCTACTGTGCTACATGCTTCAGTAAATAATAATTTGTATTTTGAGGGGAAGAAAACTACAGACTAGATCCTCAGCTGGTAGAAGCAGACATTAATTTATTGGTATTTTCAAGGAGTGGTATTGCTTCCAACTGTTCCTCTTCTTGCTCCTCTGTCTTGCTGTTGGTCCTGTGTGTTCAAATTAGTACAAAAAGTGACTGTTACCTGATAACATAACTTTTAAGACTATAACATTTAAGGAAGAAAGTTAACAGTGAAATAATCACTTCTACAACGTCTCTTCAGAGAGGAAAGCCAGACAGTCCCTAAGATCTGACAACAAAATAATGATCAAACCAGCAGTCAAGAAGTGGCTCAATCATCCTCAACTGAGAAAGCAACATCTATGAAGCTATCGTGCATCTCTCTGACACCAGCTATTATAAGGAACATGGTGAGAATGCCGGTATTCACCCCTGAATTCAAATCCTTTCTTTGAGTTCAAGAAAGGACTCAACAAGTTTCAAGAAAAATGACACAAACTGATCTTCCCCCTCCCCAGGAACATTTCACATGCTTCCCAAGATGCACAGACCAGGGACCCCAGCAGAACCATCATATCAAATTGTGGTACCCTCACTGAAGAACTATCAGGATTCATACAAACTGTCCTCAAACCAATTGTCACTCAAAAAGCAAATTTTCTGTGAGATATAATAGAACAGACTTTCACAACAGGAAATGGAATATAAACCGCCTACTTGAGAAGGCCACACTTCCAATATGGATGTCACCAGCACATACAGTTAACATCCCACAGCATGAAGGCATGCATGAAATACCTGCAAGAATACAAACAGCACTTAGGTTTACAACTGGATCATATTACACAACTTATCCATTTCATTCTCCCCTACAACAGTTTTACTTTTAACAGTTGACATCTCCTTCAAACATGGCAATAGGTATGGGTAAAAAGATGGCCTCCCAGTGTGCCAACCTCTCCATGAGCCACCTTAAAAAGTAGCTTTTAGAAAACTGCAACATCAAGGCTGCACTCCACTTGCAATAAACAGAAGACTTTTCCATCATTTTGATTAAGCGTGTGGACTTGCATATTGAAATTATTACAAATGAACATCCTTCTATCTGACTTTCTCTGGAATACTCCTGTAGTAACATCAGAAACCATCTATGGATCCTACATGTCTGTCACAAAATCTGATTTATCTCATAGAACGTGCCAGATATCCTAATGGAAGGTATATGGGTGAAACTAAACAACAATTATGCACAGGAAGCAATTCACAAAAACATGATGAAACACCCAGTTACAAGTGGGAGAACACTTTATTTTCATTCCATCCAGGAAGAGCACACACCAACTGCTGAAACTTCCTTAGCCTGACGAAGGGTTTTTGAACCTGAAAGCTTGCTTAATAACTATTCTCCGACTATTTGGGTTGGTCTAATAAAAGATATCAAATTCACCCAAGGAATCTTGTCTGCATTTATTGTACACTAGAAACCATTAATTAAGTCAGAACTGCCCAACTTCAAACACCTGGGGCCATATGCCATGTAGCCTGCTGCAGTAGGGTAAATATTTGTCAGAGCCATTGCCCTGGGCTGGAATCCCCTCGACACTGGCGACAAGAAGGCACATGCTATAGCTGGTTGCTGCCCACATGTGCAGTGGCTGGCTGGCCTCTCCCTTTCCTTCTCAGCCACTACACTGTGCACATGAGTAACCGTCCCCTCAACCAGTGCATTTCATGCTAGCACCACAGGCTGTACCTCTTTGTCCCCAGGACCAGGAAAAGGAAGCAAAAGTAATTAGAGGGAAGGGGAGCATAGAGAAAATGCCTGCAGCAGCACATGGAGTGAAAGGGGAAGTGGTAGCTGGGTGGCAGCCTAGAAACCATATATTAACCCCCTGCAGGTTGCTGTTTGGACAGTCCTAAACTAAAGATGATTCTTACAATTTACCTGTTCTGTCTTGTAACCTTTTTGTACCCTACCAAGTAATGCCTCTCTTTCCTTTCAAATTATTTTATTCAAGTTTTCTCTGTTCTCTGTTTGTTTTGTAGCTACTTCTGGTAACTCCTCTTTGCTCCACAGGTGTGCTTCCCCCTTCCTTTTCTTTAAGTAACTATTTTCATTTAATTGAGTTAAAATGTCATTGTTTTACCCGAGGAAGGGTACTTTGTTTTCCAAAGCTCGTCTAACATTTCCACCAACTACACAGTTGGTCCGGTAAAAGATATCACCAAAAAAATGCTTACTTCTCACATACAGGGTGGGACCCAGAGAGTTCTCATGAATGGATCTGTGTTGTCCTATCACGAAGTGGCCGATGGTGTCCCTCAGAGATCCATGCTTGGACTGGTGCTTTTCAACATCTTTATCAACGATTTGGATGTGGGAATGAAAAGTTCGCTGGCCAAGTTTGCAGAAAACACCAAGTTATGGGGCAGTGTGGTCAAGTCAGAAGATAAGTTGCTGATACAGACAGACCCGGATAGGCTCAAGAGTTGGGCAGACTGGAACCAGATGAAGTTTAACACTTCCAAGTATAAGGTTTTCCATCTGGGGGAAAACAACCCTTAACATACAGACACGCTCGGTGGTGACAGCTTGACTTGCACCATGGCTAAAAGAGACACATGGGTAATGATTGACTATGACACAAATAGAACCCCAGGGGGAGCTCAACTGGGGTGGAAGATGAGTGGAGCTGGTGCAAGACCACACTGAGCCAAGGGAACTGTAGGCACAGAGCCATGGCTGGAGAAACCACCACAGCCGAGGGAAAAAAACCAAAAAAACAGCTGATCTGGGAGAGGCCAGGATTGGCTCCCGCACCAGCATGGTCCTGCTTTATGGCTGTGTGCTGGTACCAATTCGTTGGCTGGCCTGTGGAACCGGAAATAAAAACCCTGCTGGACAGAAAGCCTGAGGGACTGGAATCGTGCTCCCCTGTGGGCACTAAGCAGCCCAGCACAGAACCATCCCCCACAGAGGACAAGTTGTGGCAGCCCCAAGAGGGGATTTTGAGAAATATTGCAAGCCCAGATGGGCAGTATTACTTACCAGAGGCAGATCCATGGATTCCAGACAACTCCCAGGCAGACTGGGCTAACCAGGAACCTGCAGAGAGAAGGAGAGACAGCTGTCCATGCTACAGCAACAACAAGCCAAGCAAATTGAAACCGACACCAGGAGGCCAGGTAACCTGGGGCCAGGCAGAGGCTAGGTCAGTCCCTCTGAGGCAAGAACTGAGTAAGGCGAACCGACGTCTGTATGTGATATACCATTTCAAGCAGCAGAGACGTGTACCAACACCGTGACCAAACCCAGAAGACCGGGATTCAACATCATTGGTTGGTGTTAGGTGTGGTGTAGGGGAGGCAGAGCCCCAATATGGGAAGATCAACAGGAGGTTCGAAGGAGGGGACCAGGAGGGACAGAGCATACATCTTCCTTGCTACTAAATACATTTGTTTCAGCAAAGTCATGGCAGGCGAGAACCACTGAGGCCTCTCCAGGACCTGTCTCAATAATTGACAATCCTTCATGCAGACAACGGTGCCATCTGACAAATCGGCATGCGCCAAGTGCTCTGGTGAATGGCACGGTCGCTTACATTGCCCAGCACATGAATGTGAGCTGTCAAGTGTGAGGTGGTGGTCAGCAGGGCAAATAACACACTGGCATGCATCAATTGATGCATCTTGTGTAAAACTAAGGAAGTGATACTTCTTCTGTACTCAGCACTGGTGAGATGACAGTTGGAGTACTGAATGGGCACCGCACTTTAATAAGGACATGGAAAAACTGGAGAGGGCCCAGAAAAGAGCCACCTGTATGGTTAGGAACTTGCAAGGCAAGCCATATGGGAAAAGGCTGAGGGACTCGGGCCTCTTTAGCCCAAAGAAGAGAAGGTTGAGAGGGGACTTGATAGCAGCTTACTGCTATATTGAAGGAGTTCATCAGGAACTTGGTGAACAACAGTTCACTAGGGTATCCCTGGAGAAGACCAGGACCAATGGATACAACTCCTGGAAGGCCGCTTCAGGCTTAATACCAGGAAAATCTCCTTCACAGTCAGGGTGTCCAGACTGTGGAATCAACTCCTTCCAGAGGTGGTGCAGTCACCTACCCTTGATGTTTTCAAGAGGAGACTGGACAGTCACCTTGCTGGGGTCACCTAACCCCAGTAGTCTTCCTGCCTACAGTGGGGAGGGGAGGGGGAGAGCTGGACCCAATTATCTGCAGGGTCCCATCCAGCCCTTAACAATCTATGAATCTATTTCGTGGACCATCATGACTATTATATGCCAACCTTATACTGTTTTTTTCTGGTATTGAATTTAGGTTGTATATTCTTCTTTCCCAGACTGGAGAAAGGGTATTTTGTGTGTGAAAGCTTATCTAACTTTTCTACCAATATATAGCTGGCTTAGTAAAAGATGTCATGAAACAATCTTGCTTCCTGCTATCAAGACAGTTAGTTACATGAGTCTGGCAGTTTGGGGGATAGGTCTGTATCCCAGTCATTATCCATGTTTTCACCTTCAGCCAGCTGAACTCAGTTGATTACTTTACAGTCTAGTTGGCGAAGACCTTAGGCTACAGAATTCAGTTTGAAGAAACCAGTTTGGGGTCAATTTAATCAACTGTAGATCACAAGCTCCTAGGAAAAAGGTTAATCATAGCTGCCAAATATGGCTAGGCCTCTAACATTACCATGATTGTGAAATAGTGGGCTACCGCCCAGAAAGCTAGGCCAGAAAATGCTAAACCACAGGGTTCCATCCTGGAAATGGTGAAAGAAGTCATATCTACTGTACGACACCAGAGTATCATGAGCACCTATGTGATATGACTTGCCCAATTCTTATTTATTTTCTTTCTTAAAGTGGGATTTTTTATTTTCTTTAACTTTCTATAAATGTGTTAATAGGTGAATAAAAAAATGTCGGAAGGGCAAATAATACTGAAGAGTTTTGACAGTTGCTGCTAATCCTTCTTGAAGAGTTACCTCAGTATACCACTCTGCTAAATTGCAAGTAAGAGTTGGAAGTAGGGTGACATTAGTTTGAGCCAGGGATTGAGAATTGTTTCAGGCAGAGGGCCACTTACCAAGTTTTGACAAGCTGTCAAGGAGCCACATGGGTAGCCCTGCCCCCCTGGTTGACATCTTGGGACCAGAAGTCCTGCCCCCTAACCCCCGACTTTTGCCACCAGAAGTCCCTCCCTTTGCCCCCGAGAGTGCTCCTTTCAGCAAGGAGTTTTGTCATCTCAGAACCAGAAAAATACAGTATAGTCTAAAAATATTCTGAAAATCAAATATCTACAACATTCATTAATTTGATTTAAAAAAAAAATTGTCCTGATTTACATGTGTTTGTGTAGTGTACATAGAGGTGACTACACAATAGCTTAAAATGAAGTCTTACTCTTGTATATTGCGGGCGGTGGGTCAGAGGGTGTGTATAGGTTTGTGGGGGGCTGTGGATATGTGCGGTATGGATGTGTGGGGGCTTTGTGGGGGTTTGGGGTGAGGGAGCATATGGGTTTGTGTGGATATGTGGGGCGTGGGTGGGTATGGAGGGACTGTAGCTGTGTGTGGGGGGAGGGTAGCTGGAGTATGTGAGGGGGTATGGGTGTGGGGGTTGCTTGTGGGACTCACCCTACGTGCACACACTCTCTCTTTCAGTGCACACACGCATACTCTGTGCCTCCCACATTACAGTATTCTCTCTCTCTCTGCCCCTCCCCTAACTCCCCCTCATTGCTTTCTCTGTGCATCTCTCTCCCTCATTATACACACACACCCTCCCCACGCCCCCGCTCCTGGCCCCAAGGTCCTAGTGCTGCTCCTGCAGTCCGGTGATGCAGCCTGGGGCCACGTGGTGCTGGAGCAGGCACACAGAGAAGCAGTGAAAGCTGGGGCAGGCCGAGACTTCTGGTTGGTGGGGATGGGGGTGGGAGAGTACTGGAGGTGGGGTGGGGACAGGCTGTCCTTGTTGCTGGCTCCCACTGGGTCCTACTGCCCCTGGCTCCTGTCATCTTTGACAGGCAGCCAGGAGCAGATAAATATTAATTTTCTAAATTTTTTAGGGGCTCCCTGGGCTGGAAAGAATGGCCTGGTGGGCTGGATCCAGCCCACAGGCCATATTTTGCCAGCCCCTAGTCTGAGCTATTAGTTGTAATATCAATATGTTTTAACTCTGGTTACAATTACAGAACTCATAAAGTTTTAGGGGGGAGGGTTGCTTTGGCTCACATGTTATTAACACAATTGTTAAGTAAACTTGAAGACTACAGAATCTAGTCTTCAAGAAGTGCAAAGGTGTACACCAGAGTTTGTAAAATAACTGCATCCATGACACACCTTTGATGGGTCAAAGTTCTTTTGGTGGCAAATGAGGTAGAAAAAAAATAGTTTTATTTTAGTTTGCTGGAGTGACAGCTGGAGAAAAAGAATGTTTTAAATTTACAAGAAGCATGAATTTGCTCAGGATAACTGAAAAATAATAAGAAAAGGAATTCCTCCTGTCATTTCTAGCAACTTTTAAGGATGAAAACACTCTCAGGGTTTACAGTTTATCAATTAAAATATCTAGCAAGGAAACTAATTAGTGCTGTACACATTCTAAAGGGGCTTATCCTTCTGGTAGTCAGGCTGTGTTTATTGTGAGCCTAACTAGAGGACTTCTTTTTCCAAGTATGTTGATCTAAACACTAGGAAAAACAACTTCAACACTTTTAAACAAAGAAAACAAGAAAACTTGCTTGAAAATTATAGACCTAAATAGCTTTGCAAATTGTCAGGCGATATTTACAGACTCCCCTTATGTGTCTGTGTTGTGAACTTGCTGACTATTAAGAATTCTGTTGTCAATTCCACCTCAGTGGGAGAAAACTCCAGTGAGAACTCAGTTAAGTTAAATGTCTTATCCAGAGGTATCATACAAACCTGCAGTAACATGAATTAATCAAGTTAGAGTGTATTGGCAGGCTTTTTTGTGGGAAGCTCTGAAATGTGTTTTTTTGAGCAGAAAGGAAAAGAGGCCAGTATTTAGATTTGTTTTAGTAATATTTAGACCTGTTTTATCAGAATGGAAGAGAGCGCTGCAACTGTATATTAAAAAATTAGTTATTTTGCATTAATTCATAGGGAAAACTAATTCCCTGTTCGTTTGTTTCAATGTTTGTGCAGGCATCATAGTTGGTAGTGCCCTAGGATTTTTAAAACTAGAAAGTAGTAGTCTAAAAAGATACTTGCTGAAGCTGCTTGGTTGAGCTGCTGAGGTCACTCTGCAGTAACGCCTTCATTGCTAACTTGCTTGGCCAGAAAAGGCACCATATTTGAGTGCATTAACCACCTGTGTTGAAAAAATAAGATTTTGGGAAAACAGTTCTTATGTTATGTTTTATGTTGAGTAGGAGCAAAATTAAAATTTTGACTTGGTATCAGCAGATGGTTTTGCAGGAATTTCAATACTTCTGTGTGATGGAGGTGCCCAATACTTTGTGGGCATTTGCCTCTATATTCAAAATCGATCTGCAAAAGTCAGGCTGTAAATAGTGAATGATATCAGTTTGTGTAATGAGTCTTTATTGGATTGAGGAGGACAAGCTTTGTATTTATTATTCCTCCCATTTTATTATTGCATCTTTCCATATCTTTGCATTCACAGGCAGTTCCTCTCCTACAGTTTGCTGAGCTGCTGCGTGGGTCCAGAAAAGATCTACCCTTTTTGTGGAGCTCATAAGATGGCCAGAACAGGCATTCCTGTACTTATTGCTCAAAAAGTTCTAGATGATGGAATTGCTTTTTTTATAATCTCTTTCTTCTTTAAAAAAAATGAACCAAAAACTCATAGGAAATTACATATAAAAACTAGAGGATAACAGCACAGAGGGCCACATAATTAAACATTTAAGTGTCAGGAAATTTTGGTGTCATGAGATAGACTTGGCTTATTTCACCTTTTTCCAGGATGGAACCCTGTGGTTCAGCAGCTTCTGGCCGGGATTTCTAGGTTCTAGTCCTGCTGTTTCACAACCATGGTAATGTGACAGGCTTAATGATATTTGGCAACTACAAGAAATCTTCTCTCTGGGAGTTTGTGATCTACAGTTGATTAAACTAACCCCAAACTGGCTTCTTCAAAGCAAATGTGTTGTTTAGTCCCTTAGAGGTATATAATAAACAGAGGGAAAGGATAATAAAATGATTTTGAAAAGGCCTGTATTTGCCTCAGTCTTATCCACATAATTTTGGTAGGTTCCACTCAGCTCAGGCCTTCTCCTTTTGATCTGAAAGAAACAGCCAGTACTGATATAATTTAGTACTGATGTCTATAAGAGTCTCACCTGCAGCATGTCTTCCAGTTTCACCAAAGGTTTCATCTTCAAGGTTTAATGCCTCTTTGATCCTAGGTTCTAGCCTTGGAAAAAAAGATTCGTTAGGCTGGTTGGAGCTAGACAGGTTGACATTTGTTGAGTAGCAGCTCTTGCTGTTGTTTTCTTTCAGAATTCTTAATACTCTTTCTGGAAGGGTCTGATCTCTGTCATTGTTTCATTTCTGGCTTTACCTCCCTAGTAGTTTCAAATAATTTAACTCCATTTAGTCAGACAGAATAATACTGGCCAGGTACATTGAGGTGCATATGGTAACCATTAAAATACCATAATAGATTCTCCAAAGTAAGGTTACAGGGTTGGGAGGGGGAGGAGGAGGGATGATGGGAGAGATAATAGAATATTATATAAGCAATCCTGAAATTAAAAACTGTCCCAGGATATATGCAGAAGGGGGACAGGTATTTTTAATCTGAAATGTTTTGTTCCCTGACTTCTGAATCATTTAACCATGTGGCCTAATTTTCTCTGGAAGTAAGGTTTTGGGTTTTTTTAATAAAATATACAGTGCTGTACGTCTGGCACATCTTTTGATGACAAGATTTCCCAAATAACTGTATAGATACAATGAATCAGCCTTTCAACCTACTGCAGGATTGTACCTTCAGGTCTGGAATTCCCACTGGACTACAGAGCTTCTGTTCTCTCCTCTGTGATCTCATCTTACTAGCTCCAGGTTCACCAAGCTGTATAAGAGCAGGCAAAGTACTAAATTTGCAAATGTTTTGAGGTGTAGCATGGTATTAGTGGTGTTACACTGTTTTATCATGAGATATCAATAATTGTTGCATAGTCATATATAGGCAGGCGACTAAATAAAATAGTTTTTATTTTTAATAATATTGTCATTATGTTCTTAATGAATCTCCGCATGGTCAGTAGGATACTATAGTAGCTTTTATCACTAAGACTGCAGTTAAAGACAATGTACCTATTTTGGAAGAATGTTAAAGCATCTGCTTAACATCAAGCAATTGCCTATGTTACCCTGAAGTAAAAGTGACTTAAAGCCATGCTCATAGTTAAGCAAGTGCCTATCTGATTTCCTGAATCTGAGCCTCTTAACTTTTGGTGGGGGTATTACAAAGGGTAAGTCATGAATATGAGTAAATAAGTCCTTTCAGGATTAGAATCTGACAGTTGATTTTCACATGATACAGATCCAAAATGAAATGAATTTGATCCGTTTCATGTTGTTGTGTTAGATGCTTGTTGACAAGCCAGGTGTTAAAAGTAGAAGACAGGCAGGTATTTCAACCAGTAAATTGACTGTACCTATGCCTCCTAGGAACTTAGATAAGGCCAGACAGAAGCAACTGAATGTTTTTGTACACTGGTGTAAGGAGCCTGATCAATAAGATGGAAGAATTAGACAGCCTGGTATGGGGCATGGCATCAGATATTATAGGAATAACAGAACTACAAAGGAAGGCAATCACCCTTGGAATGCAGGTTTTGAAGGACATACGCTAGTTATGGAAGACAGAAATAGGGCAAAGATGATGATGCAGTATTGTGTGTCAGTGAAGTCATATATTATGCACAACAGTATCTTTTGGGGTGAAAATCATTCTGGTAAGGGAAGGTAATAAGGGCCCCATAGGGATTGTGCTTGGAGGTCTGTATAGACTTGGATGTGGCACAGGTATTCTTGAATGAAATTGCTTGTACCAAACCCCACAACCCCAGGAACTGGCACAGGGATCTGGCAAGAGAAGTTCCCACTTTTATACAGGAGATGCTGGAGATTAGGGTCACAAACCAACAGGCTAAGGAGAGGGGGACAGATGCAGGTAAATAAACATTGACATTAAGATACATACTCTTAGGATCTGGCTAACAGGAAGTAAACAGTGACACTGTGGTGAAATAACCCAAGAACAGGGAACTGGTAGAAAACACTAACTCCACAAAATACACACCCTTGAGAACCTTAAACCCTCCCACAACTTCGGAGGGCTCCAAGCCAGTGTCTGGTCTCATAAAGTGCTTAATTGCTGTCTACTTGGGTTCCACATCTGAGCCCCACTCCTGCTACTCACAGTCAAAGCTTCTTGATCCTTTTGACTCTCTGGCCATGAACCTCTTTCTCTTCTGCAGCAACCCACCTCTGATGCCGCTCCTTCCACTTCCTCCTCCCCCACTACCACCTTCTGGGAGTTGTAGTGCATGCTGCAGTTCATTCCTTCAGTCCCCTGGAGGCTTCTGGGCATTGTAGTTTATGTTACAACATTACTGTACATGACATTCAACATCATAGTACATTACAAACTGATAGATTTTTCTATCAAATGGTTACTGAATCAATGAGAGATTAGTATTTTAGGTTCAGGTTTAGTAGCAAGGATCATATGCAAGAGTTAGTTGTGGAAAATAATACTGGATAGTGATCATTTGCTGATTTAGTTCAGTGTGAACTACAAGACAAAGAAGAACAGTTCTGTATTTAAGGTTTTTGAGTTTGAGACGGGCAGACTTTGAAAATTAAAGAAATTGCTTATAGTCTTGTTACACAGTACACCATGAACTGCACAATTGTTGCTTGGCTTACTGCTAGCATGGAATTTGGAGTAGTCACACCCTTAGTCTAGAAACCTTCTCCTGTGTACACACGAGCAGTGGCAGAGCCCTGTGCCCTCAGCCCAGGTTTACCTGCAGCCACCCCACCCTGGAGCAGCGTCTTCCCCAGCAGGAGACTCCACTGCAACCAGCTCTCATTGGGCTACTTGTGGATTGAATGTATGGAGCAGGGTACTGCTGCAGTTGCAGGACTGGAACTCTTTGCCTAGCAGGACAGAAAAGCAGTGAGCCACAGAATTAAATTTGGCTCCTCTTCACAGGGAACAGAGATGCCCACAAGCAGCTTTAGCTGGGGGGAAGCTGCTTCCATCTGCCTCTGGAAGATGGGGGATGGGTCATTATGTTCTGGGATACCAGAGGACTTCAGCCTGAGCAGCATATCTGTGGGGAGTGGCTACACGTTAATAGAGCAGAAGGTGGGTTGTGCAGATCAGAGATAACTCTGCCTAGGAGTGGTGTAACTTTGAGCCACATAATGAGTGTTTTAAACCACTTTAAGGTGTTAATATGAAAACAATCCAGGGGTTAAGAGTTCCAGAAGTTGCCCAAAATTACAGTGTAACAAGGCCCTTAGAGACAGAAATGCACAAGCTGCTGGGAACTTACATCTCCAGCAAGAGGAAAAAATGGGAGTGAAGAACTATGGACCTATTTGGATGGGAGGTGCCATAAACAAGATATTAAAAGTAAAAGTCTTCAAAAGAAAGGGATTGATTAGTAAGGAGGGCTCTTTCAGGTGCCATAAAGTACAGGAATTGAGTGAGAATGGCCAAAGTTTTAGTTAAGCTGGACCTTACAAAGAACAGTAAAAAGGGCTTTGATGACATGAATAAAACAATTAAATAGGTGACTGTCCATTAAAGATAGGGTAGAGATCAGGGATATCATTTAGTATGTCCCAAGTACAGAATAAATGCTTAGTTGGTCTTTGATAAGAATGGACCTTATATGAGGATTGTAGGGTCCCAATTGGAACTGAGAATGTAGTAATGGAAATTATTATTTGTGAAATGCAAGCACAACCTAGATTGCTTACTGCAATGAAAGTGAGGGATCTGGATAATATCTCTTATAAACCCCAGCCCCAGATGCAGCCTAGATACCTGAGAGAGATACTTCTATAGTGTTTCCCCACCTTGGAGCCTTTTTGCTCCAAACCCTTCCCAGCTGGTTACCACTTAACATCAGCTGAGATGTGCCAAGTCCTTGGGCAGTGGTACTTCAGCCTGAGCTGTCTCTCCCAAACCTTGCCAGCTCTCAGCAGAGGGGGTTTTGCCAGCTAGAAGAATCACATTCTTGTCCAATTGTGCACTTAGCAAATATTGATCCCCTTTTTAGTCTTTGGGCAAGCCTGTATGGTCAAATACTCTGGAATCACACTTAACATTGACTATAAGTGGATAAACTGATAACAAATAGGATTTTTTTATTTAAAAAACAAGAACCTGTGGAAGAAATCAGTAACCACATGTGGAGATACAATAATAAACAAACAAAAGAGAAGACCAGAACAGTAACCTCCTCTAACACTGCATATTCAATCCAAGGATACAGTCCCAAGCCAGCTTCAACAAGTTAAAAAGCATCTTCTCCCTCTTAACCTCATTGCCTCCTGCTATTTATCCTGCCATCTTGTATTACTCAGTTGGCTTTACTTATGCTGAAGGAGTCCAGGCTCCCCTATATCCAGGGAGACTAAAGACAGAGCCATGATACAAAGGCAGGCTTAGGGAGAATTGCTTATTTGGCTAATGAGACATGTCATCTCTTGGATTCTTGAGGGGGCAATGCTACGCATAAAATTTCCTATTCCTCCCCCTGTCCAAAGGTGCATGTTTGCCATTGCCAGAGCAGAAACTTTTCCTGATCTGATTAGGACCAGGAATATATGAACATCCTTTCAGACAGTGAGATCTGCTAATCCAGTATGCTATCTCCTATTTTCCCTTGGGAGGAAATGTTCTCCCTGTTTCTACACATTAAACAAGTTAGGGTTTCTCTTTTTAAAATGTAAATTTAACATTGTGTATGAGGGCATCCTCATGACTAAACACACTATCTTTGGACGTTGATTATTGCTTATCTGCCTCTCCTTAGGTGTCAACAAAATTCATTGTTTCTTGAAAGTCAACATATTGTGCAGTCATGCCCCTTTTATAACATATAAAGATACATTTTAAATCAAATACCACAAAGCATATGAATCCAGGGACAATAAGGCTAAATACAGTTCGGCGTTACCTATATCTAGAGACAAGTAAATTAACTCGGTAAAATAAACTCAAGAAACCATGAAAGATGCCCCATATCTCCTTAGGATTGTGACAGTCTCCATTCCAGAATATTGAAGGAGCAAGTGTATGAAACAGCAGCTCCTGAATAGAGCATCAAGAAATCTGTCAATTCTGGGGTAGTATGATCAGGAAATTGCAAATTAGTGCCTAGATTCACAAAAAGGGGAAAAAGAACCAAGCAACTACAGGCCACATAGTTAGATTTCAGGTCTACACAAGTTCTTAGAAGAGATATTGAGGGAAAGAATAACCAAGGTTGTGGAGATAAACAGAAGATGGGATGGAACCCAGCATCTATCTTATTCTTATCTGGGAAAGAACTTTTTAGAGTAGTAATATCCTTTCTGACAGGATAAATGACATCTCGGATCAGGCAATATTGTAACTCCAGCCTGTCAAGGTTTTAAGCAAAATTGTTTTATAAATTATTAGCGTAAAATGGAGACAATGGGGATTAATACTATAACTGTAAGGTTAACAGGAGCGGACTGAAAGGCAGATTACAACAGGTTATATCAAAAGGGGAGTTACTTGATCTTATTAATGATGTTCCCCAGAGATTTGGTTTGGGACTCATTCTGTTCTTCATAGTTTACCTTGGGCCAAAACTAGAATTTTGCAGATAATACAAAGTTAGCGGGTATTGCTATTGCAGAGGTGGGTCTGGTTATCCTACAAGAAGAATTATGTAACCATGTGGAACGGACTAGTATCAATGGTATGAAATTTAGTAGCAAAGCGTGCAAAGTCTTTGCTTAGACCAGGTACAGACATTATACTTTTATGAGTATAAGTAATCAGAAATGGATCTATACTCATAACAGCACAGAAGTTCAGCACACAAAACCAGTCTATTCCCATAACAGAGCAGAAGCTCAGCACATGGAGACTGATTTAAAAATGGTGGAACCCAGTCTAAGATTTGCGTGTCGTTCCCTCCCATCCCTGGGTGAATGTGTGTTACGTCTACCTATCTAAACTATGCCGCTTACAGAAAACAGCATAATGTAGATCTATTCCACCTCAAGCTTTTTTGAATATCTGTACCTAGCCTCTTGATCTAATATCAAGAACTTTTGCTATAATATGGGGGTTGACAGTATAGAGAAAATGGAGGAAGAGAGGAACCTGGACATGTTAGTCAATCATATGATAACTATGAGCTGCAAATGTGACTATGAAAGAGGCTAATGCAGTTCTAGGATGCATTAGACAGTATATTCTTATTAGAGGCATTACCAAGGCACTGCCTAGACCCCATTTAGAAAGTTAGGTACAGTGTGATCACTTATGTTCAGAAAGCCAAATTTAACCCAGAGCAGCCGCAGAGAAAAGCTACTAAGATGGTTAGGGGCATAGAGAACCTGACACAGGCAAGGAGATTTTGTTTAGCTTAGCAGAAAAAAGGCTGGGAGCCATACAGTTAGTCTTTATAAATACATTTGGAGGTAGATATCAAGGAAGAAGAGAAGCTTGTTAAATTAAGGGATAATTTTGGCACAAGGTCAAATAGATACAAACTAGTTATAAAGACATTTATATTTGAAATTTAAAGTAGTTTTCTGACCATTAGAAGAGTGAAAGGCCTGGAAGGGTCTTCTGAACAAAGCATTGGGTAAAGGAACCTCATCTTCAAGATGAGGTTATGAAAGGCAGAGTATGATGGGGTGGATGTGTTTTTTCAAGTGGTAATCAGAACATGTGATACAAGGGGGTTGAAAGGAAACTTGACCTCTGTAAATTGCTTGCAGATGCAGAGGTGTTCCTTAAGCCTGTGTTTCTCCTGGTTGCTTACTGAGGCCAGGAAGAAATATCCTAACAGCTGTGTTGTTTGACTTCTGAGCTTGTTTTGTTCCTTTCTTTGTTTTTCCCTCATCTGAAACTTTAGGTCCTGTCTTTGGCAAGACCAGCCTGGGTATGTTGGTGCTCCACAGGGGGTCTTGCTTATATTCTCAGAGTTAAACTAATTGTCAGATGTGGGTTCAGAAAAAAAATGGTCTCCAAGTCAGATTGGCAAGGACTGTTTTGCAGGGCTTTTTAATGGTTTTTCTTTTTGCCTTTTGCTGTAGGACAAAGCATGATCTACCTTCTAGGACCATGGAATATAGTTTGGACAAATAGTTGTCTGTGTACCCAAAGGACTGAACTTCAGTCTTACACACTTATGATACCACAGAGCTATCAGATCAGGGGTATTTTATCAGGTCATGAGAAGGGAGGAAAGTGGAATCTCAATTACCAGAATCTGAATTAGCAAGTGCATTTTCCTTGTGTTTCATAATAATAATTGTATTCAGAGTTTATTTAAAACATAATTCAAAGAAGACTGCCGCTTGATCTTCAAACCAGAAACTAAAATGAGAATGCTTGATCATTTTGTCAAATTGTAGTAGCATGTCAATTATTAATAAACATGAAATAGTGATATAGACATCATTGAAAAATATATTTATGCAGTGACTGAAGTATTCTCATCTAAGGTTTTGTGTTGTTTTGTTTAAACGATACAATATGTAATGAACCCTTAGAGTGAAAATCAAAGAAGTGTCACCCTGTATGATTGGGTGTAATGGCATCAGGGAAATTTGAACATATTATCTTAATTTATCATATTGCAAGACAGGCACCTCACATTTTAAATGCATCAAGGGACTCTTCAACAATGTCCATATGAATAGCTTCTCTTTTTTTGCATTTATTGTTTTCCCAGGATCTTTACATTGTTTACTTTTAAAACATTGTTTTGGTTGCATTGACCCATTAATGGTCCTGTTGTGTGATCCTGTCTTTAATAGAACTCTCACTGACTTGCATGGAACCATGTAATCCAGCCTGCAGGGTTCTCCATGGGTCCAAAAAGTTGGCAGTAGGACAGCAGTGGCAGCTAACTGCTGCTTCCCTGCTGTCAGATTTTCTGGGCCCATGTGGAGCCCCACAGGATTGAGAACATGGCCCTGCATGCCGAATTGAGTGTGTGGGGCCAGTCAGGGTGGTGTGGGGTGGTACAGGGCTGAGCGGGGCTAATAGGGGCAGTGCAAGGTGATGCATAGCTGAGCAGGGCCATCTGGGGCAGTGTGACACGATGCACAGCCAAGTAGGGCAGGGCAGAGTGGGGCAGGGCTGAGCAGGGCAGTGCAGAGCAGCACGGGACTACACAGGGCCAGGCAAAACAGCACAGGCCCAGTCCTGCCTTGGGGGCCCACTCCAGCCCCTGGACTGTCCGCATGCCACTTATCTGGTTTGCAGGGCCAAAAGATTGAACACCACTGACTTAAACTATAAATGTAATGGATTTGTGTATAATTAAAGGGCAGGAATCTCCAAATGAACCTGTACAGAAAGCTGGTACATACTTTCAGTGGAGGAGTGAGCATGGGCAGTGTGTCCAACAATATATTTTGTGATGCCCCCTATAAACATGTCTCCTGAAGAAAAATGTGAAAAAATGTGGATACATCTGCTTTTCTCACCTCATGTCAAGAATCCAAAGCCCAGGGTATTTTTTTAACACATGAATCAAAATAGAAATGGTGATCTCTAAAGTATCTTACAAGCCTTGTCAAAGAACAGGACTGTGTATTGTAGCAAAATAAATGAAGAAAGGACCGAATATTTTTAAAAAGCAATGTGGAACTAATTTTTAATGTTTGATTTGATTGCCAAAATAGTGCATGCCAACAGAAGTCTGGAGACTATCTTACTATGTAAATTACCTATGGGAAGTGGTGAAGTTATTCTAGAGAATAATAATTCTGATACAGTCATTCCTGAATCATGAGATCAGTATAAAATAGCATTGATTTATTGTCATAAAACACTAGCATATTCGTAGACATAAGAAATCTGCAGGAATCCTGGTATTTTCCAAAAATGCAAGATGAAGTGCAATACAGATGTAGTGACTAATGCTATTTAAACACCAATACAGAAGAACCAAAGAACAAGCAGAAGTGTCAGTTCAGCTGACACACTTTCAATGATTGCATGCAAGGCACAAGAGCAAGGATATGAATTCACTAGTACATATAATGTGACTGTAATACGAGGCTAAAATGAAAATGCAGTTGTATCACTTGGCTGAAGCTTCTCTGCCTCTTTTGGCAACACTTAATTTCTGCCACCTATAGATGATACTCAGTAATAATGTGCTCTATATTGTACTTACATTTACAACCTAATTGCTCTTGCATGATCAGAGGAGCTAGAAATTGAGTTGGAAACTGCAAGGGCCTCAAAAGTGATAAGTCAGCCTGGGATGCTGAGGTTATCACTGTCAGCTCCAGATGCTTAATTAGAAGTTGAGTAGCAGATTATCATTTACTCCACCAGAGTGTCAAAAATCTTCATTGGAAATGAAACTGTGAGCAAGAAGAACACGTGGCAAGCAGAATTTGTGAACCATAACTAAAGCCTGTTTATCTGGAAGCAACCACTGGAAAGAGTGAAGGGGAAAAGTGCTGTGGCTGGCAGTCCTTGAATTAAATTTCACTGTGTGCAATGAAATAATTAGTTCTAAGCTCCAGTCTTGTGCAGAGCCTTGCAAACCATGTTTTGTAACAGGAAAAAGATTCTAAAGGCATTTTGCTTTTCATTTGCTGCTGCTGGCCTCACTCTTAAAATAACAAGCTAAAGGACTAGCCAGAAATTGCTGTGGTCACCAGGGGATTTTTGCCGTGTGCATGAACGCTACCATGGGTTCTAGTACCAATTGACAGATAGATAGAAATAAAGCCCTACCTAACAACTTTTGTTTTGAGAGGATTTTCATACTGTGTTGTCTGTTTTCCTACATAGAGTTTTTGGGGATTGCTTTGGAGCCCTTGCTTAAAGCCCAGCCAAAAAATCCTCCAAAGTGCAGAGCATGGGGTATGTTAGCTGCAAGTAACTAGTAAGCCAAATTCAAATTCCTGTTTCTCCTATTTAAACATATTAGTGCCATCTAGAGGAACTTCCTGACCTTTAACTGCACTCTTCCAAGGTAGGGGAGACCTTCCCAAACTCTGGTAAGCAATTCATTGCTATGTAAGCAAAGAAACTTGGAGGCTTTCTGCTTCTATTAGTTCTGATGAACAGGACATTTGCATATTCCCCTATAGCTGCTGATTTACTCCAGTGCTTTTACATCAGATAATCTATTTAAGCAAAGCTAACAGACAAGTGAAGAGCAGTCAGTAAAAAATCTGTACAGATTCAGATGGAGGCAGGGGCAGAGAGATTTGTGAGTAGAAAGAGTGAGGAAAAGCACATTTTATTTAAAATCATCAACCACTGGGATGCAGAAGAGCTGTATAGCCAAAATAATTTATATTACATATTAGTGGCTTTTTTATTTTTAGTAGATCTCTGGTGTATTTTGGCAATTAACATTTTTCTTCAGCGGACACTGTTAGGATGCACATCAATTCTAGAAATAAGGGAATGCCTTCTCAGAAAAGTCATGGACCAAATTTTGATGCATCTCTAGCATACTTGTTATGTTAAAACTTTCATTAACTGTAATGGGAATAGGATAATGTATTTATATCAATTGAAGGGAAGGTGTTTCTTAATTCTGAGTGCTATATGGTGGAAAATCTTGTGGCAAAGCTCATGAAACAGGCTGGAAGCTTCTATTGGTTTGAACAGCATAAAGGTATTTAGACTATTGTCCCTTGCAGTTGTGGGTGAGAGCTACAGTGGTTATTTTGGAATTTCCTTTATTTAACAATTGCCTACAAATGTAGGTGATAGAACTCAGGGGCCCAAGAGACCTCTTCCAGCCCTACATTTCTAAGGAATAATTGAAACCTTTATTCTTTTTGTTCCTGATATTTTTAAGGAGCAGAACTTCCCCTCCCCCACAATAATTCATGTGAATAATCCCTAAATTACTACAGTATTCAGATGAGAATGGATTTCAATTCATTATCCATCTAGAACCATAGACAGCTTGCATATATTTAACATTGATATTGTTTGGTATTGTTTGGTACTCTTTAAACTCTGAACAAAAAACATTCCCCAAAATGAGTCGGCGTGTTAATAATTCCCAGTGTTTAACCCATCCCACCCCACCCCCAAAAAACAAAGACAACAAACAGCCAAACATTATTGTGGTTTATGGACTCTTTTTCTTCCTCCCCAAAGTAATAGCAAAACAAATGATGATCAACCAGGACATTCCTTAGCAGGGATGCAAGAATGGCACCTACTGCCACAGCTGCCCTGGCCCACCACTGCTGCCATTCAGCATGCAGACCCTGGTTGTTATGCCTCTGCCCCAAAGTAGAAAGGTTTGCCATCTCTGGAAGTTTGGAAATATAAATTTTTAGTAGTTTTATTCCAGTATCTAATTTAAGAAGTTGTACCCATCTGGGTGGATCCAGGAGGGTGGTGGGCTGATGCACTTGCACCCCCTTTTGATTCCTGGTCCATCCACAATTTAAGACCAGCTGCCTGGCAGAGGCATCAGAATTTCTAGTTAGGCAGTGTTGAGGAAGTCGCTTGGCATCATGACTTGTTAAAATCTTCCTGATCCATTCTAAACACTTCCTTTCACAGATGTTTATAAATCTCTCTTTTTTTTAATGGTCTTGATGTTCCACTAATCGAGCTATCCTTTGTTCTTTAATTCTAATGTCTGTTAGATGCTCCTGGTAATGGAGTTCTTATGTCACAGCCTTGCAAATGGTTTTTAACTCATTCCCATAAAGTTATATTTGTTTTTGCTTCAATCTTAAATGGAATGATACAGCCCGGGGTCCCTAGTGTATTGGTATAGTTTCTAGTTTATTTTTAACTTGAGAAAAATATGTGGGGGTTTTAATGTGATGATGCACCTCATCATCTGCACCCTCCTTTTCAAAATACTAGATCTGCCCATGGCATCCATAATCCTACAGAATAAGCTACTGGATAAGTGATTTTATTACCAAAGGTAGTTTTAACTAGAAACAGCTCAAGAGTAGAATCTTGCAGTCTGTTATTTCTTAGAAGGAAATGACATAGTCCCCTTTATTTGTGCTTGGACAAGGAAGCCTGAGAAAGTAGAAAAACTATCTGCTATGAAGTCAATACCAAAAAAGCAGAGTAGTATGTGAAAACCATTTCCCATCAGTATTATGCATTCTCACGTGGGGAGTGGGAATAAATTCCTTCTTCCAGTTTTAAAGCGCTCTGTTTTGCTAGCATCCCAATAACCAGAGGAATACTTTTTTCACAGAATTCCTAACACTGTATAGATCATCGGATAAGATGAAAACTAAGCTTACCAGAAGTAACATGAATGGCATATGGTATAATACCTGTTAACATATTGAACGCCTTCAGCATGTTGGCAGTGCTAGAAGTTATTTTTGCCAACAACTTGTCAAAACTGACTCGGTTTTCCGTCAGAACTCTCAGAAGAGTCTCCAAGACTGTGTTGTGGCTTATGTAGTCCTAAAACTGCATCACTATAAAGTCTGGCTGCTGTCCAGGTTTTAGATAATGTTGAATTAAAGAAGCTAAGATGTTATGCTCTCAACCATCCATGAACTCATAAAAGAACATAAGGCCATTTTGGTCCCATGTGAAATAGATGTTAATTGCTTTGTGCTCTGTTTTATGAGTCAGTCCAGTGAATGTTGTGGGCCGAAGTTCCATTGGCATCCCCCCTACTTGTTTTTTGCTACTTCGTAGAGCACACTATGTACACAGTAGGGACTACCTGGCTTTCCAAAAGTATTTGCTGTGAAAGTGGCTTTTTTTAATGAGGCTCAACATTAAAACCTCCCCTTTCCATTGGCAGGCATGTGGATTTTTCATTTAATGATTTGGGGACCCATATGGGAAGAAGAATCATTATCACCATAAATGAATTAATTACATTTTATAATTCATAGTGTATGGCCCCTATATGTTATTTTGACAAAATATGCATGTCTCATAATATAAAATGTATTATCTGCAAATAATCAAGCAGGTTTAAATTGGCACACAGGGCATTTTATGGATCATGCCTCTTAAAATTTGATTCTTTTCATAGAATCATCTCATAGAATCATAGAAGTAGGGTCGGAAGGGACCTTGTAGATCTTCAAGTCTGACCTCCTGCCTGGGCAGGAGGGAAACTGGACTCAAGTGACCCCAGCCAGGTAGGTATTGAGCCTCTTCTTAAAGATCCCCAGGGTGGGAACCAGCACCACTTCCCTTGGAAGTTGGTTCCAGATTCTAGCCATCCTAACTGTGAAGTAGTCTATGGATATCTAATCTAAACCTACTCTCCATCTACTTGTGGCTGTTATTCCTTGTTATCCCGGGGGGTGCTAGGGGAAACAAGGTTTCCCCCAAACCTTTCTGGCCCCCCCCAGTGAGTTTATAGATGGTCACAAGGTCCCCTCTCAGCCTTCTCTTGTGAAGGCTGAACAGGTTCAGGTCCCCTAGCCTCTCATTGTAGGGTCTGCCCTGCTGTCCCCAGATCATGAGGGTGGCCCTCCTCTAGACCCTCTCAGTGTTGTCCACATCCCTCTTGAAGTGGGGTGCCCAGAACTGGACACAGTACTCCAGCTGTGGCCTGACCAGTGTCGTGTAGAGGGGGAGGATCACCTCCT